>NW_010729124.1:3870210-3912120 GCF_000365185.1 Nelumbo nucifera
TATATATATATATATATATATATATATATATATATATATATTTGTTTATATACATATATAAACAAAAATATACATACAAATATATTGGAATATATATTTTCAAATATTTCAGTTTTTAGTTAAGTAGGAAATAAGTTGGTTCGGGTCGGGTCGGTTTCGGTTTTCACACAAGAAAAACCGAAACCAACCCAAACCATCGGTTTATGAATTTGTACAACCCGAAACCGACCGGTGCTGACAAAAACCCGGCTGACTCGTGTTGGGTTGGTCCGGGTTGGTCGGTTTGGTAGGGTTTGTCGGTTTGGTCGGGTTGGGCCTTCTTATGAACATCCCTAGCATCTGAGACTAGAAAGAATCCACGTGATCGTTGGGGTTGAACGACCCGTCATACTTATCTAGCAGTGGGACCATGAAATCCTTCGGCATTGGGGCCGCTAGGAGCTCAGGAGACAAAGGAGATGACCGGCTAAGCAAGGGAGGCGTAGTCTTCATTGCCACCGAGCTCACTTCTTCCCTTTCTTTAACTCACTCTACTTGCTGGCTTGGCTTCGCTGGTGGACTGTTTCTAGCCGAGCGACGAGTCTTGCAGCCTCGCCGCTGTTGCTTCTTCACTGGCACAATGTTGGTGCTGCTAATCTCAGTCTGGTCTAGCATCTTGACCCTGGTTCTTTCGTGCTCTCAAACATTGTCGCGAGGTGGGTCCTATTTCCTTCTCGCCGAGTTCTCCTAGTTATGGAGTTCACACTGGCTATCATGAGGCACTAAAGGGACTAGCCTCAAGTTTGTACCTCTAGCTCCGGGCTGGTTGTTATTTCCCCGCAACCCATTGTTCTCTTGCTAGGAGTGTCACGGCTGGTTGTCCTCGGGTCTATTTCTAGGGTTTCCTTGTGATACTGGAGGAATGTGTTGATTGTACCTCCTCCCATGAGGTGGAGTCTGGCCCCTAGGAGGGATTGGCACCTGTGAGGTCCCCTCATCCCGATGAGGGGATCGGCAGAGGTTCTGGCTGGTTCCAGGCCGGTTCTGGTTCTGCCCCTGGTGCAACCCTGTGTAGCGAGGTGGAATCGGCTACTTGTTCGGCTGTAGTGGTGGAAACTGTTGGTACAAATAGTACTCCTAATATTGTTGTTGTTGAACCTACTACATCTGGATCTGTATTGTCCGGACGCACTGAACAAGGTCATGGAACTAGGAGTGCTCGACTCTAAGGGGGATCACGGATGGCTCAAATAAGGTCGCGCCTAGTGGGGGGAGTGGGACGCTCACTTGCGGGGTGCCCTATGGTATAGATAGTGACGGGACCCCTAAGGCTGTAAGGGGAATAGTAAACTAGCCGATACATACCGTGGGGCCTTGAGGAAAGGTTGATTGCTGATCTTGCCCCCTAGTGACATTCATCTCGATACTTTTCCCAGTGTTGCTGGAAGGATCCATTGATGTTGGAGTAAAAACTAGAACTGCAACTAAGATTGGGATGACCTTTTGATCATGTTCCCATAGACGGCGCCAATTGGTGGTGCATGATCTGGAAGCTCCTAGCTGGAGAATTGCGTAGATGTTCTCACGTGGCGAGCTGGGTCAACCTACAAAACAGTGCTTAGAGGGACCGAGGTGGAAGACCCGGTGAGGTCACTCTGATGCTTAAGTCAGTATTCTGTGTATTTGCAAACTAAGTATGAATGCTAGAGAGATTGAGTGCAAGTAATCACGCGTACCTTTGCCTTGAGAATCGATGCCTTTATATAGTTGGGTAACCGTGATTCACACAGAAAAGCTCCAAGATCTTCGGGATAAATGGATAAGATCCATTCCATTTCCAAAGGAGAGCGATGAGCCAGTTGATAAGGTTTATCTCTTCCCTCTGTTCGGGCGGAGTGAGGATAAGTCTTGTTAACGGACGTCGTGATCCTAGAGGGTTCGAAGTCCGTTGAAGAAGCTTCCGGAGTTGGTTACATGGCACTTCGGTTCTTTGGCCCCGAACTAAATTAGGGGCCGAGGTGCCTTTATGCTAAGATGATCTTACGCCGAGGTGCTCAAGCCCCTGAGCTCCCGAGCTGCTGACGAGGCTCCCTTGCTGAGTTATCATCCTACTGGCTGATCGCATCCACGTGTACCTCAATCGCTAAATCGGACCAAATCACCCCTCATCAGGACTACAAATCCTTCAGGAAAATACCGTTGGGGCTAAAAAGAAAAGGGTTGCGGGTTGTGGTGATAGGTGGGGTCGGGTACCGACTGATCACGAGGGGAGACAGTGTAATCGTCGTCGATAATTTCTTCACAGGGAGGAAAGGGAATGTAATGCACCATTTTGGGAATCTCGAATCTGCCCCGACGTGGTGGAACCCCTATTGTTAAAGGTGGATCAAATCTACCATCTGACATGCTCTGCCTCTCCTGTGCTTTACAAGTTCAATCCAGTCAGACCTCTCTGCATGCGATCCTCCCACTGCATCAAGGGGTGTCGCGGGGTGGTCTTCAATTGAATAGCGATAGAGGGAGAGGGGAAAAGAGTACCAGGGGAGATAAAATGGCTCAATGGTGATCTGCTGTAGGGAGATTGCTGCTACTTGTGTTGTGTGATGATGATTGATGAATACGGGAAGGTGGAGGATATGGCGCTGTAGATCAAGAAATAGCGTGTTTTGGGCCTTGGGCTCAGGTGGATGACTTTGTATTTGTAAGTGATCTTGAACGCCACTTGCCGTCGGCCATGAAGAGGGCAGCAAGCGGAGCCTTCTCCGCTGCTCAGATCCATTGAATCAATGTGGACAGATTGGACGCCATGATTCATTGACACCTGGGTTTAGGGGTCTCAATGAACCTGTTTTGGGTTGGATCCATCCAAACCAAAACCAATGTGAACAAATTGGACGGGCCAACAAGATATGTTGAATTAGACCAGTCCAGACTTAATGGCCTAAAGTATTTATTGAATTGGATTGAACCTGGTCCATCCATAATAAATTTATATTTGATTGGGTTGGATTGAGTATATAGGTATATGAATCATGTTTAGGTTAGAATTAAATTAATCTAAATTGAAACAAATTTGAACAGATTGAACAGTCCAGAAATTGAATTGGACCAATCCAAAATATTTATTGGATTGGATTGGACCCGGTCCAAATGGACTCACACTGGACTGGATTGGATCAGACCAAATTCAGTCCAATTGACAGCCGTAATGGGGTTCAATGCCTCCTCGGCTACTGAAGCATTCTTCTATGGTGTTCGAGTGGAGCGTCTGGGTAGAGAGAGGTCACTTCGACGTCGTTTGGCCCATCAATGGCGAAATTAATCTGGCATCCCTTGATGAAAATGTCATGGGATAAAGATGCCACAACACTGCGTGGGATCACCATTTCTTGGGCAGCTGCAAGTAAGTCGTTCTCTGTGACTGCTGTATCTCTGGGGAGGGTCCTTCCAATAATCTTCTCCCACAAAGAAGCAAGCTCATTCATGTTTTAACGTTGCCATCAATGGCTTTCACGGTGAATTTTCCGATGTCGGTGCCATCAACAAAATAGGCTTTAACGTTGCCATCACCGTAGATGTGGAATTCGTCCAATGGGGGAAGAACCTCGGAAGGATGAGAGTTGTCGTGGTAGGGCCAAGCGGCGATAGAGTTGCAGCAGATGTAGGTGTAAGGTATACCGGATTCTTCGATCATTCGTCTTACCTTGCGTTTGTCGTTGTACATGGTGAGACCGGGTTCCACAGGATCAGCTCTATCTATGTCATGCCCCAACTCAGATGGCAGAAATCTCTTAACAGTTCTGACGGAGCTAATGGCATCGACGACGACGAGGGTGAGCGGGCGTAAGATGCACTCCCCTCCTACGGCTGATATCACCACATCGATTTTGTGATTTTTTTTTTAATATCTTCTCCATTAAATCAGTCACCCATGGTACCGCGACGTGTAGGATGATGGTTCCTTTGTGTCGGAAGGCTCCGATGAGTTTGGCTTTGGCCTCCTTCTTCTTCATTGTGCTCACCATGTGTGCCTACCTAATCCGAAGTTTAATATATAATGATAGATGTGTGGCAATCAAAAGTTGGTCGGATGACCCCTAACATGATACAATCATACAATACAATGAACAGCCAATTAAAAAAAAAAAAAAAAATGGTGGGTACTGGGCAATACTCTGTTTTATGGGCTGCTATTTGCTTCTGGAGGCCCAACCCACAAGATGTAAAAAATCAACTAATCAATTCTTGTCATATTGTGGTACAAGTTTATTTTCTTAAAAAACTTTGGCTATTATTCTATCAGAAAGAAAAAACACTCTGCCTATTTTACCTATACCCATGCTAATGTATCATGCACAAAACTTTAAAACAGCTCAAACTGTGTTTTCTAAACAGTTGGACTATCCCCATGAAGGGTAATAGAACAATTGGAAGTAATAGTCTTTCAACCAAAAAGATAAACAAAAATCTGATTAAAACAACATGTATCATGAAGATGAAGCTCCAAAACAACCCGGCCTTTTTAAACAGCAGAATAATTTTCCCTTCTATTTTTTCTCATTTTGGCGCAACAGATGCAAAAGCTACAATAGAAAAATAAATCAGTAATTAAATGAAACAATGCGAAACATTCTATCCTTTCTAGTCTCTCTCCTGTTGAATCCCCTCCTTAGTGGTTCCCTAGCACATTCACCACTTGATAGCCGAGTGTGCAAGTCTTTTGCCACTGTTTTCTTGTTTTTCAATCTCAATTGTCTATTGCACGGCTCATTCTATTGCAAAAATGGCTTGTTCTTTGTCTACCCAAAGAATTTGATAGCCAAGTGCGGGAGTCTTTTGCCACTGTTTTCTTATTTTTCAATCTCAATTGTCTATCGTACGGGTAATTGTGCAGCTCATTCTATTGCAAAAAAGGCTTGTTCTTTGTCTAGCTAAAGAATTTGAATGATGCAATGAGATTTAGCCTACGGGCTTTCATCCTTTCAGTCGAGGTGGGTATGGCCAGTAGAATGTACATCGGGCCGTGCTGAGCCAGCATGGCACGGCTTGTGTGCGGCACGTGCAAAGTGCCCAGCCCGTGGGCCGTGCTTTCCTCCCCTGGGATACCTTGGGGGTTAACACAGAACAACCCATGGCCCAAGCTCGTGAGGGCCTGGGCCGAACCAGGCCAAACTTCTGTTTTTTTATTTTTTATTTTTTTATTTTTTTGCTACTTAGTACTTCACCTTCCTTAATTCAATAATTCATTTGAGCTTTGGGAACAAATTGGAAAAAAAAACTAACAAAGAAATTTAAAAAATACTTAAATAATTAACAAAATACAAAATGGACAACAAATTGAAAAAAAAAATAGGATTTTTATTTCTTGAATTTGAACAATACAATGGTCAATGGACAATGGAGGAATGAAATATAGAAAATGAAATAAAATATAAAAAAATAATGCAATTATAAATTGGAAATAAAAAATTAAATTGTTAACAAATAACAACTAATTTAAATAAAATTGAAAAAAAATACAATACTTGAAATAATAAAATATTGAGTATACAAAAAAAATAAAAAATTGTTGGTTTCATCATTTTTCTTCAAGTTTCACCTCCACCTACATCTTCATCTAATCATCTCCTTGATCCTCATCATCTACTTCAGGTGAAACATCAGGTGTAATGTCATGCCCTCCTTTGTCTTATAATTTATCCTCAACAACCAATCAATCTTTAAGGCAGATGCACATTTCCAAACTTTCATCATTCATACAATTTTTCTTGTCTTCCAACACCCTAGTATCTGTATTAAAACAAGACTCCGATGGAACTATAGACACTAGAGGGGTTAGTAGATCACATGCCATGGCAGCAAAGACTAGATAGTTTTTTTTTTTTTTTCATGTCCTCTCCACCAGCCTAAAGTATCAAAATTACCCCATCCCTTATCGTATGAATCAATTAAAGTAGAAACACTTGGTTGTAAATAAAAATTAAGTTCACTAAATGAACTTGCAAATGAACTGCTAGTATATTTCTGCCTCTTTTGTATTATAGATCGAATTTTGTTTTTTCCACTACTGGAACTAGTTGTTTCAGAAGTGGAACTTGTACCTGTACAGGATTTCCTATGCCCTACCACTCGAGATTCATATAAACAATACATTTCAAATAATAAACTATTAGCTTCTTTTATTTTATTTCCAAATTCAGTATTTATATTTTCACAATATGATTCAAGTAAAATTTCTAAGCCATCTTTCCTAATCCTATGATCTTATATTATAG
Organism: Nelumbo nucifera; assembly: GCF_000365185.1. Next base: position 3,876,465 of record NW_010729124.1, read on the forward strand.
CTAAGCAATAAAGAGGAGAAATTTTCTCCCATTATTTTTTAAATTTATTTTTCATTAATTATTAATACTTTGAAATTGTGAATTTTTCCTATATTTTATAAAACATTCACTAATTATAACTAATTGATTAGCTAAAAAACAAGTAGTAGAATAATAAACACCTGAAAATTCATTAGTTGCACCATAAAAAAAATTGTAAAAAAAAATCTTTTATATAAATTACCATTTCCCAATTTTCCTCAAGTAAAGGATCATGTGGCATTTTTGCATTATAAAAATCACTAAAAATTTGTTTGTAAGCAATACAACTTTGTAACATAGAATAGGTAGAATTTCATCTATGTTGAACATCTAATACAAAATGTTTATATTTTAAACCATAATTTTGACATAAATATTTAAATCCTTGTTTTTTTGCTCCATAACTTTTAATATATATTATACAATTTCTAATTTCATAATTATGATGAGAAATAATATTCAAAGCATCTTGAATATGTAAATTTAATATGTGGCATGCACAACTAATATGAAATCATTTACCATTTAAACATGGTTTAATTTTAATTGAGATTTTAAAATATTTATTGCTGAATCATTATTACTAGCATTATCAAAATTAATAGAAAAAGTTATTTTCAATTTCATAAATATGAAAAGTATTTAAAATATTTGCAGCAATAATTATGCCAGTATGTGACCATTCAAACCTAGTAAAACTTGAAATTCTTTTATGTAAAAGCCTTTTTTTCATCAATAAAATGACCGGTAACACAAATATAACTTATGTTAAATCTAGATGTCCAAATATCATAAGTAATTGCAATTTTAGAATTAAGATTTGATAACATAGAAATTAAATTTTTTTTATATAAATAAAAAATTTTTAAAGCATCTGTTCTAATAGTATTTCTATAAACTTTTTTAAATTGTGGATTTATAGATCTACGTAAAAATTTTCAAGTTTAGTATCTTCAACTAATAAAAACGGATATTCAGCATGCACAATATATTTTGCTAATTCTTGCCTCATTTTTTTCTTGTGAATATTTAAAAGTACCAAAAATCTCACTTCCTATGTGTTCTTGTGATGTTTCTTTTCCTTCTTTTTCTTCTTCTTTCATCAAATGGCATTTCAAATGTTTGCCCAAGTGGCCAGTACCACCAATACTACTATAGCTAAAATCACTCCTACATTTTTGACAAACGACTCTCTTTTCTTTTCTCTCAACCTCCTCTATTTTAAATATTGTCCAAACTAGGCTAATCAACCCAGTGTTCTCCTTTTTCTTTCCCCTACCTCTAGTAACAGTACTAGGGGTGGGAACGTCAGCAACATCAACAACATCCATATTGGCGTTAACACTATCATATTGCAATTGAACATCGACATTGAGCACATTGGGGATTGGGTGTCAAAAGCTAAAGGAGGAGCTAGCCATTTTTTTAATTATAAAAAAAAATAAAAATTAATTTAATTGCAATTACCCAGATTGTCGGTTTTGAATTTCAACTTGATTTCAATGGTTGAAGCCTCCAAGTCTCCCAAATTGCTAAATTGAGATACCCAAACAAGCCTTCTTCTTGTTGAAATTTGAATCAAATTGAGAATTGGAGAGTAGAGAGAGTATGAGAGTACATGGTTTTCAAACCGTCATTCGGCCTGGGAACTATCCAAGCAACCAGTTCCATTTTACCCTAAACCCAGTCCTTGGCCAAAAACTATTGAATCGCTCAACAATTGGTTAACCTAGGCAGTCGACCCGTTCCAACAGTTTTTGGCCAATTTTTTATTTTATTTATTTATTTTAATGTTTGTTGTTAGAATGGGTCATCCGTTTAAAACAAACAGTCCAACCATCGACCAGAAACCAGTGGCAAGAACGGTTCCATTTCCAGGTCGTTTTTTAAAACCATGTGAGAGTATGATGTATGAGAAGAGATTAAAATTTGAGAGAGTATATAAGAGAGTATGAGAATTGGTGTGATGAGAATAGTGGAAGATAAGGCTATTTATAGGAATTAAAAATAATTTAATTCCCCAAAATATCCTAAAAACTAGCTATTTGTAATTATTGTGAGGGGTATTTTGGTCATTATAAAGGCATTTTTCACTTTACCTAAATACCCCCCTAAACTAGCTGTTTATAGTTGTTTGGGGGGTACCATTATCATTTTATCTCTCGCAAAGTCAAAATACATAAATACCCCCTATATAATTGTTTATAGCTATTGGGGGTATTTCTATAAAAAAAAAAAAACCCAAAAAGTTGAAACTATCCATTGGGGGGTGGGGTCTCCAACAGTAGGACATGTCTTTAAATCATTAGGATAAACCGGTAAAAGACTTAAACTTGGGTTCGAATTTGCCATTAAAGAAAAAAAAAACTTGAGTTAGGATCTGATCCCAACAGCCATTATAACCGTGCATGTGAAGTCATGGCCTGCTTAAAATTTTAAAACCCAAAACCCTATATCCAAATCACATCCTCTGTACCCTTGGTGTGATAGATTTATAGTGGTCTGGTGGCAGAGCTAAGAATTTTCTTTTGGGGGCAAGTTAAACAAGAAAATGAGGAGGAAAGAGAAGAATTGGGTTTGGGAGAAAAAAATAACCTGATTACAGATTCTTTAAAGAAAAATAAATAAGTTATTTATTTATTTATTTTGAGAGTTGGCAGAGCCTTTGAGAGTGATCCTTTACAATTTTAGTTCAAATTTGAAGGAGAGTCAAGAACTCACTAGGTAACGATGATTTTAACAAAAAGTTGGGGGGACCAAGGACCCCCACCAATAGACTTGGCTCTGCCCGCATTTGATAAACAGTGCCAGTTCATTGTCTCATAGGTGTTTATTTTGAAATGTCATTTGGTAAAATATTTATTAAATAAATATTTGTTTTAGTATACCTAAGGCCTAGTCTAAAACACAGTCTTGGGGTAGAGACCATATAGCATCAAGTAAAATAAAATGGTTAATCCCCGGAGGCGGGGAGTGCTAAATTAGCCATGAAGTCCGCACATGGATTGGCTTCTGTAGCAGTGTTTGCTTTGGATGTCCCAGTCTCTCTGGAGCAACTCGTCCACATCCTCCAGAGTATGTTGTCGGTGTGGTTGAGGAGTTATATGGTGGAGAGAGAGTCAGATTCTAGGATAACATTCTTCTGTCCCAGATTTCAAGCCAGCTTAAGACCTTCACAAATAGCCCAAAGTTCGGCCTTAACCCAGTGAGCTTCTGGAGGTTTCCATTTGATATCTTTTCAAATTTTATTGATAGTACTATTCTCAATAGAAATATTAAAGTCTAAAGCAGCAATATAATTATCTAAATACGAATTTGTAAGAAATATCAGAATGGTGGGGCTTGTAATTTTGTTATTGAAAACTGTCTGGTTCCTTGAATTCCAGATCAGCCAGTTATGTAGCACAAAATAGCAATAAGGTCCCTACTCTAAGCTGTTGAAGATTAATTTTCAGCCAATCCTTGAGGGGTAAATGAGGATCTTGAATAGCATTCAAGTGATTTAGCTAGCTCGTTCCAGATGTGTCTGTTAAACTCACAACTTCTAAACAGGTGGCCTAAGGTTTTCATGCTGTAAGAGCAGAATTCACAATTTGTGGGGATCACGAAGCCTCTTTGGTCTAAGGTTTCCATTGTAATGGTATGATGCTTCATCACCAACAATTCTATAAGGCAAGAAGCAATTCACGATAAAGAAATTGATTGATGGGCAATGAAAGACATGACTAGTGAGGATTCAAATGAAACCAATTATAAGAGTGATTCTGATAAGAAGAATGAACAAGTAGATATACAAGTAGCCAGTTTTAGGGATAATATAGCAAATAGGATGTGGGAGAAACATTAGATTGAACAGTTTTAGTTTTAATTTTAGATAATATGGTTAACATATTGGATATGTTTGAAACATTTTGAATTCACTTGTGGTATAATACATTTATTTCCCTTGCTTATGTTAATTAATTGTATCTCATACCTTTGTATTGATAAATCGATACAATGATGGCCAGACATATACGCACACCAATGTATGCTCATTTGGTAAGTAGGCCTGTCAATCATACTTGAAAATCTAAGGTCCAATTTAACATCCAATCTAATAATCTCGGATTCACAAGATGTATTTATGTAATCGAATTGGATTTGGATTTTGTAATCTACATCTTATTAATAATCGGATCGGATTCGGATTTGACTCCATCTCATCCGACTAAAATCCGAATTAGATTATATTATAATAGTTATTGATTTTAATATATAAATTTTATATAATTATATTTAAAATTATAAAAATATATATTTTTATATATTATATTATATATAAATCTATATATAATAAATTTAGTATGTATATTTACATCAATATATTATATATAAAACTTGAAAAGTAAATAAAATTTTTAGTTTTTTTTTTGTATTTTCATAAATTAAAGTTGAGTGGATTAAATTTGAATCTGATCCTAGTCCGTTAGGATTCGAATTCCAATCAAAGGTTTTTAAATCCGATTGGATTTTGGATCAGATTCAGATGCAAGATTTCCATAATCGGACTGAAGTTAGATTTTGCTGAATTCGATCCAATTACAATCCTAAGGCATGGCAAAAAACCAACGCCAATTATGAATAGTGGTTCTTCCGTTGCCCAAAATGGGAGTATCACACAAATTCATTTTATTGGGTAGATGAATTTATTGAATATGATGCTCATATAGCCCCACACAGGAATTATACGCCCCATCATCAACACGTTGGACATCATGCATTATGAAGGCATACCAAATTACACAAGTCAAATATTGTTTTGCTTGCATGTTGTGGGTGCAACATACTTTGCACTATTCTTCTTATCTGCCTTGCAATATTGGTTTGTTATTTTTGTTTAAATACTAACTGTAATGTTGGTGGTTTTATCCACACTTGTACCGGAAACCAATGGACCAACATTTTCATGCTACGCTTGTCTTATAACAGGGTCTTTGTCGTTTGATTAATTTTCATAAATAATTTGATGCTATGCTTGTTTCACAATAATTTGTTATTTCATCTGTTTAAATTTTATTTTAATATTTTATCAATAACATAATAATTTTATTTTTTAAATTATCTTATTATCATTTTTATTAAAATTAATATTTATTGGTATTAATTTATCGATGTTTTTTCCAATTTATTTATTTATCATATAAAGTGTACAAATTTGACATTTATGGTCCATTGTGTAGATCACTTTATAAACTATATATGAGATGCATGGAAGTGTGTACAAAGCACAATTGTGGACATTAACTCATCAAGTTCACACAGTCTATCTACCATTCAAAATAGATGTAAATTGTGGTGTGGTGTGGATTGATTCCTACCACATAGGTGAACCCACCAATCTTATCCACGTTAAAGAACACACCCTAAATCTTTTACCCATTTCTGATTAGAAAGCCCCTAAAAATCTGGAGCTAATTGTGGAGAGAGTTCTAGTCCCAACCACCCACTATATGAGCTCTTATATGGGTGGTTGGGATAAGTACCTTTTAATATGGATCATAGCCACCATGATGGGCCTTAATCCGGGTCTTACATAGATAGTTATGATTTGTAGTTTAATCATCCTATTAAGATAATATTATTGTTTGTAGTCAAACTGATGAAAGAATCCATGGAGGAGCTTGGAGAATCGGTGAGCAAAGTGTTGAATGAAATTGATCTAGAAAAATCACGATTTCTCACCAGCCCGTCTCGTATTTACTTGCTACAAATAGGGGGTGTAAACGGATTGAATTCGAATCAGATCAGGCAATATCTGAATTCGAATTCGATTCAATATCCAATGGATATTAGCAATTAATATCCAAATTCAAATTTGATTAAATATTCAAATATTCAAATATTCAATTCGATTTAAATTCGATTAATTAATTATTTTAGATAATTAATAAAAATATAAAATAAATATTTTATTGATATAAAGTATATAAATATATAAACTATTTATATAACTTAATTATTATGTATAAATTACATACAATATTTATATATTATATAAAAATTAAATAATCAGTCAAAATCGGATATTTATCGAATCGAATCAGATCATATCCGAATTCAACCGATTAAATATTCGAATTATCCGAATTCAATTCGATTATGTCGAATATCGAATTCGAAATCAGATTTTCGAATACCGTTTACACCGCTAGCTAGAAACCTAGGGGCATCCATCTTCTTGCCATCAAACAACAAAATGAGCTCTTAAATTTTCAAGAAAAAAATGAACTAAATCCAAAAGAGTATAACAATGTGATCAATAAAGAATAGGGGTGCAAATGGATGGATCCAATCTGATATAAGCTGTATATATTATTTATATAAATACTAGTAAAAGTTCACACGTGTTGCACGTGGCAATATCAAATGATGATGATGATCATAGTCAACAACCAAATGACCATACTAGTTGAATCATTAACCTATTTAACCAGGAAAATAGACTATAATTAAGACATTAATTCATTTTTTTTGTATTTTAGCCATTTATATCTTTACTAACAATAATTCCTTTTTTTCAAACATATTTTTGTTTAATATGAAGAATATATAATATTAATGCATGTTCAAATTTTTCTATAAAATTTATTTACCAAGATGAAATGCAATTCCAATATATTGTTTGAATATTGGTTTTTACTATTGTGGTCAAATCAATTATATATATATATATATATATATNATATATATGTATGTATGTATGTATGTATGTATATGTATGTATGTATATATTGCATTTTTGTAAACTTCTTATGTGATGAAAATAGTTGAAAAATACTTATATTTTTTTGTTTTTCTTTATTTCAACTATTATATTTTTTTTCCTTTTAATAATTTATGATTTTTTTTATTTAAATTGGATCATATCAGATTCAGATATTCAACATGTTGATCGGATTCAGATTCAGATCACTATTTATGAGATCCGATAAGACCTTCGGATCAAATCAAATTTAATCCCTACCAAATCACTTGCCTACAATGACCTAGCTAATTAAATCATTAAACCATTTGACATGGTTAGTGGGGTCATGTGTTAGACATTAATGCTCTTTATTTTTTATCCCATTTCTACCATTAATGAAAATAATTCTCATTAATCACACTTTTTTATATAACAAATATATAATATTATAGGATGTACTCAAAATTATCTATAAATTTCTATATTTTCTAGAATTTTATGTATTTTATTATTTAATAATAACATCATGTGTTGAACCATTAACCCACCACTTGGATGGAAAAATAATTTTTTCTTTTTTGGTCGATTTTAAATCATTTATTACATTTTCATCATCAATAAAAGTAATTTTTATTTTCACATTTATTTTTACACGTGATAGTATCAAATGATGATGATGATAATGATGATCAACAACCAAATGACCATACTGATTGAACCATTAATCCATTTAAACCAAATACTAACCCACCATCCAAAAAGAAAAATAGTTTGCTTTCTAAGTTGACATTAAATTTTTTATTACATTTTCGTAATTAATAAAATTATTTCTTATGTATAATACTTATTTTTGTTCAATGTAATAAATGTATAAGATTAGAGATGTACCCAATATTTTATTTTTTATAAATATTTAACATTAGATATGTACCCAATTTTTTCTCTATTTTTTTTTTTATTTTTGCAATTCTTTGTATTTTCTATTTTTAAAAACTTTATTATTTGACTATGACATAATTTCATTTCTAGGTTGATTTTAAATTTGGAATTTCATTTTCATCATTAATAAAAATACTTCTTACGTTTCATATTTATTTTTGTTTAATATAATGAATGTACAGAGATATGTCCAATTCTTTTTGTATTATATATTATAAAAATGAATTAATTTTAATTTCTTATTATTTAATTATGGCATTATTTATTAACCCATCTGACCCCAAATGGTTGAATTGCTTACCCACCACCGAGAGGGAAGAAAATGGTTTTGTTTTCAAATTACTTTTCAAAATATTTATCTTTATACTATTAAAGTTAATGTTGTGGCTTTAATCAGTAAAATTTAATGATTAAAAAATATATATCTTAAACATAAGATTTAATAAGAGAGTATATCCAATTGGATTTAAATTTTACGTTCCATTTCCATCATCAATAAAAATATTTCTTATTTATCATACTTATTATTGTTTAATATGTCGAATATGTGATGCTAAAATTTTTCCATTTTTTAATATATATATATATATATTGCATTTTATATATTTTTGAATTTTATTATTTAATTGTAGCAGCATGGATTGGCCCATTTGACCCAAAATGGTTTAATTTCTTACCATCACCTAGATGAGAAAATTATTTTTTTTCTGATAGATTTCAAAAGTATAAGTTTTTATGTTATTGGAATTATTAATTTATTATGTATAGATTTAATTATTAGAACTTAATGATGAAAATAAAAAAAATATATTTTAAATATATGATTCAATGAAGGTGAATGTAAGTTAGTTTCTTAAGTGTTGGATTTAATGAGAGAATTGAATGCATTGAATGTCTTAACATTATCTCTTTTCAACTCATTTAATATCATTAACCGATTACCCTATTTTTATCAATAAATTTAAATATAGAGGGATAACTTTTGTTCTTAAAAAATTCAAGAAATATTCTTGAGGCTATTCATGCTTTTTAAAGTAGTATAGATATATAGATTCAGGCCAAAAAAAATTCCATTCCATGGTCACAACACTTCTTTGGGACCCCAATGAAATGCGGGCACATCAGCTATTGAAATTAAAAATCATTTAGGTTTAAATGTGACACCCTTACACCGTGGCATTTCCAATTCATGTTGTGCCTTAGGGGGTTTTTTGGGCCAAATTCATCTAAACTTGGCTCACAATTGACCCATAACTATAAAAGGCCATTAATTCACATCAGCGCCCCACAATCACCAACGCAAGGGTGGTCATTTTGATGAATTGGGATCTCTTCCAACAAAACACGTTCCAACACCTTACCAATTTGATTGATACCGCATATCTCACTATGAAATTGGAGCCTATCATAAAAGTTGGACCTATCATGTATGAAATCTATGGTGTTAGATGATGTTGGTAGGGTGTTGTAACATCTCACATCAGCACCTCATTTTGATTGGTGAATGATGATTAACATAACAGTCCTAACACCATAGTGACATGATAATCGGCTTCTATCAGGGAAAATCTGTGTTCATAGCGTTCTAACAGCATTTTACAACTTTGTATTGGAAATAACTCCCCATGAAATAAAGCATACAAATACGAAGATATTCTCAATGCAATGCAAGACAATAAATGCTAATCAAATGGGCTTTGCCCTGACTGAAGCCGAAGTCGACTCGACAGCCCACATCTTGGAAGGCCTTTCATGCGGTGGCTTTAGCCTTACAAGGTGGGCCCCATATTGAAAGAAAGCCTAGAAGCTATATTTGGTTAAAAAAACAGGAAAGACAGGATATCCTTTAATTGAGTAAACAGATTTTTTTTTTCAAAAAAAAAATGAGTTAATAGATCAATTATTCCGTGAAGTTATTTTCAATAACCTAACAGGGTCGGGCCTTGGATGATTGTTTTTTTTTTATGCTTAAAGGACACGTCCATATCTTACCTTTAGTTGTACTTTAATAGTCGTTATTTTAAAATTTTAAAGCGTCAAATTGGCTGAAAGCCTGAAACTTCAGCCTAGGGTTCTTCACTTTTCATATAAAACTAAAGTTGACAAAGAAATTGTAAAAATTGACTCACTTAAGCAACTTGTGCTTTACCTAAACCCGTCCTCAAGGGACTGAATCCAATTAATATAATGTGCAATTTTGTAGTTTAAGATTCTAAAGTAGAGTGATCACATTATGGAACATGATGGGTTACCCCCTTCTTAACTTGTTGTGTTCTCCAATCTGGCAATCTCCATTTTAAATGATGGTGGCCTCTGAATTAAAAAGAGATCAATAATAAAAATAAAAATAACAATATTCTTTAAAATAATTAAACTTATATTACTCAATAAGCAATAATTAATTATAGGTGTAGTGGGAGTTTAGTAATAAAAAAGCATGTGGAAGGTTTTGGCTTCGGTGGAGTTAAAAATGTTAACGCAAATCGATTTTGGAATTTGTAAATACCTAAACGTGCACTCTCGATACCCCCTCTACCCGATATATGGTCACTTACTAAATTATACTATGAAAACAGATTGGATCGGATTCGAATTAGGGTAATATCTAAATCCGATTCAATATTGTTAAGAGTTTATATCGAATCTCATAAGTATGTATTTGAATTTGAATAAAATAAAGAAGTCGAATTCTGATCAAATAGGGGGTGATCCGATCTGATTTCTGATCTATTCCTATTTTCTGATCTGGTCCAATCCGAAAATTTGGACACGGGAGATCTAAATCCAACAAAAATAAGATTGGATCAGAATCTGATCCATTTGCACCCTACCAACAAATTAGAACTGTTTTTAGAAGGGGATGTAGATGTGGATGTGGATTTTGATCTTAAATCTCTTTATTTAAAAAAATAAATAAACTTTTTTAGGTCTCATTTTTTCGGTATTAGTGGGTTTTATGGAAAAGAACAAATTTCAAGTGATTCATTTATAGAGGAAGTAATACTCTCCTTAGACTTACATAAATTATTTTACCAATACACATTGAAAATCGCTAGTACATGTTGGAATAATATTACTATTTTTTGATAAATCAGTCATTATACACCTTTACCTGGGGGATAAAAAAACACAGGTAAGTACTCTTATTTGGGTAAGTAATTCCCAGAAAATATTTGTCCCGATAATTACATTTACCTAGGTAAATCATTTTATCGAAACACGAACTAGGCCTTTACATGTACCTAGGATTGTTTTTAACACATCACACTCTCAATTTTCACTTCTAGGGAAATCACTTAAATTTTCTCCTATATTTTCATCCTGACTTACACTCCCCTACTTTTTAAAAAGATCTGAAAATTATGTTAACTATATGACAAAAGATATTTAATTAGATTTGTTTTAATACAATGATAGTCACCTCTGCTCTCAAAGGAGGTTAGTGTCTTAATGGTGGCTCATTCCAGATCTACTGCCCACATAACTCAATTGTCCTGTATTGAGAACATCTACTCATGAATAACAAGGGAGATATCAAACTATAATACCCCATGGGTAGGGATGTGGGAATAATTTGTACATACTATGAGTTCAAATCAGCCCCCCACAACTGTCCCACAATACATTTCTATCTTGTATTAGGAATAAGTCCCGATGATAATACTAGAAATGATGATGTCATCATCAAGAGATGTTTTCAATATACGACACGGATATACTGTGGGATGTTGTGGGGGATAATCTTGTGAAGGGATGATTTATTGTTACACACTAGATCCAAGCCCATTATGATTACCTACATTGAAAAAGGAAAAAAAAAAAGCATCGTTGCAAATGAATTTTGTATATTTTATTTAATCTTTTAAATAAAGTACAAAAAATCTCTATATAAAAAAATATTCATACTATTATAAAGTAAATACTTGTCTGCAAGCTGTAAAAGTTAAATTTGATAACATATTCCTACCGTAATATTTTTACCTTTACTTGTACACATATATAAAATGTGCACTTACACTAGTTAAATAAAATTAATCTAAATTTACAGCATAAATAATAAGTATAAAAAATAGCCGAATATTAGTTTATAAGCTCTTAAACTATCAATATGCCTATATACATTTTACCTAATTCATCAAATAAAATCTGATTTACAATCAGCAAAAAAGAAAACCGTAATCAGTGTTGTCAGACTTGGATTGGACACACACTCGGATGAATTGGGAATCGGAATCTAAAATGGGTATTTTTGGGTTTACAGTTCTTACAAAGATTTCTTCGGTCATTTATACTCCAACTGCACGCTTTTACACCCTTAAGCTTATTTTATTGTAAAATTACTACTTTCTACTTTTCCTATTCTTAATTTCTCTATGTTTCTGCGGAACTTTTTATTTTGAAACCGAACTAATTTTGACTGGTTTGGTGGGGTGGGGTGGGGCTAAACGAAAAAATGAGAAAGGGAGGAGAAGAAGTAGGGATTAGAGAAAAATGGAGTGAGGAGGTTTGGGTAGGACTGTCAATGATATTCGAAAATCTGATTTCGAATTCGAGATTTGACATAATCGAATCGAATTCGGATGATTCGTATCTAATCGGTCGAATTCAGATATGGCATGATTTGATTCGATAAATATGCGAATTTGACCAATTATTTAATTTTTATATATAAGATATATAAAATTTTTAAATAATTTATATATTTATATTTTTATATTAATAAAATATTTATTAATTACTTAAAATAAATAATTAATTGAATTCAAATCGAATCAAATATTTGAATATTTAATCGAATATTAATTTTCAATATCTGTTGGATATTGAATCGAATTCATATATTAAATTTTTTAATCGGATTCGAATTTAGATATTGCCTGATCCGATTTAAATACTGATACCTTAAATTTTTCCAAAAATATTTTATATTATTTTATATATATTTGCATTTATACTCTTTCCAAACTGAGCCAAATTTTTTTAATTGGGTTCAATTTTCTATTTTTCCGTTTGTGATGAACACTCCTACATGTATTAATAGCTTATTTTTGAGTAAATATCCTTCTTTTCTATTGACATTTTTGTGTCAATATCCTTATCTCTTCGTTTATTTGGTAAAATATTTTTGGACCAAACAAATGTATGTGATGGGGGATATATTTCCATTTATTCAGAAGCTAGGGAAAATTCGTATTCTCTTTCTCTTGAGTATCTTGAGTCAATGAGTATGAGGGAGACGGACCACCAACGGCTACAAACACACACATCATCTGTTGTGAAAAATGAAATAAATAAACTAATAAAAATGGCCAACTTTAGTAAAAAGCTCGATGATCAATGCAAGGTCCACTCTCTGACTGACCACGGCTAGCCCCACCGGCCAACATCTAATTCACAACGCGACCGACACCGTCAGATTACGGAGAGACTCACTTTTCAGAGCCCAAAAAAAAAGCCCAGAGCCCAAAAGGGGAGAGAGGCCCAAGAAGTTCACAGACGACAGACGGGTAGAGAGAGTGGAAACCAGGCTGGCGTACATCCGTACTTGTCATACGGATTCGTAGCATATTACTGCCGTTTAACAAGGTAAAGGCTTTGGGTTCTCGGGCGGGCCGGGCGCGAGTATCATGACCTCTCACGCATGCTTCTTGTCGGTGACGGAGCCCCCGACCCCGTACGTACCACTAACTGATACGGGGCTCGGGAGTTGGGTCTCGGGTTGGGCCGGAGTGCCGGAGGACGTGTAAATAAGTTAACATAACACAACCGACACAGTGCTTTCTTTTCATCATTTCTCCGCCACGTTTCCTGTTGATGATGCTCGTCCAGGAACGTAGACCCCGTGTTCCGTCACCCGTGGATCTCCAATTAGACCGACTTCTGTCGTTTTATAAAAATGAGATTCGCCTTTTCCTTTTCCTCTTTACTTAAAAAACTTACATCCTTTGTCTATAATGTCCAACTTGTCCTCTCTCAACTCCCTGATTCGACGTCGTCGTCAACTGTCAACCACGCCCGGATGGCGGGATGGCCGGAAGGCCCGGATCCAATTCCTTCCCCTTACAGCCATAACCTCAACTCTAGCTTTTGCAGGGCCAGGGACAGATTCGTCAATTTCAAAACAAAAATGCATTTAAATTAATTACTAGTATAATAAATAAATTCTGGTATTCATTGATTAGTAATATCATTATGGTAGTGCGTGGTTGCATGGTGCCATGGTTGGGCCATGGAAATTGCTAAAAAGAAAGATTTTAATGATACCATCTGTTAACGTCTGAGATCGCTCAGATACTCCTTTAAAATGTGAGCCACACGTTACACAAATCTGTCCAACTGTCTCTCCCCCGGCCCCCGCACCACACACACACTCAATTAATGCCGCATTTAAGAGATATTTTCTTTAATTATGCAAATAAATGCATAGATATTCTCAAAATTACAGATAGATAATCTTCAGTTCTTCACTCCCCTATTTTTTCCTTTTTTTTTTTTTTTTTTGCTAAAACAAAACCCCTATTTGTATGTTTTTATTCAGGAGGATGAGATATTCCGAAAATTAATGAAGAACAATATTCTCGATATAAATTCTCAAAAGCCGACTTAAACAAATAAACAATATAGATGAAAGAAAGAACTAATTAATAAAGAAATATTTTCGGTATATTTGTTGCCGAATGACTGATTTCTCCCTCGGTTCTTGTCTTGATGAGTTGGGTAGCCACCCTAGGGATGGGGTCTGGATCAACAACATGTGTTCTCATTATAATCGGATGAATTTTTTATTATTTCAAACCGACTAAAATTCGAAACCCGAACAGATTTATTTATGGGCAGTCATTGTAATAATTGTATTATTGACTGGGGACTGGTTCTGCACATTTATAATTTTGCTATTTTATTGATTATTGATTTGATCCGGGATTAGGTCGACCCTGCCCGGACCAGCCCCCAGCCCGACTGACAGCGCTAGGTGAAGAACTGAGAAGGAGCATTATTGTCAATTTAACAACTGAGAATTTATTAATTTATTTATTGAATATTGATAAATGATAACGCTGTGGGTTAGCGCAAGTCCTACGGTATGGTGGAAAAGGCAAAGCTGGAAAAGGGAGGGCTCTACCACTTGTGCCCCCTGCTTCTGCTTGCTTCTTCAGCTTCTCCAACTGCGAGAGCAGACTGGAGAGTGACGGAGACACAAAAAGAGAGTGAGGAGGAGCTGAGACAATCAGCCAACTGTAGAGCACGTTGCCGCAGAGTAGCAGTACTCCGCCCTGTTTTACTCTCGTTAATGGATTCTCTCCCCTTTACCTTTCACAACCCACCCTTTCTCTCTCCAAGTTTGCTTCGTCTGCACGGTGTCTGATTATTAGTGTGATTCTAGCATTCTCTCCTCACTCCCTCCTTCTCTATCTTTCTCAGGCTGGCAGACCAAAAGGGAACCCTAGCGTTCCTTCTCCTCTATCTGTCCTCTCGATTCGCTGATCCTTTCGATTTCAAATCGAAGAAGAAGAAGAGGAGGAACGGAGGCTACCGAGTGAAGATGCTCTGGATCATGAGATTATCGGGTTTCTTCTCTGCCGCAATGGTTATGATCGTTCTGTCTCCTTCTCTCCAATCCTTCCCCCCTGCCGAAGCCATTAGATCCTCTCATTTCGACGGTTATCTCCGTTTCCCCTCCCAGCTTTCCGCCGTCAATACCCTGAATCCTTTTTCTTTCAGAAAGGCATCTTCATATCGCAATGCTGAAGAATGCAGCTCCGCCGACAGAAAAATCTCCGGTCAAAACACCGTATGCGATCCTTCTCTCGTTCACATCGCGATCACTCTCGACATTGAGTACCTTCGCGGCTCTATCGCTGCCGTGCACTCGGTATTGCAACATTCTCTCTGTCCGGAAAACATTTTCTTCCATTTCCTCGTCTCGGAGTCGGAGGCGAACCTCGAAACCCTAGTCCGTTCTACGTTCCCCCAGTTAAAATTCAAGGTCTATTTCTTCGATCCGAAGATCGTGAGGAACCTGATCTCGACTTCGGTGAGGCAAGCACTCGAGCAACCGCTGAATTACGCGAGGAATTACCTCGCTGACATTCTCGAGCCTTGCGTTCGCCGGGTTATATATCTGGATTCCGATCTCGTGGTGGTCGATGATGTTTCGAAGCTATGGACTACAAACCTTGGCTCTAGAACAGTCGGGGCGCCGGAGTATTGCCATGCCAACTTCACCAAGTATTTCACGGAGAGCTTTTGGTCCGACAGGCGGTTTTCCGGCACGTTTGCGGGCAGGAAACCATGCTATTTCAACACAGGTGTCATGGTTATGGATCTAGCGAAGTGGAGGAGGTATGGATACACAAAGAGGATTGAACGGTGGATGGAGATCCAGAAGAGGAGCCGAATTTACGAGCTGGGATCGCTGCCGCCGTTCCTGCTGGTTTTCGCTGGACACGTGGCACCGATCGAGCACAGATGGAACCAACACGGCCTTGGAGGGGATAACGTGAAAGGGAGTTGTCGTGATCTCCACCCAGGTCCCGTCAGCCTCCTGCACTGGAGCGGCAGCGGCAAGCCCTGGCTCCGGCTAGACTCCAAACGGCCGTGCCCTCTCGACGCGCTCTGGGCCCCATACGACCTATATGGACCTTCACCATGACCTTGGATTCCCGGTAAATTCCTCCAGGTTTTCTAATTTTTGTCTTCCTTTTTCTCAATTTCTTGCTTTTTTCCATTGTTTTTGTAACCTTCTCATTTTTTTTTGACAACTTTTTTGCTTTTTGTTCTTCATCACTCTATTGGACATTGTGTATTCTATTCTATTATTATTCGTGCCCCTGAAAATAAAATATTAAATATATATACATACATATATTCAATTCGTTTCAGTTTTGTTGTTAACCATCAGCAATATTGTTAACCATTCAGGTATAAGTACTGTATATAGCAGACTGAATTTGGAAATTCCTGATCAAACCAATGAAATAACAAAACTGACCTCATTAATGTCATGAAATTTGAAAATACTCCCAACTCAAACTCAATAATATTGCCGGTCTGTCCATTTTTGTGGACAAATGACAATTATAATTTGCAGTTGGTGAAGGTGAATTTACTGCCTTGCTTTATTAATTTCTTTTTGGGAAAGACGAATCCGGTGATCTTGAGTACTGAGATGGATTTCGTTGTTCAGTTGTCGGTCTGTGTGGTAAATGAAATACGTTTGGGATGGAGAGAGAATGGGTGTTGGGTTAAGGGTAATGGATAGTGGGGGACTGGAGAGAGAATGAATAGGAAAGTAATACTAATTTGTCCCTTTCGGGTTTGGGTGGCAATCCCTTTCTATTCGGTTTCACTGTTTCTTTCTATGCATAATACTATTTTCCTCTTCATTTATTATTATACTAATACCAAAGTCATTTGCATCAAGGGAGGGACCCAGGCGTCATTGTTGCTTAGAAAGCGTCCAAGGGTGTGGTGAGGAGATTCCTCTTCTCTCTGTTTCTCTCTCCCTCTCTCTCTCTAAACGTGGCCACTTGGCCCTTCGTATTTGATTATAGGGTAGCTTTAATGCTTTATTCTTTCAGGGTTGAATGATTGATTTCTCCCTTTTCGTTCTCATTTTGCAGCTATGTAAAAATATACATACCCTAGATTTTTCTCTCTGTATACAAATATATATATTGGTAGCTAGAATATATGTTTCATCATCAAATATTCAAATTCAAATAATATATTCTAGATGAAACATACATCCTTGTAGGTTTTGTGTTGGTGCTTCTTTTTGTTGTCTGGATTGAACAAGTCTTTTCCGAATTAAAAACGAAAGGAAAAATAAAGAAAGAGGGTATTAGGTCATTAGTCTATTAGTCCTGGTTGGTGGAAGTAGTAGTTTTATAGTTTAGGGGGCCCTAATAACATGGGTGGGAAGTGGGAGCCATACAACGATACACCATCAGTCCGAATTTGACAGCTTCGCTGTCGCAATTATTCTAATTGCAGACCCCTGTGCTTGAACGTGTCAAAAACGCCTAGTTGCTTTTTTTATTTTTGGGCTTGTTGTTTAAGGTTTGGTGAGGGGGAGAGAAATCTCTAATTCTAAAATCTTTGATCTGAGTGAGAGAACCCATAAAGAATCTCTCATCAAAAAAAAAAAAAAAACAGAGAGAGAAGAGAACCTATAATATTTTACAATATGTCTGTCTCTACACTTGGGAGCCCTATCTATCGGCTCTACCTGCTTTGCCACTGATTTGTAACTACCGAACTCTTAATATCTCATATATCCGACTAACAGAAGATGTTACACTTTGTATTAAAATTAAAATGTTTGACCTTTTAGTGTTGGTGAAATTATTGTTGTTTCTAATTTGGACCTTTTAAAACAGATGAGCATAGGGTCCGACGTTGGGGATCAGGCTGTCATTTGTCATCGCAAGTCTTGCAACTCTCCCTCACCGATTCCAATCCAAGTGCAAGTTGAGTGGTTCGTTGGACGAGATGGTGTGGTGGGTCCATCCAGATCCAGGGCGATGAATCTCGGCTACAAATACAATGAAATTCTTTTTTTCCTTTCAAATTGAAGCTGCTGTGTGTACATTTACGAGGTACAACCAAGGACATTCTGCCATTTCTCATGGGGTCTGGGGGCACATGGAGGCTACTTAACACCGATCCACCCACATCCGTCCATCCATCCATCCACCCATCATCACATGCATACTCAGTGGGTCCCATGATGCCTCTCTCTTTTGATTCCTATTCCTAGAGAAAAAATAATAATAAAAAGATTGCCCCAAATTACAGACTTTACTTACAGAAACTTCTCATCTGATTGCATTCATTTTCTATTCTTTTGTGTATGATCATAACTTCATTTAAAATTTATTACTGTATTATGTCCTGTTTGATACACACCTTATGCCTTCCCTTCTGTTTATTGCATTCCAAAAAAAAAAAAAAAGGAAAACCAGCTGTTCATTTGCTGCATAATTCTCGGCCACAAATATCTAGCTGTTCAATTGGTGTTAACCGAAAGTTCAGTATTCACAGTGTTAAAGGCAAAGCTACGGAAATATGTTGTTATCAGCCTCATTACATAATAGGAAACACTGCATATATAAAATCAAAGGCATATGTGCCTTGGGGTGGCAGTGGTGCACAAGAAAACTGCAGTCTACTTATCCCCCTATAAACAATCATCCAGATCTGATTCTTATTACATCCATCAATCACAATCAATCGAGAACAAACACATGATGTCCAGAAAGACAACGACGAGTAGCTCTGATCCGAACCTTTACAGCTAGTAGAGCCTACAAGTAACACGACTAGTCTAATAAGTAGTACCTGGGCTGAACGTGTGGCGACCGCGACCGGCCATCCAATATGGCCGACCACCACTCCCTTTTTTCCCCATTTACTACATTAATAATGAATATACACCTACATATAATCTTTGCAAGTTGGAATTTCTATTAACATAAAATTTATTTTCAGTGATTTTGTATCAATTTTTTTCCACCCTTGCTTCATTTTACTCGGAAAAAGAAAAGAATTAATATGGCTGACCCTTGACCTATACGGATGCATAAAATTAAATTTTTCTGAAAAAACAAGTTCATCAATGGTGCTGTCGGATAAGTACAGCTTTTCATTGCTTGGGGACCTGGGGTGACAATTCAAATCAATCACCCAAGGCAGCCTGTAATTGCTTAGGAGTCATGTACAAGAAAGCACTGATCTGGATGCCTGGAATCAATCAGATTGTACACATACAGCCTTGGTGGTGGTAAGTGGAATCACAGTGTTTCTCATGCAGAGAATGAAGTTGACATTTACTACAGTGCAGTTGTAAAAATAGTTTAGCATTTGGTAATCAATGGTTCTAGATTGTTACTATCGGCTCCTATGAGTCATATTTTTTGGGCTGAGGATCACAATTCACCCACTGGTTGATACTTCCTATGACTTGGGGGCTATTTGCCAATATATCTGATTTTGCTTCTGAAAACCAAACAAGTGCCTCATGTTGATTCTGATTTATACCTGTAACAAACCGTCAAAGTATGTGTTTTTATATGCTTAAAACCTTATTTATAATCAATTGAGCTGTTGAATTTGTGTTAAGATTTATATGGAGTTCTGTATCAATTATATCGTTTCTTCCATCGGATTCTATATACCCTTCCTTTCCCAAGCATATCTCACATAGGTGTCTTGAAACAAGAGCAACCAGCCAACCATCTATTAATTGTTTTACTCCAATTCATCTGTAATTTGTTCTCCGATGATCATGTAGTCGATAAAAGACGAGCCTTGGTTGAGGCTATATTATGAATTAATGACAGGGACTCCAATTGGTATTGAATTTTGGACAGTTCTCACTCCTCGGCCACACAAGCAGGTCAACCATTATAATATATACCCTTCAGCCCCAACCCCCAATATCTATTAATAGTGGGCAGTAGGTCGGATTATTATCAACTTTTTACCGTAGCCTTTACCGCTAGGTGGTGATGAAATGTTTTTGCCTGTCAGTCATCTTTAGCCTATTTGGTTTGTATGAATAGGGGTCTGAAATCAGAACTGGAATGTGCTGTTCCATTCCAACAGTTTGGTTGGGTGGAATCAAAATTCATTTTCATTCTTGGTGGAATGACATTCTCTTATTTGAGAGAATGGTAATTTCCTCCCAGGTTTTAAAAACTGAATTAGACATGAAACCATTTTGGTGATTGGTTCCTGGGCTGAATGATCCGATCGGTTCGAATGGATGGCTCACTCTGATTTAAAAAATAATAATTAAAATAAAAAAAAAAAACTGTCAAAAACTGTTGTTCGCATCGACAGTTCAAGCGCCTGGTTTAGCAGATAACCGTCCAAGTCAATGGTTTTTTGCCCAAAAATAGTTTTAGGGTGAAACGGAACAAGTTATCTAGACAGTTCTTGGGCAACCGGTCTGGTTTTCAAAACCATGACTCCCTCCCCCTCCCTTGGAAATGAAATCCCTTCCAGCTAATTCCAATTCTCAGGCCCCGTTTGGTTCATAGGAATAGGGGTCTGGAATCAGAATCGAAATGGGATATTTTGATTCCAACTGTTTGGTTGGGCAGAATCGAAATCCCATTCCCATTAATTCCTGTTAGAATAGTATTCTTCTATTTGAGGGAATGGTGATTCCCTGTCTTTCCCTAGGAAATGAAATGCCATTCTGCTAATTCTAATTTTCATTCCCATTCTCATTCCTGTCTGAATCAAACAAATGATGGAAATGGACCATTTCGATTCCGATTCTAATTCTGACTGCAAACCAAATAGACCCTCGTTTGAATCCCTGTCTGATCTAAACAAACTATGGGATGGGACTATTTTAATTCCAATTCCGATTCTAATTATAAACCAACAAAATGGACCCTTAGTTCTACGGCCCATGCCGGGGCTTAATTTTCTGGCCGACTGCACCCAAACTGGTTTCAGACCTACACAAGTTATAATTATTGTGCCCCCTTTTCACTCAATTAGTCAGGTCTAATTTTGGGGCCTTTTAGCAGGAAAATACATGTAGTCCATGCATCAGGCAGTGGCCAGTGGTCCATCCTATCTTCAAGACAGATGTATATCATATTTGTCATGGAATCCTTGAAACCACTGAACAAAACTGGGGTTATCAATGTACAGCACGGCCTGTGGCCCAGTTATTTTTATATCTAACTATGTTTTTTTTTTAAAATGAATAATTACAGGCAATTTCCATGGTGCCGTAGAAGGGTATGAAAGCTGTAAAACCTTAATTAATCAGGTCCCACGTGGATATACAATTAGCTGGGCTAGATACTGAGTGGGTCCAGACACAGCCAGGCCAGCCAGCTAGCCACTTTGACTAAGCCCCCTGATGGGGTTACCAATTTTCATATAGTATTTTATAAATTTCATGTTGAGTTTTTCTATGTTTTATCTTTTAATCCAAATATTTCATATATATATATAACCAGAAGGGGCTACAGACGACGGGGGTAGCACGTCAAGATAATGTATGTAACGATACCAAATAAAATCCTGATTCAGGGCTAGCCGGGCCTTCATATCTTTAATGCCATGTTTGGTTTATTATAAAACAGGAGAGAATCAGAAAGTTGAGGGAAGGTTCACAAGAAATTCTGAAAGGACTTTCCCTCAACTTTCTGTTTCTCCCTTATTTTCTAATAAAATAGACAGATTCTACAGTCTGTTTGGTTTCCTAGAAAATTGGTCTGGGAAAGGAAAGGATGGGAGGGCTGGCATGAAAAACAGAAAATTTATTCTCACTGAGGTATCTTTTGTTTGGTTTGGTTTGTTGAGCCAAATATGTGTGAAAATCAAATTTTCAGTGTTTGTTTAGGGACAAAATTTGTAGAAATTTATGATGAGCCCACTGTTGTTTTCTTTTACGTCAAGGCTATGTTTGGTTTGAAGGAAAAAAGTTAGGAAAGGGAGGAAATTATAGAGAAACCTTTTACAAACCCTCTATAGGTTTTCCTTTCTTTCCCTACATTTTCCTTTAAACCAAACACAACCCAAGTGTACTGTTAACATTCTGAAGAAGAAACCACCCAGAGCCAGAAGCAATTCCATCTTGAGATTTGGCTGGAAGTATCGGGGTTTGCATCTGCAACAGTCCTTGCAGTAACTCTGTTGTACCAAAAATGACTGTCTCCAATCCTCCGTCACTAATGCAATTTCAGGGTTTGCATTTGCTTCGATTCCATCAACAAGGTTCTGATGGTGTATGTTCAGAAACTCTTTCAGGGCTTCGAGAGGAGAACTCAGCATTAGTGATAAATAACTTGGAATCTGCCTTTAATCTACAAAATATATAGTTGAGAAAACGTATAGACATACAAAAACCCAAGCATATTAGCAGATCTAGAAGGAAACCCCAACTCATATATATGCATCGGACACTACCGGAATCAATGGCATCTAGAACAGGGTGACCAGTTATCGCCAGCACCCTAAAACAACAACAAAAAACAAAGAAAAAAATGGGCATAAAAATATGCCCAAAGCAACGAGTGTTGTCCCAGACGAATCATTTTCAGAAACAACGAAAACAGTTGGAAGGGGGTAAACATTGGATTGAGAGAGAAAATATCAAATAAAAAATAAGAAAAAGAGGGCTTAAGCGAACCAACATTAAGTGGTTAGAGTTCTAACCATTGGAGGGCATGAAAGGTTGGATCCAGGAAGAAAGACTAGATGCTATTGTGATTTGGGAAGTCCACCACGTTCCAAGTTTTGGGTAGGGGTGCAACTTGGGCGGGTTAGGGTTGAAGTTTGTCAAAATTTGAGTAAGTCCAACCCGAAGCCTAATCCCAAAGCAGTGTAAAATTTTAGGGAAATTCTCTATTAGTACCTTGTACTTTGGGTTTAGTGCCACTTTGGTCCCCAAATTTTAAAACGTGATAATTCAATACCTAAACTTTCAAAATGTGTCAATTCAGTACTTTCGTTAACCAATACGTTAATCAGTCGTTAAGTAATATTTGAAAAGACACAAATGCTCTTTGTGTGTCATCTAATTTTCTTTATCAACCATCCACATGTTGATAAAAATGAACAGTATCAAATCTTTGACTCTTCTATTCAAAAAAGTTGGGGTAATGTCTCAGTAGGCATTATGGCCCAACTTTCTTGAATAGAAGAGGCAAGGATTTGAGACTGTTCATTTTTTGTCAATGTTTGGATGGTTGATAAAGAGAATTAGATGACACTCGAAGGGTATTTCTGTCTTTTCAAATGACACTTAACAGTTGGTTAACAGGCTGATTAATGACAGGTATTAGATTGGCAAATTTTAAAAGTTTGGATATTAAATTGTCACGTTTTAAAGTTCGGATATTAAATTGTCACGTTTTAAAGTTCGGAGACCAAAGTGGCACTAGACCCAAAGTACATGGTACTAATATGGAATTTTCACTTGGGCCAACCCAAGTTGCACCCCTAGTTTTGGGAAGTCGCATCATGTGATTTCTCCGTCTGCCTCACAACACAAACAAAGAAAAGTAGGTATTTAATGGGAATATTCTTATTTTTTATTCCAGTGGCAGTAACCAAACGGACCATAAGCAAAAACCAAAATAAAAACGGTTTTCAAAAACTCAACACCGTTTTATTGAAATTAAAGATGGCCAAAATGCGAGCAAAACAGCAATGCAAGTCGTCTGGGCCCTGGGGCAAGTTCATTTAGAAGATAGCTAGATTCGAAAAACATGAAAAGTAAGAAATGAATTCACTCGAAAATGCTTTGAAAAATCTTAATAGTTTTCAATTCTTATCAACAAAACTAATTTATTAAACTCCTTGATAATGTTTATTGGTTGTCATAATGTTTATTTACTTTTTCCTTATTTTCTTTTATAGACTTGCTATTAAATCATTGCAGTTGTGTGGAGGAGGTAAAAAGGAATTAGCATGATTCTAACAACATTATCCTTTGCTTTGTTCTATAATATTAAATTATTAATGCCATGTTTGAGTTCGAGTCCCACCTTGCTAAATTATTAAAAGAAAAAACCTTCAATCTGGCTACTTTTGGTCCTACATTGACATCTTGTGTTTCCCAATAATACTTTTATAGCAAATGGGGCTGGCAACGGGTTGAATCTGGCTGTAAGTTGGAACTGATTTGATAAGAAATTTTAAGGAACTAATATTTCTTGAATCTAGCAAATAGGATATGTAATTTTAGACGCAGGATCAAATTGATTGATCGGTTCTTAGGACAATCGGGTCTGATCCAATTGACCCAATTATAATAAATCTGCTGAAAATAATATACATTTAATAGATAGATAGATAGATAAATCCAAACCAATAATAATCGAGATAATATATCAAGAACCGAAAGCAACCGATTTGGGACTTGGTGTGCAGTTGCCCTTGATGGGGTTTTGGGACTAGGTCATTATATAATATGATATAAATACTATGTATTATGTATATATAATATATTTTATATTATATATACATAATACATAGTATTTATAATATATATTATATGCTATTCGTGTGTAGGTCTGATGTGGGCCCAGGCCCAGGCCGGGCATGAATGGAAAATCTATGCCCACGCCTGGGCTTCCTGGGGCAGACTGCCTGCAATTGATCACCCCAATTTGCTGTGCTTACTTAGTTACTAGTTACTGCTCTAGAAGAAAAGAAATGATGGAAGGAGAGTTAAAATCTTATGGCCCAATAGAAAATACGTATGGGAGCCTTCTCGATATATCCCTATAAGGGAGTGTTTCGGATCGGCAAATGGTTTAGAGGGCAGACTGGCCTTAAATCGGCCCCTCTAAACTAATTTCGAAAAAAGAAAAACACATTAAAAACAATACCGCTACAGATTAATACGCCCTGCATCAATATTTTGAACCTTGTTGTGAAACATATTTTTTGAAGATATGATACGAGAGAATTATATCCAGCATGAAGCAAGAAGAATCACAACACCAAGTGAAGGAGGTTTATGCCTGTTGTGTGTGAGGAGCGGCATCAAGACTCGAGAACTAGAGCTTCATTTGGTCCTTCCCAAGAGGCAAGAGGCAGGAGAAGGAGTAACTCATAGTGCCCCTCGTCAGTGCAAAACATAGTTTTTTGGGATGTCTTATGGCTTCACTTGGATCTGGTGATAACCCGACCTCAGGTCGAACTTCGAGAAGATGTTAACTCATCGACAAATGGCACTGGGAATCTATCCTTGATAGTAGGTTTGTTCAAGGCTCTGTAATCAATGCATAAGGGCCAATCCCATCTCTTCTTAACAAACAACAATGGGGGAAGAGAATGAACTGTTAATTGGCCGAATAATTCCTACATTCAGCATATCCTGAACGATTTTCTCAATTTCGTTCTTCTATTGATAATTTGATATGGGTTTCTAAACTCACATCAATGGTTCATTGGTTTGGGCGAAGGAAAACCGCTGGTGGATGTTTCGAACACATTTGCATATTCCTCAAACGGAGGATGCACATGGGAATCATCTGCACCCATCTCTTTCCCTTTATCTTCTTAATCAAAAAGTTGCAGAAGGAAGAAGCATCCAATGATGTGGATAACTTTGTTGACTTGTCCTACATTTGCACCCCTTAGATAAACAGGCTCTTGGTTTTGTTATTAGTGGGCTCCCATGAACCCTCTTACGAGAGCGGATTAGATGAAACTTGTAGCAGTGTTTTGGGCTATAGGACCAATGATAATGCCCCACACCAACCTTAACTTCAAGGGCTCCATTCTCTTCTATTGCTAACCCACTAGAGAGAGAGAGATTCAATCCAAGGTTCAAATTATCTCAGTGTCAGTATATATCATACCATATGTATTTGTCATATGCCCACTTATGAAAGTTAAGGGAAAATCTATGATGCGGAAAAGATATGGTATGGGAAAAGTTTTGATCAATCAAAACCCACCCATGAATTTTGATAAATAATACCTTATAGGCTACCACACTTATGATTCTAGTTGACTGGTTTAAAAATTTTAGATATCATATCTTTTCTATATCATAGTCGAACCCAAGTTAACATCCTTCCTAAAGATGTCCTGACTTGATTCTTAATGCTGTGTTTGGTTGCATTGCAATTTTATTTGCACTAGTATAAATGTATGGGAGTGCCAATGAAAAAAAAATGCAAATATTGGTTTAGTTTTGTTTTGAACTTTACTTTATTCGGCTTTAGTTCTTATTTTACTTCGTTTTTAATGCAACCAAATAAAGTAAGGTAAAATTTGAAACAAAAGTAAATCAAAATTTGCAGCTAAATCATTTGCACTACCATAATTTTGCATCAATGCAAATAAATTTACACTGCAACCAAAGTTACCAAACACAGCCTAAAGTGTTTTGATAAAAAAGACTTTCACCCATTTGAATTGCTCAACATGCAACTTTTGCGTATCACACTTATCCATTGATTGAGCCAAGGTTCAAACAAGTGCAGAGATAGGCTCTCGGTAATTGTTTGGGACTGGCCAAGGAGATTAAGCTAAAAAATATTTGTATGACATCGATTAATTCAATGAAGCATCAGAATGCTGAACCTCCAATAGATAATAGCTTATGTTGAAGAAATTATCCAGGAGATGCACCTTTTTTTTTTCTTTTCTTTCTTTTTTCTTTTTTTAACAAGATTTTATTCCTTTTGAATATACTCCAAAAGAAGCTAACAAACACTAATAAAATTATTATTATTATTATCCATTTGACATGATCCGTAGGACTTACAAGTTGTAACTAAACAACCGGTGTCATAAACACGTTAACAAATTCGGTGGTAATTATCAAAATTTATGAGTGGGTTTTAATTGGTCAATTCTCTTCCCGATACCAAGGTTCAAAGTATCGACAGATATTAGCCCGTATCGGCTGATACGTATCATTTCAAGACCTCTCCAATACGCCCCTACAGTGGGTGTATCGGGGATCTGACCGGTTCAGGGGGTGGAAGAGCTCTAAACCGGCCCCCCTGAACCGGCTTTGAAAAAAAGTAAAAAATAAAAAAAAGGTATCAATTCACCCGATACACCCCTACTGGTATATCGATATTTTGAACCTTGCTCCCAACACCATAGATTTTCCCTTTGCTATAACAAGCCTAATATGCAGTAAGTACTCTTTGCCGATGGAAATTGTATTGCAATACAATCGAGTACCTTTTTGTTTTTCCCCCTTTTTTATGCCATTATGTAACCACTGGACCTTAAAAATACAAGCCCATTCCCAACTCACCAATCCATCCATCTGCTTTAACAGTCTAATGGTCCAATTTTTTCTCGGAATGAACCATAATAATCAAACCTGACCTGACCGTTTCAAATTACTTGGGAGATAAAAAAACGAATATTGATTTTTTTTTGGGAGGGGGGTGGTAATAAGCATTTGGATAAAGACCATATTTACAATGAAAGCAAGGAAAAGAACGGAAACTACAAAGGAAGATTGGATCATCATTCTACCTCCTTAGAGACATGAGATCCAGTGTTGTCTCCACTAGTCAAAGAATCCAAGGTAATTGAATTTGCAACCAACTTTAGATCATCTATTCTGGGACTGTCACAAGAATGACAATCAACCAGGTTATCAATATTAGAACAACCAGGGACACCAGTAATGGAAGCATTTCTAACTTTACGCTTTCTAGCTTTACTTGTTGGGGCACCACCAGTGGTACCCGTACCATGCTGTTCTGCTGTACCAGCCTTTGAGTATGGCATCATCTTCCTTGATGATCTTTTGGGACGAGATGGAAGCCCATTTTCTAAACAACTTTTGCCAGTTTGGTCATTTCCATTTCTGCTTTCTTCACTAGGTCTTGGACTGTTGAGATATCCCAAGGGATCTGAAGTTGACTGTAATACTCTGCCTCTGATGTCTTTGCATTTTTTCGTAAATCCTAACTTACAGGAAGCTGTACTGCTTTCGGTGGCATCACAAGCAATTGCTTGTGGACCACAAATTCTTAGTTCACATTGCTGATCATCACAAGCTGCAGTCCTTGCAACATCCTCGACTGCAACAGGCAGAACATCCTATTTACAAGTACCAAATCTTAATTAACAAATTAGAAAATTTGATGAGCACAAATTAAAGTTCATAAAAAACAAACAGCTAAATATTAAAACAAATTGCAATTGCCATTCTAGAGAGATGGATGAAAATTTCAAAATGTGTGCATGAATCATGTTCACCTCAATCTTGCAACAAGAATACAGTTGGCAGCATTGATTATACAAAGAAGCAGGATAATGCCTAGGAATGTATGATATTCTATTACTATACACAGCAGCACAATGTGTTCTGGGCTAAAGGACAAATTTGCAGGTTTTCAAGTCACATTGCAATTGATCTGATATTTTGTTCCCATTCCACTAACCAAATTCACTATGGGAAATTTTCCTGGTCTTTTTCAGCTGGTGTGGGAAAAGCAAGAGAGTCTTTTAGTCCTACAAGGTGATGGTGAATGAAGTGTAGTATCCCCACTTTAGATGTAATATTAATGATTGGGAAGTTGATATTGAGGACAAGAACATTTGGAGTCTGAGCCCATCTCATTCCTTCACGGTGAAATCCTTTAGAGCCCTCATGCAAGGTGGAACTAGCTCCTTTCCTTGGTAGTGGATCGGGTTTCCTCATGTCCTCACCAAGGTGTATTTTTCATGTTGCCGCTTACCTGAATAAAATCTTGACTATGGACAATCAAGGGGAAAAGTTACAAGTCAATGTGTGTATTGTAATTCATCTTGGAGACAGTGCAGCATTGCTTATTCATTGTGAATTTTCTACCAAGGTGTTATGGCACTTCGAACAGCTGTTGGCCATAATTATGTCATCCCTGGTGGCCTTTAAGGCTTAGTGGACTCATGGCTAGCAAGAGGTTTTAGTAGAAGAGGGAGAATCTTTTGGAATTTAACTCCTTTTGCAATTGGATGATGCCTATGAAAAGAAAATAAACAATAGAATTTTGAAGGGAAGAAATCTGAAGAACAGTCTCTGATTTGTTGCATTGAGAGAAGGATCGTCTCATTGGGTCTAATCCTTGGACTTCAAAAGGATGCAGCATTCCAATCTCTGTAATGAGTGGACATCTATTACTTTTTGTTGCTAGGTGGGAATGTGGTCTTATTGTAATTTCTTGAAAGGTTCCCACTTTCCTCTCATATTGCGCTTTGGCCCCAACTTCTCTTCTGAAATGAAGCTCTTAGGGAGCGTTTGATAACGCTTTTCAGAGGTCTGGTGTCTGAAAAACTTGCTTTTCAGACACCAGACCCATTTGGTGTTGCTTCTGAAAACTGATCTGAATTTTGTTTTCAGATCTGAAATCGAAAGTGCACGGCCGGCTCTTAACGCGCTCAGATGCGTTTCAGAGCTAGTGCAAAGTCGAAATTACCCCCCAATATTTTTGAAATGATGCAGTTTTGCCCCTGTTTAAATCCAAACCAAAAACCTAGGTCATTTGTGTTTTCTCTCAGGGACGGGAAAGAAGATCCCCGCTCGTGAAGATTGCTCCAGGTATGTTTTCATGGCTGAAAGTCTTTCTTTTATCTCCTTTTTCTTCTTCTTCTTCTTCTTCATTCGCACACATCTGATTTCTCTGTATTCTTCACTTTTTTTTTATCAATTCTCTGTATTCTTCACTTTTTAGGGGTTAAAATGTCATCCTTGCACAAGACACCTAGCCAAAGGCTAACAAGTGGCGAAGGTATCATCTTCTTTACTTTGATGTTTTTATGTTTAAATATTTTGATTTGTTTGATTTGTTTATATTTTTTTTTTCAGAAGAGGAACTAGTATTGGTGGTTTTTAAGTTGGTTTTCCTCCTTTCCCTGTGTTATGGTGGTTTTGAGAGCTGTGCTGTAGAGGGTCTGTTCAAGTTTTGAAGGTTGAAGGAGCTAATTTGGTGGTCTTGCAGGGAGTATTCGAAGTTCATTCTCCGTCTCTTGGGGATGGTTTCGCGCAATAACTTTCTGGGTTCTTGCTGAATATGTTCGTAGGTTAGGGTGGTTTTGGTGTGGTGTTTGCAAAGTGGAGTTGCTGCATTTGCAGTTTCTGTAATGGAAATATCTTTTTTTTTTTTATGAATAGTCTGTAATGGAAATATCAAGATGTTGTTCTACCTTCTATGGAGGAAAGAGCATTTTGATTGTTTCTGTTATTTATTTTAATATTTTTATTAGATGGGAATTATTTGTTTAATTATTTTGTATTTTTTAATTATTAATTTCATTAATTTTTTATTAATTATTTTAATCCTTATTAGTGTTAATTATTTCAATTTTTATTAGTTATTAATTTTATTTGTGTTTTTTATTAATTATTAATTATTTGTATTAATTTTTAAATATTATTTTGAATTTGATAAATTATTTTATATGAAATAGTACAAGTTGAGCTCAAATTTACCAAATAGTCTATTCTAGGGGTAAAATAGTAAAATCAGGAAATTTCAGATGTTAATGGTTTGGTCCAACCCAAACAAGCATATCTATTCAGAGCCTCTAAAAAGTAGAAAAGCATTTATGCCTAGATTTCAGACAATGTCTTTTTAACTTTTCAGACTTCAGATTTCAGATTTATCAAACTCCACCATAATTATCAAAAAAGGAGAAGAAACTAGCATGCGAATTGTGAAAACGTTATAAATAAGAAAATAATAAAAGAAAACTAGTATCATCATCATGATCTTAGCCTTGTCCCAACCATATGAGGTCAGCTACACGATCCTGTTTCACCATTCTGTTCTGTTCAGGTGTCATATCCATCTTCAAATTACGAACACTTAAATTCATTTCTTACTACAACACATGTCCTTTTGGGTCTGCCGTAGCTCTTCTGGCCCCTTCAATTTGTAACAAATCACTTCTTATAGGTGTTGTAGATTGTCTTTTATGCACGTGACCGAACCATCTTAGTTACTTTGTCTCATTTATCACCTATTGGAGCTACCCCTAGGTTCCTTCCAATAACTTCATTTCTGAACAATCTGAGCAATGTTCTTTGAGCCATTATAACCTCTTTTAGCCAGTAAAATAACAATTCACACATTCCTATTCCTCACAAACTATGAACTCCTCATGGAATTCACTTTCATCATCTCCACTTTCGAGAACCAGAGGTCACCATATCAGATCTAGTGTGGAGAAACTTCTTGCTCACTCCACCATTTGATCAAGCTCACTTCCACAAAAATGAAGTTGGAGAAACCCCTCACTCTTTCAGTAACCCCAAGCACCGTCCTCTTAAGCTTGCCTCCATCAGTCAGTTCCAGATTACTTGGGCCATGGATGATTCTTTATTTTTTTTAGATTGTACCACCCTGTCCATCCTTGAAACATCCTTTTGGATTCAGTTGTTCATTTTCCTTTCTCTCTACTTACATGGTATATATATATACCATGCACAAAATGGATCCCTGATTTTTTATACGGAAAATTTCTAGGTGGCATAACTAATATTTTCATAATTTTTTCTGCCTTGCCCATTTTCATAACTATATATGAAAATGGAAAGCATTAAAATGAAAACAGAAAGCATATCTGCCCCATCAAAAAGATGTTCTGACGTGCTTAGAACCATCCTGTACATCATTCTGCTGTATGTTATTTACCAAATAGCAAATCCATATCAAAAAGAGAACTATAAGGAACACCCCCAAAACATCTATCATTGGATTCACTGCCACCATTGAGTTTATCCTGCCCCATTTGACCTCCTTTGCAATTGAATCTTCCTAGATGAATTTGTTTTCAAAAATCCAAGTATTCCTTTCTTTCCAAATGGTCCAAACCAATACCAGATTACCAGGGGCATAAACCCCAAATAATTTTCCTCCTATTGAGTCTTTCAGCTGCCAAATCCATAAGAAAGCCCCCATGGTTTCTGGGAAACAAGCTTCCACCCCAAAAATGCCCATCATTCTGGCCCAAATCCTTCTGGTAAAAACAACGCAAAAACAAATGATCCACCAATTGCATGCAATTAACACAAATGATGCATACAACATTAGCATACCCTATTTAATTAAATTATCCACTGTTAGGAATTTGTTTAAAGCTCCTATCCAAATTAAAGAATGCTATATTTAGAGTTGCTATGGTATGCCAAACTCTTGAACTAGGAAACTTAATTCCTTCAATATAGGACAACTTGTTATTAAAAGACTTAACTGTAAACTTACCATCGTTATCCCATAACCAGATCCTTCTGTCTGCTTTACTCCTGTTTGGTATAACTATATATTTTCTGCATTAATTCCAATAGAGGTCCTACCTCCCAATCATTGAAACCTCTCCTGAATGTGGGATTCCATACGCAAAGTCACAATGATGGACAAAAACATAGAAATGAAGATCTCTTTGTTCTGGGCCACCTCAAATAAATTTGGATATGCCTCCCTAAGTGTTGCTCATCAGACCAGGGACCCATCCAAAATCTCACTTTAGTCCCATCACCTACCTCATACTTAATCCCCCTTATAAAATCTGAATATGACTTCTGAGCGCCTCTCCACAATGCACAACCATAAGGTTAGAGATGTCAATGGGCCAGTTCTGGTTAAGGACAGGGTGTACCAGTCCCAAACTGTAATTGGTTTAGAACCAAATCTTTTTTTTTTTTTTTTGACAAGTAAACCTAACCAATTATTAATTGGGATAATCAGGTCTGGCCCAAGTAGACCTAATTATACCTGGGGAAAATCTATGATGCGGAAAAGATATGATATGGGAAGAGTTTTGACCAAACAAAACCCACCCAAGAATTTTGATAAATAACACCTGATTGGCTACCACGTTCATGATTCCAGTTGACTAGTCAGAAGTTTTTCAGATATAATAGTTGAACCTATAAAGAGACTGGGTCGAATGGGCCCTAACAGCCTCTCTTGTAATATCTTTTATTTTTTGTTGATGGGTCTCACTTAATGGGCCTGTTATTTATTCTTGTTTTATTTTCTTTATGTAACTGCCAAGCTGGCCGCCCACTTAAGGGTATTCTTGTCATCATCAAATATTTAGATATTAATAAAATAGGGTTAGAGGAGAAGGGAGAATTATTCGACTCCTTCTCTTACCTCTTCTCTTCGCCATCTTCCTCTCTTATACAATTATTCAGACCTGTTTTACTCTGCTAATCACTAAGTTTAATCTTGATATTAGAGGACTGATTTACATCTTGGTATCAGAGCGGGTTCAGTTCCTCTTTCTTCTTTCTCTTTGTTCCTGTACACTCTAAAATCAAGAGAGTGTATGGAGAGATAGGTTCTCTATAGTATAGAGAATCACTTGTTGGTAGAAGGGTTTGGAGAGTTTAGTTCTAGCTAGATTTTGCCAAGTGATGCTGTTTTTCTGCTGCCCGAAACCCTAGCCGACTAGAGATTTTCAAGGTTACCAGGAAAGGTGAAGCTTGGGTGTGGCGCTCTGTGCTTGGAAGGTGTCTTGTGACTGCTAAAGGAGGGTGGTTCAGGTTTGGAAGAGTTTGGGTTAGTTTGGTAGGTGCGGCAATATCTTCTCTTCCTCCCATCTGTTGGACGGAGCAAAACCCTAGTTTTTCAAGCACCCGAGTTCTGGTTTGACTTCAAGTAAGTTTACATAGTCAAAATTTTTTGTTCTTTGATTTCCGTTTGATTAATGGAGGCATACGAAAGTGAGTCCAAGCAGGTGCCGGTTTCTGGACCTGCTTCAGTAGATTCCGTTTTGACTAGTGTTACCACAATTAAGCTTTATGGGACGAACTATCTTGCTTGGGCACAGCCTATAAAAATCTATGTTTGTAGTAGAGGAAAACTCGGGTATCTCACAGGCAGTAAGGTGAAACCCGAAGAGACAGACCCTGAATTTGAAAWWTGGATGYAAGAGAACTATACTGTTATAGGATGGTTAGTCAACTCTATGCAATCCCATATAAGCCAACACTATCTCTGGATGTCTTCGGCTAAGGAGATATGGGACAGTGTAACTGAGACCTATTCACAGAAACTGAATGTAGCCAAAGCATACAAATTGAAAAGTGATGTGAAGAACCTGAGACAGGGGGAGAAGAGTGTGGAAACCTACTACTCTATACTAAAATCCCTATGGCAGGAAATTGATGTTATGGAGACAGTGTTATGGGAGAGTAAAAAGGATGCTGAAATGTAAAGAAAGCTAGTGGAGAGAAATAGGGTGTTTGAGTTTCTCACTGGACTCAACCCTGAGTTTGATATTATCAGTTGCAGAGTCCACCCACAGAACATTTTGCACATGCGGGAATGAAACCAAAGGGCCCTACTGAGAAAAGAGAGCAAGTGTGTGAATATTGCAAGAAACCACGGCATACAAAGGACACATGCTGGAAGCTTCTTCCTTATAGGTTTAAGAACAATAATAACCCTAAGAAGGGCAGTCAGGTGGGAAAATCCAAGACTCCTAATGCTGCTACAGTGACTGAAGGGGGAGGTAAGGAGAGTGAAGAAAAATCAACCATTGAGCAATTGGCTGCAATGAAGCTGGATTTTGAAAATTATGGGAGGTTCCTAAATCACCTGGAAGCTACGGTTTCTTCAACTCACCCTTCCAATAGTACATCATCTTCATCAGCTTTTGCTCACTCAGGTACTCGTGCTTCTGCAAATCATGCTTCAGTTTCAGGTAATCATAAAATCCCTTGGATTATTGATTCYGGTGCATCAGACCATATGACCAGCCTATCTAACCTTTTTTGCTCATATCACCTTCTCTCTGGGAAAGAGAAAATATCCCTTGCCGATGGGTCCCTTGCCCCCATCTCTGGTAAAGGCGATATAAAGACCTCCGACACCCTGTTCTTATCTTCTGTTATTCATGTCCCTAAGCTTAACACAAACCTCTTATCTGCTAGTAGCTTAACAAAGTCAATGAATTGCAACATAACCTTCTTTCCCACTCATTGTGTTTTTCAGGACCTGTAGTYTCAGAGGATGATTGGGAGTGGCCATGAGGCGAACGAAATATACTTGCTAGACACACCAGATCTTGCTTTGGCCACCTCATGGAGTTGCCTTAGAGTCAGTCGTGTCAGAGTCTGTTAACAAAATTTTATTATGTCATTTTCGGTTTGGTCACTTGTCCTTTTCTGCTTGAGTCATTTGTTCCCAGATATGTTTAAAGAAGTGTCTTTATCGAGTCTTCATTGTGAATYATGTGAGCTGGCAAAGCATTGTAGACATTCCTATTCAATTAGCAATAAAATATCATTTTCTCCTTTCCATATTGTTCACTCTGATGTGTGGGGACCATATCACATGCCAACCATGGGGGGTTGCAGGTACTTTATCCTTTTTATTGATGATTATTCATGTTACACTTAGATTTATCTCATGAAATCCAAGGATGAAGTACCAGCTATTGTGAAAAATTTTCATGAACTCATCCTCACCCACTCATATCAAAATATTCCGCTCTAACAATGCTAAGGAGTAT
>NW_010729124.1:3913508-3929990 GCF_000365185.1 Nelumbo nucifera
TGATCCTAATCATAAGCTTTCTGCCACAGATGGTGAACCTTTGTCTGATAAGGGAGTGTTTCAGAGACTGCTTGGGAAGTTGTTATACCTTTGCACGACTCGGCCAGATATTTCCTATGCAGTAAGTGTTATTAGTTAGTTTATGCATTCTCCCAAAGATACTCATCTAGCTGCTGCATAAAGGGTTTTGTGCTACTTGAAAGGTACTCCAGGGAAAGGTATTCTATTTGCTAAGCATGGTCACATGAAGCTGGAAACCTTTACTGATGAAGATTGAGCAGAATGTATTGATGATAGAAGGCCCACCTCTGGTTATTGTGCTCTGGTTGCTGGGAATATTGTGTCTTGGAGGAGTAAGAAACAATCAATAGTTGCTAGATCCTCAGCTAAAGTAGAATATAGGGCAAGGTCACAATTACTATGGCTACGATCCCTTCTAGAGGTATTGGGGGTGGACTACGAGAAACCAATGATGCTCTATTGTGACAACCAGCTATCAACATTGCACATAATCTTGTTCAACATGACAGAACTAAGCACATTGAGGTTGATAGGCATTTCATAAGGGAAAGAGTCTCTTCAGGGGAAGTTTGTTTACCATTCATCACATCAGAAGAGCAATTGGCTGATATCTTGACCAAGGGAGTTCCAAGGGGGAAATTGACACACTACATAAGCAAGCTGGGCATGATTGACATCTATGCTCAGCTTGAGGGGGAGTGTAAAGAGACTGGGCCAAATGGGCCCTAACAGCCTCTCTTGTAATATCTTTTATTTTTTGTTGATGGGTCTCACTTAATGGGCCTGTTATTTATTCTTGTTTTATTTTCTTTATGTAACTGCCAAGCTGGCCGCCCACTTAAGGGTATTCTTGTCATCATCAAATATTTAGATATTAATAAAATAGGGTTAGAGGAGAAGGGAGAATTATTCGACTCCTTCTTCTCTTACCTCTTCTCTTCGCCATCTTCCTCTCTTATATAGTTATTCAGACCTATTTTATTCTGCTAATCACAAAGTTTAATCTTGATATTAGAGGATTGATTTACATCTGAACCCTTATACCTGACATCTATAATTACCTATGATAATAACGACCTAAACCTTCATTTTTGATAATATAATCTTAATAAAAATGACAGTAAAATAAAGTTTATATGTTGATAAAACATGTGTTTTTAACCAAATGTATATTGTAAACTGTCTGAAATTTACCCTTTTAAGCATAAAATATAACAAAAATTACAAGAAAACTAGGTACCTATATATATTATGAACTATATAATTGGTTAAGTCTTCGGGTCTTAATCAATTTGAACAGCAACAACCAGGACCGACACAATTATTAATTGAGACGAAACCATAGAACCAAAACCAACATAATCGATTCAGTTCAGTCGAGTAGGCCTCACCCATTGACATTTCTACATATGGTGTACTTACACCACCTGTATCCCAACTCAAGTTGTTTGTCTAGTTGGAGAGAATTATTTGTCTCCATATTCTGTTCGGCTCCTCATTGTATCTCCAAAACAATTTGCCTAATAGTGTGTCATATTGAATGGTTTTAACATTTTACATCCAAACTACCATTAATCCTAGGGCTGTACACCTTGTTCCAGCTTGTCAAATGGGTCTTGTAGTCCTACCCCTGCCATTAGAAATCTCTCATTCTTTTTTCTATCACAACAGCTGCACTAACAAGTATTCAGAATAGAGATAAAGCATAAGGTGGGAATGAGCTTAACACCCCTCTAATAAGAGTAAGGTTACCACCTTTCAACAAATTTAACATTCCAAGTTGCCAACCTTCTGTCCGATCTTTTCAGTACGCTACTGGCTCCCAAACTGATTTAGAAATACACTTCTCTCCTGAAGGGAGCCCAAGATATTTTGTAAGAAGCTTCCTGGTCATGCAACCTAGTATCTCCGCCAGCTGGTTGACATTACACTGATCACCCACAGCCATCAATTCACTTAACGTATATTGATCTGCAGTCCAGAACCACCTCAAACCATTTCAAAATGAAACCAAGATGAACTGTTTGATCTTGTGATGCCTTGCAGAGAAACAGGACTCATCTGCAAATCATAGTAAACTACCGAAACTATCAAATCATTATTTTGTGGCTTTCTCAGATGAGATGCTCCACCATTTCAATTCTGACACCATAATCATCATTGCAATGTATGAAACTTTTAACATTCTTTGTGGACAAGTGCCCAGAGTGATTATGTGAGAAAGGCAACTGGTTACGTCAGAATGGTGACCCTTTTTTATTCTCTCATGACCAGTACATCATTGTAAGAAGAGAAAACAAAGCATTAGACATGATTAAAGATGCAGAAAATGCAGCTAATCAATTGAAAACAGTTCAAGAAAGAGTGAAACTACTAAACTCAAATGCACATAAAAAAGCAAAATGATTAGAAGTAATGCACATAGAAAAGCAACCGTTTACTCATTAGTGTAGTGCTAATGAGTAAACAGTATATGCAGGCTTTCACAAACTACTATATATACCCTACAATATAAATCATTATGGAATGGAAAGTAAAACTAGCTGGAGAAATATATTTAACTTGAGCAGAATTATGAACTTCACAAGAACTTGTATTTGCAAATCAACCGTTCCCTCTTCAGACAAGGAAAAAAGGATTATGTGGCATTGCACTAGGGTAGAAATACTATGGAGTATTTAGTGTAAGGAAATGCAAGAATATTTTAAAACAAAGAAGAAAATGATAGATCTTAGCACAGTTAGAACCATCCATTAGGTATCATCTAGTGATGAGTTCAAAGGCATAACTATGTATAATCTCTTAAGGGTGGCAACACTGCATAAACCTGAGCTTGGAAGGTTAAAATTGAACTTTGATGCAGTCTCAGGAATCCAGGTATCACAGTTGTCAAAGGCGATGCTAGGCAACAAGGCGCCCTTGGAGTCTCACCTCGCCTAATTGCCAAGCAGTTTTCTATAGCGTGTTATAACAAACCTTTGTATTCTTAATTTTTTGGGGTTATAATCATAAAATAGACATTTTTAAACTAAAATTTCATTTTGTGTTTATATACTAATTTCTTTTTGTTATTTTCTTATTTGTTAGGGTTTAATCAACACAAACATTGCTAAATGCTGTATTAAACCCTCAAAGACTTCAAAACCTGAACCAATAAGTAAGAAAGAACATAAAATGTTGTCCAATCAACACATTTTCTTCTTTTTCTTTACTAATTTTGTGTTTTTATATACTATTTTCTTCTTCTTCTTCTTCTTNATCAACACATTTTCTTCTTTTTCTTTACTAATTTTGTGTTTTTATATACTATTTTCTTCTTCTTCTTCTTCTTCTTCTTCTTCTTCTTCCACCTTTTCTTTTCTTCTTTTCCTATAACAGAAATAGGGGTTCAGCCCCTATATTTTTTGAATTTTCTTTTCTTTCTTCTTTTTCTTCTCATGAATATGTTGGAAAATGTTGATTTTCTATACTTTAACATGAAGTTTATACTTTTCTTATGAAAATTATGGATATTTATAATATGACTATGGAACCAAGGGAACTACCCTAAGATACATGTTTTTACTTGAAAAAAACCCTTCGCCTAGGCGACTAGGCACCCCCCTGTTGCCTGCCTCGCCTTGGCGCCTTGAAAACTATGCCAGGTATGTCAAGCATAGAGGGTATAATCAGAGAAGAAAAGGTACAATTCAAAGCTTCAATAAACCAGCTGGTTCTGGAAATTCTTTAGGGACATAAGTTCAAGCAGTACTTCAAGGCTTAAAGTTTGCACTGTTAGAGTGTTCTAATCATGCATTCATTAAAGCAGGGGTGGAGGGGTATTCTGTGAGTGATGTGGAACCTAGGGAGGTGTTTGCCATTAAAATTGCATTATAGAATATAATGGATCTGAAGGAGGCTTGCCTTTGTTTGCTCAGTGATAACCAGACCGTCATTAGGCACATTAATAGTGCCGTGGAAGTTTCATCCTGGCTTAGTTAACATATTATCCCTGATATTTATTGGGCTGTACAAGTCCTTTTCAACTATTTCTTTTGATTATGTAAAGAAAAATGAAAATGTTGATGCCCATTGTTTGGCAAAGAATTTTTGTGGTTCTTCTGAGTTTGTTTCATGGTCTGGTTGGCCTCCTGATTGTTTTTCACTTTTCTGAATAAAATCATTTCTTTTAAGTGAAAAAAAATAGACATCAATTGGTCATCTCTTGGGCCAAAAACATCACATCAGCACCTTGGAAGCTCAAGTTTACTTTCAGAGAAATTGACACATTTGCAAGGAAGTTCAACTCTCAGTTTGGTTGGGTTAAAAGGGATGCAAATGGGATGGCGGATACCCTAGCAAAACAAGGGGCAAATAGATCTTCATTGTATTGGGCAGAATTGTAACTGATTGCTGGAGATTGCAATTTCCTATGCAATCTTTAGCTATTGTATCTTAATCTTTCTGTTATTAATTAAAGATTTTTACTGATCAAAAAAAAAAAAAAATAGACATCAATTTTTTTATCTAATGTTGCCTTCAAGTGATCAAACCAATCACCCTCCATGCATGTGCACCCAATTCACCAAATTGATTATCAGCTTCTTCAGTTTTGTGGACAATGAACTTTTACTCACCTTGTTAACAGTACACAGTGGTGGTGGAAATGGAGGCGGACCAAGCATCCCTCTCTGCTCGGAAGCATCAGAACTACCTGACTTTGTGTACTGAGCAATGTCTATCGAACGACAGGAAGGGAACAGAGTTTTAAGGCCATTGATGTAAGGAACAAAGATGGGTTAAAAAAAATCATCTATAAATGAAGTCACATGCAGAAGGAACTTGACAGATTACTAACAGAAGGGAGGTCTTTGTCCGATGACATCACCCAAAAGGGGATGCCTTAGTCAGTTAGTCCATTTTGAAAAGAGGGGAGGTTTCTGTATTTACGAGAAGCGTCAAGGGAGATTTAAGCCATTTACCCATTTTGGCTGAAATTTGGAACTGATGTACCTTGTATTTAGAGGTTTCTGATTAGATAGGTATGAGCTTTGGGAACAATGTTGTGCTCATTAAGGTGGACTTCCAGGTCTGAAAATAGTTTTGCTTATTTACTTGCTAGGTATGGAATCTCTAAGGAAACCTTGTGTTGGGGTAAACTTGGACTAGGGAGGATCACTTAAAGTTTTCTGGTAGCATGTGGAAATGAGTTTGTTAGTTTCTATATGTTGGCTTTGTAATAATACCTTTTATTCCTCATCTTTATAAGATTATTCTTTACTGGTGATTATCAAAAAATTAAAAAAAAAAAAAATCAAAAGAACTTGCAAGAGCTATAGAAGCATTTGTACCTTATTTTGTATGTTAAGGAACTGTTCATGGTCTGTTTCCTCTCCTTCAGAGTCGGCCATTTCCTCACACTCAAACTGTACATTTTCCCCGATTTCATCATCAGAGTCACTTAGCTCTTCCTGTTCCATTACAATTTCAGGAAGAGACTGGTCCCCTGTGTTATCTTCAGTATATATGTTTATGTTCCTGCTTTCTTGAACCATTGCGCGAGTACCCAGAGCATGTTCCTTGTTGCACTGTTTGTTTGAAACAGAGGCTGCAGTATAATGTTTGCTACTTTGGTAAGATGGACTACTGACCTTTCCCACCATAGGTCCACAATCTAGTGCACTAATTTGTTGTCCCTTAGACCTATGTTCAGTTAGACCTCTGCATCCAATTCTAGATGAAGAACTTAGGTGGATCTCCAAGTCGAGTTCATTCGCCTTCTCGAAAGAGCTAGTTGGTACAGTACCAGTAGCCAGTTGACAACATCTGACTTGTGGATCAATCAGCACACAATCAGATGGATTTTGTGATTGAGCAGAATTGCCTTGAAATGAGGTCAAGTTAATGGAAAAGTTAGTGGTTGAGGATGCATCCACAGAATCATTTATATTATCGGTTTTTCGCAAGAGTGGGTGGAAGTCAATACATGAGCTCAAGGAGGTTTCCTTTGACCTTAGAGATTTGTTAATAGAATCAACTTGGGGATTGGGATGGGGCTTACAGAGGAGATTGAGATTTGTTTGAAGTTGATTTTGTGGTAAGAAAGCAAAAGCACTAGAAGCCGTGCCACACTTTAACGGATAGTATGGAAAACTCCCATCTTCAGGGGCCTGGAATAGTAAAGGATGCATCTGAAGATCGGGCTCAGCACCTTTCTCTTCTGGGATATGTTGTTCCACAGGTAGTCCTGGATCTTGTGGACAAAGACTTGCAGTTTTGTCATTGGAAACGACATTTTTTTCCCCAACATTTACTAAATGGGTAAAACCTGATTTTGCAATATGAAGTCTTGGAAGCAGATCTGTTCCAGCAGCACCCACATTCCCACCACAGGCACCACCAGAAATTTTAGAAGAATAAGATGATCCACAGTGGTAGCTTTTGAAAGCAGATTGAGAGATCACACGAACAGATGGAGGAAGATTTACAGGAGGTAAGTCAGGTGCTAACTTGACCACCTGGACAAATTTTCTCCTACGAACTCGGTATGGCCGCAAACTGACTTGGCTTCTGGATGATGTAGAGATTCTCTCAGAAGACAAATCAGTAGAGGCTGGGGTTAATGATGTGTTATAGCTAACTTGAGTTAAATGGGATGCATTCTGCAGATGTTGGGAGTAACTCAAAGCAGGCAGAATTTCATGTGTGGACCCAATTTTTTGTTGAAGTTCTCCTTGCCCACCCAACTGCAAGTTTCTATTGCCAAGGCTTGCCAGAGGATGTTCATAAGATATGTCCTTAGAATTTCCAGGTCTCCAATCTGCTAAGAAGGCTTCATGAACATAAGCTTCATCTTCATCATCTGTGTTACC
The DNA here is from genome assembly GCF_000365185.1 of Nelumbo nucifera. The sequence goes on from NW_010729124.1 coordinate 3,920,381, forward strand.
ATCTCCACTATTATTTCCTTCATCAGCATTATCAACCTGAAAGTCCTGCACCCAAAATAAAGTCACCATGAGGACACTAAGTCAGTTTATTAATGATGCAACTGAAGTATTGAACATAGTTCTGTGATAGATTGCCTATTGCATTATTATTATGGTAATGGGCCCATGGCTGTCAAAACTTTAACAACAGCACAAATATGCACATCAAGTATATATTAGACATTCCTATACCCAAGGTTCAAAGTATCAAATCGTTTCGGGACCTCTCCGACACTCCCCTACAGTGGGTGTATCGGGGGTCTGACCGGCCCAAGGGGTGGAGGAGCTCTAAACCGGCCCCCCTGAACCAATTTTGAAAAAAAAAATAAAATAAAGTAAAAAAAAAGGTATCAATTTTCCCAATACGCCCCTACCAGCGTATCGGGCGTATCAATATTTTGAACCTTGCCTATACCTATAATAAAATTGAGGATGGTAACAATGTTTCGTCAAAAAACCTAATTTCCCTCCCCCTTTTATCCCCTATGTCTTTTGTCTTCCCAGTATTTATATAACCTATCATTAAGTGGGCCATACACTGCCAGCCAAAATTTTTTCAATAAAGTGACAAGTACTAAATGTAAACATAGTTGTATCCTTTCATTTTTACCCTCATCAATTTTTGTTATTCCAATGTTTGATCTCTTATAAATGGCCATGCATACTATCCAGTGAAGACCCTCATGCCACCTATTATTTTCATGATTAAAACCCATTGCAACATATTGTCAATTACACACAGGATACATAGGGATTGCTAAATGTTGGTTGGAGATCTCATAACCAATAATTTTACCATTATTTATGTTTTTGCTTAAATCCTATATCAACTACTCTATAAATCCACCCTGATATTTAGAATAAAAAATATAAATTCATGAACCTCACCTAGGATTAATGTAAGGCTACGCTATCTCATAACCAATGATTTTACCATTATTTATATTTTTGCTTAAATCCTATATCAACTACTCTATAAATCCACCCTGATATTTAGAATAAAAAATATAAAATCATGAACCTCACCTAGGATTAATGTAATGCTACGCTATGTCAATCAATGTGTTAAATCATCTACAATTCCATGATATAAAAGTCATGCATGTGGAATCATCTAAACACCAAAACTTGAAAAGAATACAAAAGACACCTCTTATTGAATTAATATTAATTTTAATTAGATAATAAGAATTATGATATTAATAGTAATTTAGGGTTGATTGCATAAGTTTTTTTTTCTTTTTTGAAAAATGGATGAAACATAATAGTAAAGACTCAATAAGAAGGCTTCAATTATTTATTATAGCCATGTTATGGTTGTCTAGAAAGGGGATCCACATTCAATGGACCATAAGAAATATATCTTCTTCAAAGAAGAAATCAACTATAAATATGATTCATACAAAGTTATTCTTACTTGATAGCCAAATTGGGAGCATATAAGAATTATGAATAAGAGCAAAATGTGAACACAACATTATTAAGAAGGTAGATATGCAAATTGCAAACTAGGGCACGTATAAGAATTATAAATCGAACTAAGCATGTGAGTATAGCATATGAAGATAGGTGCACATGTGCAAATTGACTTGTGTTTGAGAATTACAAAATTCTGAACCATGTTTTGTCATGAAGTAGTGAAAATGTGCAAATTAGAGACAATACAAAAAAGGGCATGAAGATGGTTGAGAATACGCATACAAACGGATAAGAAAGTGATAGCAAAGAAATAATCATAAATTGTCAAACATCAATCAAACCACTTTCTATTGGCCTAAATACAAGTCCTTCCAAAGTTGGGGTCAAGTTGATATGTTGCAGGATCAATGTCGTATGCATGCCATCTCAGGTCAACACAAGTAAAATTGAGACAAAACAAAGGACCCTTGGCCACCACAGGTTTTCTAGACACTAATCATAAATAAACTAACCTCTTTGTCAGATATAGTTTGCCACCTGGCCAAAGCTGCTTGCTTTCTTCTCTTGGACTCATATAATCTCCGTTTCTCCTTTTTCGCAGCATCTGTCTTATATGATTTCTGAGTTCCAAGAGCAATACGCCACTGCCGGGGTAGTAAGGATGGATCTCTATAAGGGACAATATATTTCCATATAGACATCCAATCAAGCTTTAGGACCCTGAGTCCCTGGAATAATTAATAAATGCATGAATAGAATAATGAAAATAGCTTGCTAGGTACCACAGAACTGGGCTATTAAATGGTAAAAAAAAATGCAACAAGGGAACCTAATCATATCACACCTCATGAATGCGTGCCTTCTCCTCTACTGTTAAGGGAGATGTTTTCATCCGTCGAACAGCCTGGACAAAGTAAAGCACAGCAAACTTAATAGGGTTATAAACAAGAGAAAGAATCTGAAAGCTCAAAGATCCATATGGTACCCAGGTTTAATTCTGAAAATATAGATGTGGTATTTGCTTATTGGTTAGGGCAATCCACTAATAAGTCAACACTGAGCTGCATAGGGATTAAGTATCACATCAATTTGATAATTGTGACCATCCAATCAATATAAAGTCTATGGGTCATTTACACATGCTGAGAGTGAATATTCCAATCACACAGTGCAAGCCAAGAGATGAATCAACTGTACAAATCGTGCTGGGAGTTTATAAAGGAGAATTTCATGCTTCAGTAGCCTTGAAAAGAAGCCTAAAAATTCTACCTTAATTACACTCACACCAAAGAAGGAAGGGGCTGTGAAGCTTAGAGACTACAGACCCATTAGTCTTATTGGCAGTGTGTATAAAATTAGAATAATCTCCAAGGTACTAGCCTAAAGACTGAAATCAGTTTTGGGCGACATAATCTCTGACAGACAAGGAGCTTTTGTTTATGGAAGGCTGATGATAGATGGGGTGCAAGTGGCGAATGACAATGCAAATTGAAAGCTCTTGGACTATATATTAAACAGAATGAATATATTTTCTCTCAAAAATATATTAAGCAGAATGAATTTTGGTTCAAGGTGGAGAAACTGGACAAAGGCGTGTATCACATCTCTTTTCTCAGTGATGGTAGATGGGGTAGCTTTTGGAAGTTTCAAGAGTTCAAGAGGACAAGATAAGGGGATCCACCATCCCCCTTCTTATTTGTGTGATGGAAGCACTTAGCAGAATGGTGAAGAGGGCAGTGAGGGAGGTTTTGTAGAAGGTTTGGGTGAAGAGGGGAAGTTCCCATACTACAATTTGCAGATAACACTTTTTTCTGCAATGTATCCCAAGAACAGTTGGGAATATTTATGGCAACACTTGCATGGTTTGAGATAGTGCAAGTACAAAACTCGAGGCAGTGAGCAGAAGAATGGGAGTGTAAAGTGGGGAAGTTGCCAAAAAATACATGGATATGCCTTTGGGAGCTAAATGCAATTCAAAATCATTTTAAAAATCTACTCTTGATAAGGTTGAAGACAGGTTGGCATCATGGAAAACTAAATATCTATCGAAGGAAGATAAGACCACCCTACTAAAAAGCATATTATCATGTCTTCCCATACATCTATTTTACATGTACCCAATCCCAACAGGTATGGCAGCAGCTACTGAAAGAGTGAAAGGAAAGAGAGAGAGTTTATGTGGAAGGGATGGAGGGAAGAGAAACATCTTGTCAAACTAGCAAAGGTGTGTAAACCAAAGAAGCATGGAGTGTTGGCAGTAAGAAGATTGAAGGATGTGAATAAGGCCTTGCTAAGTAAGTGGTTTTGGAGGTTCAGAGAGCAGCAGGGGGTTATGGACGAGAGTGATCCAGGCCAAATGGATTGGAACCCTGGAGATCTGAACCAGACTAATGGATGCTCAGTTTGTACAAAAAAAAATGAGAGTTTATTCCGCAGGCAAGTTCGATTCAAGATCTGAATAAGGAGAGAACTTTATCTCTGGGGATTTAGATACCAGTTCAGGGTGTCCATGAGGATGTAGTCTTCTGTTGAGAATATGCAAAATGTTGTAAGGGCTTTTTCTTCTTTTGTATTTGGGCTCCCAAGTAAGGGCAAACTTGTACTTTTCAGCATAACATAAAAGATTTGTCTTGGCTGTGAACAGTAACTGAGACACACCATTCAAACTCTCCTCTTCTTCTTCTTCTTCTCTTCTCCCCTCTTCTCCTCCCTTCTCTTCTTTTTTTGGCTTTACATTAGTTGACTTGGTATCAGAGCAATACCTGGATTCAGGTAGGCTTCTGCTGGTGTCCATTACCCTAGAGACAACCTGCTGTCATCAAACCGTCACCAAATAACATCAGCAGTCAGTACAAGTGGTGGCAATCATCCTTGAGACTGGTATTGTTCCAATCGCCTTGAATTTAGGGATTTTTTGGTGTAGGTTTCACAGCCAAGTGAAACGTCCATGACTTGTTATGATTTTTCCAAAAGAAAATTCACAAAAAATTCACATTTGAGTTTTGAAGCTGTTTCAACGCCTTTAATGAAGTTTTCTCTTCTATACCAATTTCATTTGGCTTGTTTTATATTTCTAGGAAGACAGGAAGATGTCCCATAATTTTCTGAACCCAGAAAATTTTTTGGGCCTTTTCTTCTTATATTTTGCCGCCCATACCGTTTTTGGGATTGTTGTTGCTTCTTAGTTGTGTGTTGGTTCTTCTCTTGGCCTTGTTGTGTGCCAGTGGTGCATTGGAACTCTTTGTGACTCTCAAAATTATTCCTAGTTAAGAAATGGAGGCTTCTAAGTATGTTCACTTGGTTTCCGGAGTGCTTCCAGGAAACATGGCTACCTCCAGTGGCATGATAACCACTGAAACTTGATGGAACCAACTTCGTGGAATGGTCCCAGTCAGATAAGGTCACCATTGGAGGAAGAGGTAAGTTGGGTTTTATTACCGGAAAGGAAACCAAGCCTAAATTAGAAGACCCAAAGTTTGCTAAATGGGAGCAAGTCTGTATATTGTGTATACTTTGTCTATGTACAAGAATATTCTGTATGAAGTAGAATTTTTTGTCTAGGTAAATTTTTTGCATAAATTCCCACTAGAGATGATCTAAGGAGAGGGATGAACTTCACAGCTTCTCTTTCGTGGTATGAACCAGAATTTTGGCTATGTTTGGTGTAAGAAGTTGTTTCCAGCAACTGTTGGGGAGTTTTTAAAGGGAAACGGTTTTCAGGGATTGACTTGTAAAGAGAAAATTTCTCGGAGCATAATACCAGCAGCTATTTTTTAAGTGATTTGGCAGGATAGAAATGGAAGAGTTTTTTTCACAACAGGCATAGTTCAGTTGATACGGTTGTTCAGAAAGAAGTAGGAAAGCTATACTCTTGGTTGGGTATACATAAACTCTTTAAATGAACTATAGCTCATTTTTTGCACATGAAAGTCTTTTTGTAAACAGTCAAGGGATAGTATCCTTGTAAGGAATGGGGAGGCTTTTTTCTATTTTCCCATTGTACAGCCTTTAGTTGTACAGGGGTCTTGTTTTGGATATAATGAAATGACAATACTTTGCCTTTTCTCAAAAAAAAAAAAGATAATCAACTATTGGATGGTACACTTCATAATTTGAACAAATTATTATCCATTTGGAGAGAATTTCAGAGTAAAACAACAAAAGAAGACCTATCACTGTTCAGAAGTTGATTGCCCCCTCTAAGAGGGAAGATATTATACATACCTTTATAGGATTTTCAGGAGCTTTAGAAGAGCAGCGATTTTTCTGCCTAACAAAGATCTACAATAAAATACATGCAAAATAGTTGTTAGTCTTCTGAAAAATAGTTCAACTTCCTCCAATTACACTGACACCAGACTTAAATTGGATTTACCTTTTCTTATTTTTGAGTCAATACAATTTCTTAATAATGGAAAAGATCATTTCAATCAAATTTCTACCCACCAAGATGGAGATCTCTAACATATGTCTTGGTCCCAAAATATAAATATCTCCGCATGACCAATAAAAAATGAATTATAAATCATTAGCAAGTAATTTAATCATGCAATTCATTGCTAATATGGTTCAAGACATTGGCAAGGATAAAAAGTTGTAATAAATGCATTTGCTTTTTTTAGACTAGCTACCAAATTATTGCCAATATATCAAATAGTTTAATACATAAAGAAATATTTTAATCAACCACAGTATGAATTTTATAAACATTTGATGTTACAATGGAGAAATTAAAAGTATCTAGTCAATATAGTATTGACCATACCTCAAATCGCCTCACACAGTCACACTGTTCTATCTTATTAACCATGCAAAATACTCATATATAGCCTTATTTATTTTTTCAACGTATACCTAATTCAATCATTAGTTTTCAAAAAGAAAAAAGAATAGTGAGATAACTCATAAGCCATTGCATGGTAAAAGAAATACTATCATAGAAAAACTGAACTACATTACATCATTTAGCTCAAGCAAAACTAGGGTAAGATTTCGATTGTATAATACCACAAGAAAACCTAAAGTGCAAAGAAAGAAAGCATAAAAACAGAAAAGAACTAAACCTGATGTTTAGATTTGCAAGGAAGAAAACGCTGTTGAATTGCCTTCCAGTCAGTGTTATACTCCATTAATCCCATAGCCAATAATCTGTGTCACAAACATGCAGAAAGGGGGAAATAGGGAAAAGAATAGAATATTAGAAAACAAACTTCATAGCATCTGGCCTCCTAAAAGGAAAAAAAAAAAAAAAAACCAAACTTGGCCCCTAAAAATGCTAAGCTAGATTAGACAAGAAACTTGCAACACGAAACCAGCATTCATCAAAGGATACATAATCTCAAAAAGCCCCAGGACTGAATGGCAAAGCCAATACTAAAAATGTAGATACATATGAAAATCATGCATATAACACCTCCCTACAGCACCTTTGTCCCATGTTATTCAAGATCCGAGTTCTACAGGTGTAGATTGCACTATTGCAGTTGAAGGGTTCTCTTGGTAAAGATTGTTCATTAATTGATCAAGGTCTGGTTTATGGCAACAATTGATTCATGACACCACAGCGCTTTCTAGACATAGAAAGTGGTTTACAAAGGATGAAACAATTCTACTGTGGTTGTCCTTCCCTCGAATAAAAAGTTGTTTGGTCAATTTTATCACTTCCTTTCATGCTGTTTTTTTCAGCAACTAAAACTTCTTTTAAGTGCATCAGAAACATATAATGTATTTGTAACAGTAAGTACTCTCTCTACAGCGTACAAATGCACATGAAGCTAGCCATACTGCTTCCACCTTGCTCCTTCCAATCACTGAATTAGTGAAAAACAGATTGTCCCGCCACAAAGCCTTTCAACTAGCACCTTCACAGGCTAGAGAATCAGCAAGTGTATTAGCAGATCAAGGAATCCAGTAGTTATCTCTGCACCCAGATTTGCTGCCATTTGTCTTGCTTCTCTTAACTGATGCTGAGTGTCCATTGTTCAGCCAGCTCACCTTACAATAAGGATTTAATGGTTTTACAGTTCCCTTTCACAATAATATCAATAAATCCAGAAGATACGGCCAATTTCAGTCCTTGAAGCACAGCATATAATTCTGCTTGTATGGAATTGTGAGGTCCTCTCAAGTAGATGTTTAAATGAAGCTCATTTGAACTGGAAGAAACTAATCAGTTAAATAGGAAGATTGATTTCAAGAAAGTGGTTGACAGTTGAAGTTCAAGTCATTACAAAATTGACTTAGTTTGTCGGAATGAAATTGCATTTGAACTGGACAAGGAAGATACATAAAGAGAACTAGTACATGCTCAAATAATTCCATATGATCAAAATAGGGATGTCAGGTTAACTCACATGAACTGGAGGGGAAATGGTGTTCCAGGGATAGAGAATTTTAGTGGGCATGCTAGCCCAGGGGTCATGAAGGGAAGATGTGCAAATTGGGTTGCTCAATTTGAAAAATTCAACCCAACCTGACCCAAGTTGCACCCTAAGGGAGGGTAGCAATAAAGCATTCCAAAAGTGGGGAAAGTAGTGTCTCAAAAAATGGGAAATGGGTGTTTTGCGAGAATTTTGATCTAGAAATGGTGAGAAACCCAAAGTTGCTGATTGAGACATTTGAGGGTAATTCAACTTTGAGAATCAATTGGAAATGAAAGCTGAAATGTTGTAGCCGAAGCAGTAGAAGAGAGAAGAAGACCAAGAGATGCTGAGAATGTCGAACTGAATGACCCAGTCGACAGTACTATTATTTATATTAGAGTACAGTACAATGTTACAGGAAATGACTGGAATGCCCCAGATTAGTGATGGGACACCCAGACAACTTAAAACACTAAACAAACTTAGGCCCATTAACACAGGCCCAGTACATAACAACTTAAACTCAAATACAGGCTAATAAGAACTCTTATCATCCGAACCATCAATACATGAAAACCTTCAACCTAACACTCCCCCTCAAGCTAAGCATGGATGTCAATCATGTTTAGCTTGCCAAGAAGGTCCATGAACTTTGCTGCAGCCAACCCTTTAGTCAATACATCTGCAATTTGCATCTTAGATGGAGTATAAGGAATGTAGAGTTCTCCCGAGACTATTCTCTCTCTCACAAAATGTCGATCAATCTCAATATGTTTTGTCCTGTCATGTTGCACAGGGTTATTTGCAATGTTAATGGCAGCCTTGTTGTCACAATACAGTCTAAGAGGACCCTCAGCTTTAATGCCAAGCTCATTAAGAAGGGTCCTGAGCCATAGGAGTTCAGCAACCCCGTGAGCCATAGCTCGATATTTTGCTTCCGCACTTGATCTAGCAACTACATTCTGCTTCTTACTACGCCATGTGACCAGGCTCCCTCCCACAAATGTACAATATCCTGAAGTTGATTTTCTGACAACATGCATAGCATAAGCAATATCTGGCCGAGTGAGAGATAAGTATATCAACTTCCCTACCAATTTTTGGTATCTTTCTCTATCACAGTAGTCCTCCCCTACTGATTCCTATAGGCCATGATTCTGTTCTATTGGAGTATCTACTGGCCTACACCCTATCATGCATGTTTCCTCCAGGAGGTTAAGAACATACTTCCGTTGACATATGTAGATTCCTTCTCTTGACCTAGCAACTTCAATCCCAAGAAAATATCTCAAATGGCCCAAGTCTTTGATCTCAAATTCCGAAGCTAAAAACTYCTTCARYYTTTTTATCTCTTYCAAGTCATTCCYRRTAATCACCATATCATCCACATAAACAATGAGTGTCGTAAGTTTGCTATCCTGTCTCCTTATGAACAAGGTATGGTCTGCACCGCTCCGAGTGTACCCCACTTTCTTCATGGCCCTACAAAGCCTCTCAAACCATGCACGAGGAGACTGCTTCAAACCATATAATGCTTTCTTTATTTTACACACCTTTCTACCAAAGTCATAGCCTGGTGGAGGTTCCATAAAAAACCTCTTCATGAAGGTCACCATTTAGGAAGGAATTCTACACATCCAGCTGATGAAGTTCCCATGAAAAATTTGCTGCTAGTGACAATAGAACTCGAATTGTGCTGAGCTTTGCTACTGGGGCAAAGGTTTCTTTGTAGTCAATTCCTTCTTTTTGAGTAAACCCCTTTGCCACAAGTCTGGCCTTGTACCTTTCAA
>NW_010729124.1:3933030-4018883 GCF_000365185.1 Nelumbo nucifera
ACTTGAAATGCCCTTAAACAATTCGGGAAACAACATTTCTAATGAAGAGAAAGACAAATGACCTAGCCTAGCATGCCACAGATGCAACCTATCTATTGACTCCACACTCTCCGAACTACTAGCAGTAGATACTTGTAAGGCTGAACCGATGTCTGCATCAAAATAGTAGAGGCCTCCATACTCACGACCGCTCCCAATCGTTCCCCTCGTCAATCTGTCCTAGAAGACACAATGAGTAGGAAAAAAGGTTATACTACAATTCAAATTTTTTGTAAGTTTTGAAATAGACCAAAGATTTGAGGTAAGACTGGGAACATGTAGAACTGATGATACGAAGAGAATACTAGGACTGCTGAAATCAGTCCTCAACTAGACAGTTCACTTGAGCTTCGAGTACTTCAACTGTAAAGAGAGTTCTCCCCCTTACGGCCAATACTAGGACTGCTGAAATCAGTCCTCAACTAGGTCTGTCCTATACAGACCTCTCTTAGYAGYYGAATWGMTRCTAACTACTAGRAACAGTCTAGTAGGACATCAGCTTCTGGGTCTTACTTCCCTTGCGCCCTACAACCAAGGGAAACCCTAGGTTCAAACCTTGTGTTGTTCTCCTACAACCCTAGGGTTTCACGGAAGCAACCCAGATAAAAAAGGAAAAGAAAGACAGCAAGAGAGAAGAGATGGCGTCGGCTGTAACCAGGAAGGTGCCTAAAGCTCTGATACCATGAAAGCTGAAATGTTGTAGCCAAAGCAATAGAAGAGAGAAGAAGACCAAGAGATGCTGAGAATGTCGAACTGAATGACCCAGTCGACAGTACTATTATTTATATTAGAGTACAGTACAATGTTACAGGAAATGACTGGAATGCCCCAGATTAGTGATGGGACACTCATACAACTTAAAACACTAAACAAACTTAGGCCCATTAACACAAGCCCAGTACATAACAACTTAAACTCAAATACAGGCTAATAAGAACTCTTATCAGCCGAACCATCAATACATGAAAACCTTCAACCTAACAGGAACAAAAGCAGAATTTCTAGAATTAATTTGGAGGAAGAGGAGCTCTTAAGCTTTGTAGAGGTGTTAGGGTGTGAGATTAGAAGTTGGCCTATTACCAACCTTGGCCTACCTTTGGCCAAGGACAGAAGGATTCCGGAAGCCAGTGGTTGAAAGGTTTGCAAAGAAGCTGGCCACTTGGAAGAGAACTTATTTATCTTTGGTAGGAAGAATTACATTGATTAGGACCACTTTAGCAAATCTACCCATATACTTTCTTTCCACCTTTCATATGCTGGCAAGGATAGCAAAACAATTAGAGAAGTTCATGAGGGATTTCCTTTAGGAACCAGGGGAGGAAAAAAAGGATCACTTAGTCAAGTGGGAACAAGTTAGTAAGCCAAAAGAGCAAGGGGGTCTAGGATTAGGAAACATTGCCTTAGGAACACCGCATTGTTGGGTAAATGGTTATGGAGATTTCCCTTTGAAAGAGATAGGTTGTGGCACAAGGTAATTGCAAGCATTCATGGTCTAGAATCTAGATTGCAATGGCTGGGATGCTAAATTGGCTCATCACTCCACTTCAGCCTCTCCTTGGAAATCTATTCACGAAGTCTACCCTACATTCTCTAGTTCCATCCGTTTTGATGTGGGAAAGGGCAATAGAATCCATTTCTAGGAAGACCTTTGGGTTAGGGAATCACCACTCAAAGGTCAATTCCCTGACCTTTATGCCATTTCTGACTTCAAGAATGAAACCATTTCTAATTTGGGTGTGGCTTCCCATTCAGGTATCAACCGGAACCTTGGTTTTAGAAGAGGCCTTAGGGATAGAGAGTGTATCTTATTGACTGATCTCCTTGGAACCTCGTAATCAGTTTACTTAGACCCCAATTTGGAGGATTCTAGAATCTAGGTAATCTCCCCAAATGAGTTCTTCTCTTGCTCCTCTTTCTTCAGTGATCTTGCTTCTACTAGAGGCCCCAAGGGGTGGTTCTCCCAATGAAAGAAATTTGGATCAGATCTACCCCGCCAAAAATCCAAGTTTTCTGTTGGACCCTTTTCCTTGGTAAGGTAAATACATGTGACTTGCTGCAGAAAAGGAGGCCATCCACTTGCCTCTCTCCTCATATGTGTTTTCTTTATAGGGATGGTGGAGAGTCCCTCTCCCACTTATTGATATCCTGCTCATTTGTACGTCGTATTTGGGAATTTTTCTGTTCTTTCTTTGGCTGCAAATGGGCCCTCTAAAAGAGGTGACAAACATTTTCAATCCTAACTTCTCGAGACAACCAAAGAAGAGAGGGAGAATAATGTGGAAAGCTACCAAAGCAATTCTTGCTTGGGGAGTCTGGGAGGAAAGAAATAACAGAGCTTTTGCCAGAAAATCTAGAACTTCGGAAGAGGTCATTGACAGCATAAAACTGAGGGTCGCATTGTGGATAAAAACCTTAGACAGTTTTCAAGTTTTCTCTGTAACTGACATCCTAAGGGCATGGAAAGAAATAGCACAATCCTCTAGAGACAAGGAAACTCTAAGAGTCAAGTGGAAACCGCCAAAGGTTAACAAAGTAAAACTCAATTTTGATGGAAACTCTATGGGCAACCCGGGAGTGGCAGGAATTGGAGGAGCAATCAGAAATGCAGAATGCAAGAATATTGGCTCTACATTCTAGGCCAATTGGTATTACAAACTCAACAAAGGCTGAATTACTGGCTTTATTATAGGGCCTTCGATTGGCAAAACAAATGGGTTTTCGTCAGGTGGAAGTGGAAGGGGACTCAAAAGTTGTAATCTCTTGGGCAAGAAGTAATAGGCAAGTCCTATGGACCCTCAAGCATATCTTCAGAGAAGTGGAAAGATTATCAAAGGATGACTTTTGGGTGGATCAGGAGGAGTGCAAATGGGTTAGCAGATACTCTAGCCAAACAAGGGGTTGCAAGGCAGCATCTGTGTTGGGCCTCGTTGTAACTTTGGTTGTAATCCTTGGGGATGACTTTTGGGTCATTGGTCTGTAATTAACTCCACATATTTTAATTAATGAAACAATCTTTTTTTCTGATCAGAAAAAAAGAGGGGATTCAAAGTTGGTGGTGGGCATTTCTTGGACAAGATGCAGTACACAAATCCCTTGGGTTTTCTGGTACAAATTTAGGGAGATTGTAAACTTAATAAGGAAGTTAAATGTTTCTTTTAAATGGGTGAGAAGAAGAGCAAATGGTTTGGCAAACGCTTTAGCTAAACAAGGGGCTTTAAGACAGCAGTTTTGGGCAAATCTGTGATCTCTTGTTGTTTGGGGTGGATTTTACACCCACCCTCTTGTAACTCTAAATTTGCCTTAATTCAATTACTTTCTACTGATCAGAAAAAAAAAATGGTGGTGGGGTGGCTAAAGGAACCAGAGTCTATAATTTGGTGTTACAAGGATGAGATGAACTTTAAATCGCTCGTTAGAAATATGAATTTGAGGATGCAATAGGTGAGGAGACCAATTAATGAGATGGTGAATAACCTAGCTAAGCAAGGGCTGAACAAGGATCAATTGTATTGGGCTCAGTTGTAATCTGTAATTTTTTCTTATTATGAGGGGAGAGGTTGCATCTTGTGCCTCACTAAGGGATGCTTGTATTGTCTATATTTCTTGATTAATAAAATTTCCTTTTACTTATCTTTAAAAAAAAAAATTGTGTGAAGAGGTTATGCTTTAAGACTGAAGAGCATGGTGAGCTTCTCATTTTTATGTATTTTTAGACAGTCGGTCTGAATGATGATGCATCCGAAATTTGGTGAGGTGGAAAGTTCTCTCTCTTCCTTTTTTTTGTGGTTGATTAGCTCATGTATAATCTACATGTTTATTTTTTTGTGGGTTAATTTGTTATTCGGTTTGAGCATTTTCTCAACACTCTTCTATACTTTCTTTTAATTTTCTTTATTTTCAATAAATGCTTTTACTTACTGTAAAAAGTTTACTCAACACCACCACAACCAAACTCAACAAAAAAAATAAAAAAAAAAAGTTTTACAATTTAAACATCACATGGAATAAGCAATTAATGAAAGTCCACATGCAACATAAAGTATATAACACCATTACAAGGCACCGCCTTCATTGCTGAGTCTCTTTTTTCATGTTCCTGCTTGTCTGCTACTTCTGTCTGATGTTTTGTGGTTGTTTATACTGTATATAGATTCCAAATCATTTCCATCTTCTGTACTTTCTTCAGCTTCTTTTCTCTTCCCAATCTTTATCAATATTAATCAAAAGAAAATGTCACACAGTATTCTGCTACCCTGTTAACATCATATCAAGAATAACTACTCAAAGAGACTAAAGTAGTTTTAAAAAAGTTTTTTTCCTTATGTAACAGTCACACACTGACATTGACAATATTAGAAGCTATTGCTTTTGACAATCAATTTTCCCACCGAAGAAAAATGTTATTTATTATTCTGGATATAGCATTTCAAGAAAGCAACAACCTCACTAATCAGCATATTGGATGTCATAGAACTTCTGAGACAAATTAAAGAAGATAGGTCATAAACTTCAAAGTTAATAGTTGCACATCCTGCTGTCAACAGGAAATAATAAAGCACAATAAAATTGGATGCCATAAAACAAAAAAAAAAAGAATAATAATAATAATGATAAGGAGACTCACTCATCCTCTGAATCAGTAAAAAGCACCCGATTTGCTACAGCTGCTGGAGGTGGCTTATGTGGAAATAGTGCTGAGTTAAACAGTGGAAAAAACCTCTGTGCTAACTTTGCAATTTCTTTTGGAACAGGTGCAACAGATTGCTTCTTGGTACTTTCAACAAGTGAAGCAGCTAAAGTCTTCTTAGGTTGTTGATGAGCAGGCAAAGAAGACGGTACTGTATTGGGACCTTGAGGGGTAGCCCCTCTAGAAACTCCAACATTAGCCTCAGGAAATGAATGAAAATTAGGAAGAGGAAACAGTGGTTCTCTCTCAAAATGATTAGCAAATTGAGCTTCAACATGGCGCTGTTGATACTTTTGAGCAGCTGTCAAAACAATTTGAAAAAAAATATATATATAAATATCAAACCGTTGAGAAAGCATAGCATTCCATTTTAAGCCAGGTTTATTCTGAGATCTGTTAACTTGACCTACCAACAGAAACATCAGTCATGTATCCCCCAACCAAATTAAGTGGAGCTACATCAAGAATGGATAGTATGGGACCACTTATCAGAGGCATCCACAAAGAAACATCTCTAGCTAGAGAGGAATCCACTTGTCTATCATAAACATTCTCATCATGTCTTCCTTCAGAATGAGAAGAGTTAAGAGAAACTGCCATAGTATTATTATTTGTAGAAGGGCAATCACTTTGCACATGGGATGGGAAAGAAGAATCACCAGTGTGCTGCACCTGACGAAATTTGGGAAGCTCATCTGAAACTGAAGGATGAATATAAGGAGGGTAAAAGAAAATTCCAGGATATGGTATATTCCTCCGAGCTAATTCATCATTGCGTTTATGAACCACCTCTGAAATCATTCTCTGAACTTCACTTGCAATGTGTTGTCGAGAGGGCTCAAGCACACAAAGAGAGAATACCTGAATAAGAAGTTGTATGTGTTCATGTATTAGACAATACAATTGCCCTATTTGATGAGGAGTAAAACCGTTTATTGAATCCACTTGGGCTGAGGAAGGAAAACGCAGGCCACCCTCAGGAGTAATCCTAGACCAATCAACAGCAGAGGGTTCCATTGGTTTGTTCGGCACAAATGGCAGTAGAGGGCGTAAAGGTCTCTTGACCTGTCCTAAAAGCTTTCTTCTATTTTGAACAGAAACTTTTTGCCGTTTATTTTGCCTAGTCTCAGGCCTTCGACCAACTCCCTCATACTTTTCTTTCTGATCTTTATCCTGTGTAGTTTCATCAAGGTCACTTTCCAGTGCTTCCTCAATCTCTATATCAAAGTCTGCATCATTTTCTTCATCTTCATCATCAACATTTTCATTTTCCCGTGTCATTGAATGACCTTCACCATCTCCACCCTGTAAAACAGCTGTGAGAAATTTCCGGTATTCTTCTTCATCATCAACATTCTGAAGGTCGTCATCATCATCTGTTTCCTGAAGAAAAGTCTCCAATTCATCAAGTGTAAAATTGGCAAGTGAATAACGGGCTCTGGTTCGTCTGCAGATAGCATCTTCATCATCTAAATCGATTATGGGATTTCTGGTGTTTTTTAGATCTGGCAATTCTCCATTAATAACATCAATATTGGAATCAGATTCACTGATTGAAGCATTTTTCTTTCCTGAAGAAGTTCCCATATTTGGTTGATCCAAAGCCGATGTCCTATTACATTTTCCTGGAACAACTTCTTCCGACTCTTTTGTAGAATCTCCTTCAGGAGAAACTCTAGTTTGCATCACAACTTCCTCATCATTATCAGAATCTCTGCCGGCAATGTCCTGCATCTTATTGGTTAGTTCTGGTAATAAATTACTATTCTTGGAGGCAGGAGGACTTGCTGCATTGTCCACCACATCAGCACCTAAACCTTCATTTTCAGAGCTCAAGCTAGAAGAGGCTTCTGATGGACTTTCCTTGAGAAAAGGATTGAAATCAACATCTTCATCTTCATCTTCCTCAGGCTCCAAATGCCCTTCACCGTCTTCAGACAAATTCGCATTAGACATGGATGATTTCTGATGACTGCCACCCCCCTCTTCCACACTTTGTACATTTGAACATGAAGACATATCGAAGAAACAATTAAATTTAACCCTGGATTCTTGGACACTTAAGACTGGTTGCCATCCTGACCATCTACAAGAAGCAAACTATAGCCCTGGTTGCCATCCTGCATTAGAAGAAACAGCAAAAAAGCATCTTAAAAAATGTGAAGTATTTGAGCCATAAATAATTCAGGAGAACAGGTCTAGCAGATCTATTCTAGTGATTTTTACAGCAAAAATCACCCAAACTGCTTGAGAAATTCGAGAGAATGAAGACAACAAAGTGAAGATAGAAACAACTTTCTTAAGCTTGAAGTAATTGAATATCCTCCTTTTTCTTCTTTGAACAGCAGCTAATAATGTTCTTATATAGGGGTTCTATTTAGGTCGGCAGCCAATAAAACCCTGAAATTATAAAAAATACCCGTCCCAAAAGAGTAAGGAAAACCCAAAAATATACTTATCATTAATTGAGTGAGAAACAACCTAGAAAATCATCAAAACAAAATTAAAACAAGAAAATAGCTAAAGCATGTGAATGCTCACTTTCTTGTTCCTTCTAGATTTGTCACGCGTTTCTTCATAATTAAATGCTGCAGCCTCTACATCAGTAAACCACTAAGAGAACCAGTATGATTAAGTGGTCCATTTCATCTTATCAAACTCTAAAGGACTTTTCTTATCAGAAAAGAGATTTTATTAATATATGAAAGAGGAACAGTTTGAGATTTTCCATACACCCAAGAAAAAACAAAGGATTCACACTAACAATATAATCTTAGAACATATACCAAAGCAGAACACTAATATAATTAACTATGACTGCATGTAGAATATTGGTAAAGTGTCTATCCACTTCTAAATGCTTCGTCCTATCATGCTAAACTGGGTTGCGGGCAATGTTAATTGCTACTTGATTTCACAATATAGCATAATAGGTTCTTCGGCCTCAAATCCAATCTCCCCTAACAAGGAACGGATCCAGAGGAGCTCTGAAACACCATGTGCCATGGCTCTGTATTTAGCTTCTGCACTTGACCTTGCCATAACTGTTTGTTTCTTGCTCTTCCATGAAACTAAATTACCTCCAACAAGAGTGCAAACTCCTGATGTAGATCTTCTGTCATCTAGACACCCTGCCCAATCAGCATTTGTGCAAGCCTTTAACTTACACTATCCATGGTCAGCAAACAATATGCCTTTATATGGGTGTCCCTTCCAATAGTAAAGTATCCTGTTAATAGCCTCTCAATGCTGAACTCGTGGGGCATGCATGTATTGACTTACCACACTAACTGCATAAGAGATGTCTGGTCATGTCATACATAAATATAGCAACCGCCCCACTAACCTCTATTACCTTCCAACATCCTTCACTAGTTCACCTTCTGAAGCATTTATCCTATAGTTTTGATCAATAGGTGTATCAGTTACCCTTGCCCCAAGTTTTCCCGTCTCCTATAATAGATCTAGAACATACTTCCTCTATGAGATGAAGATCCCATGCTTGGACCTTGCCACCTCAATGCCCAGTAAGTACTTCAGCTCCCCATTCCCCAAGATCCTTAGTCTCAAACTCTTTGTGCAAATTCTTCTTCAAGGTATCAATCTCACTCAAATCATTTCCTATGACTACAATGTCATCCACATACACTATCAACACTGACACCATTGACCCCCTCCTCTTCACAAAAAGAGTATGATCATATTGAGTTTGAGTTTAGCCAAATACAACCAATGTACTTCTGAACATGTCAAACCAAGCTCTAGGTGATTGCTTCAAACCATATAGAGACTTTTTCAACCTGCATACCTTTCTTTTTTCCACATCATTATAGAAGCCAGCTGGAAGATCCATATACACCTTGTTACGATCCATTTGTCCCATATTGGTAGTATGGGATGCTAATGTGAGGTATCCCACATTGGTAGAATGGGATGCCGATGTGGGGTATATATGTGCTTGGGTTCCCTCCCTCTAACGGCTAGCTTTTAGGGGTGAGTTCTCCTAAGGCACATAACACACCTCTTGCAAATCCCCATTGGAGAAAAGCATTCTTCACATCATTTTTCCACATCAGCCTTGTACTTCACTGTATAAACCCATCTGCATCCAATTGTCTCCTTGCCATCAGGTAAAACCCACAATCTCCCAGTATGATTTTTAATCAATGCTTTCATTTCCTCCTACATAGTTGTCTTCCACTCAGGCTTGGAAAGAGCCTCACTAACACTCCTAGGTATAGACACAGAGTCAAGGAAGGAAAGGAAGGCTCGGTAGGACCGTAGGAAGGAGATAATCCACGGTAGGAAAAATAGTATGAGATACAATGAACAATACACTTCCTCTTCCCTTTTCTGAGTGCAATAGGGAGATCGAGGTCATCTGCAACAGTGTTAGGAGCAAGGGTAGTAGTATCAATAGGAACTAAACCATCAGAGGAAACAAGAGGCATACCTAGGTCTGGTTCAGTTGAACTTGAAATCTCTGATGAGCCGATAGGGAGTGACGTGGGTTCCTCTGCTATGGAATCACCCTCCCTGTGTTGTCATAGGCGCTGCCGTGTAAAAAATTGAGAGACAGGATGCAATGGAGGTGGCAACGTGGGTGGAGTAGGTGGGTTAGACACTGGAGTGGACAAAGGAGCTGGAACAGGAAGTGGTATAGATTGCTCACTTCCTTCTCCAAAACACTCCCCCTAAGAAGAACCCCCTGAGAAAAAGGTGTGGACTCAAAAAAGGTGACAACCATAGCAACATACCAACTCCCAGAGACCGGATCATAACAACAATACCCCTTCTGATTCCCGCATACCCAAGGAAGACACGTTTGTACAAACTTGGGTGGGGAATGCACCTCTTAAGGACCAATTTCCTTCTTTGTATGCACTTTTTGATTTTAAGAATAAGCCAGTTTCCTCCATGACCCCTTCCTCTTCCATGTCTGGGTTTGGGTGGAATTTGGGTCTAAGAAGGGCTGTGAGAGACTCCAACCTAGACAATATTTCGAGTCTCCTTATTCTTGATAATGTTTTCTTGGACCCTACTAAGGAAGACTCTAGAATTTGGACCCTCACCCCTACTGGCTTTTTCTCCTGTGCCTCTTTCTTTAAAGTGCTATGCCAGCCTTCCAATCTTGTAACCCCCCCCCCTTCCCTGTTAATGAGGTTTGGTGTAGACCAATTCCTCCCAAGGTTGGTAGTTTTTGTTGGGAAGCCTTTTTGGAAAGATTCAACACTGGTGATCTGCTCCAAAAGAAGAGACCCAATGCTTGTTTGTCCCCTCATTGGTGTGTTTTTGTAAAGCTAATGGGGAGACCGGTTTTCATCTTCTAGTGTCTTGCCAATTTGCAAAGTCTATGTGGGAGTGGGCTTTATCTCTTTTTGGGTGTACTTGGATTCCGCCATCAAATTTGCAAGGCCTTTTTGCTCCTTTTTTCAGGTGGCAAACGAAAAGGGGAAAGACTATGTGGAGAGGACTGAGGGCAGCAGTATGTTGGTCTTTGTGGGAAGAAAGAAATTCTATAATCTTCTCTGATGTAGAGAGAGGGGCTGAAGAGTTGAGGGCCCTGATCCACATAAGGGTTATTCAGTGGATGAAGTCCCTAGAGCTGTTCACGGAATATTCAGTAGATGACTTGCTGAGGAAGTGGGGTGAGATTGCTAGCTGTACCCAGATTAAAGCAGGGATGAGTGTGTCTTGGACTCCCCCACCTATGGGTTTCATGAAACTAAACTTTGATGGAAGTAGCAAAGGGAACCCCAGACAATCAGGAATTGGAGGTGTCTTCAGGGATGAGAATGGGGTTGTTTATGCCATGTTTTCAGGCCCAATTGGTGTGGGTGACTCTCTCAGAGCTGAGATCTACACAGTTTTGGAAGGTGTCCAGAAAGCTAGGGAGATGAAAATTAGAAAACTCATAATTAAAGGGGACTCGAAGGCGGTGGTTGGGTGGCTGAACAAAGAAGATAGCAGCTTATGGAATTATAGTAATTTGAAGAGAAAATTCAGATGGCTGGTTTGAAAAATGAAAGTTAAAATTAGTTGGGTTAAAAGGTCAGCTAATTCTTTTGTTGATGGACTAGCTAAACAAGGGGTGGACAGGGATGTAATGTTCTGGGCAAAGATGTAATTTAAATTTCTTCGTTTTTGTTCTCTCCTCTCTTGCTTCCTCTTTTGGGGCTCTTGATGTTGCTGGAAGACAAGAAAGTTTTGTCTTCCTCTCTGTAACTTATTGTGATAATTAATGAATTATGTTATTGATTAAAAAAAAAGGAAGACACATTTCTTTGCCTTAAGATCCAGCTTTGAGCAATGAGGACCAAGAACATAGACAAAGCGTACACATCCAAACACCCTTAAAGGAATATGGAACGTCTCCCCCTAAGGAAAAAAAAAAAGTTGAACAGAGTGCTATATCCAAGAACACGAGAAGACACCCGATTAATCAAGAAAATTGTTGTAAGATCACTCCAAAAACGAACTGGAACAGTAGAGCTCAACATCATGCTTCTTACTACTTCCACAATATGCTTGCTCTTCCTTTCTGCTACACCATTCTGTTGTGGAGTGTCTATAAACTGCTCTGATGGACTACTCCATGCTCCAATAGGTATGATGCCTAATTTTTTTCAAAATATTCCTTAGCATTGTCTGATCTAAACACTTTCACTCATACCAAAATTGTGTCAGCACCATTTAATGGAATTGTTGAACCAAAGACGATACCTCATCACGAGATCTTATCAAATATATCCAAGAGTATCAAGAATAATCATCCACAAACAGAAGAAAATACTGATAGCCACCCATAGAGGAAACATGGTGTGGCCCCCACACATCAGTATGAACAATATCAAAAATGGAAGAACATCTTTTATTACTCACTTTAAAGGAATGTCTACAATGCTTTCCAAGTTGACAACCCTCACACTCCAAGCTGGAAAAACTGACAGACTCAAACAATTTTGGAAACAAAAAAACACAAAGAAGCAAAAGGCAAATGCCTTAACCGATTATGCCAAAGCATAATTTGACTCACTGACTTTGACTCAATGTTCCTGCTGACATGATGACTCTGATAACTGGGAAGCGTATCAAGAAGATAAATTCCATTCACCTCACGACCACTCCCAATCATCCTCTTTCATTCTAGATCTTGCAAAACACAATGACCAGGAAAAAAAATCATTGAAGGACAGAAGGTAGAGTAATGGTATCGGTTATCCTAATACACCCTTTCCCATCAATGAGAACATGTGATCCATCGGCCGTGGAAACTCTATCTCTGCTAGAGCAGAGGTGGTATGAGGAGAAAATGGTGGAAATGTTGGTCATATGTTTTGAGGCTCCTGAGTCTATAATCCAAGGAGATCCCCCCTTACCTGTAGTGAACACATAATTTACAGTGACATGTGAACTACTTGTATGTGCAAATGAAGTAGAATGGCTACCTCTTGATCCATCTGCACCTTGTTGTCCACCTAATGAGTTGGAACTAGTTGTATCCCTCTGATTTAAAAATTGCCCATATCTCTCCAATTCGACCCTCACTGCAGCTATTGCAATAGACTCTAGAGAGGTTATAGTAGGTGGTCCTGAGCCACTGCCATATTCACATTTCTCTTCTTGTTTCTAAGCTAGATCGATACAAGGTGTGGGTAAAGCTTCCAACAGGTATCTCTAGTATGTTTAGGTTTCTTACAATAGTCACAAATCAGATCCTTCTTGTCCTCCTTCCTCAGTTCATTTCCACCCTTGTCATCACTCGGCTTAGGCTTTCACTGTGCTAACCATCGTTGAATGCTCAAGGCCTAGGTTCCTCATCATCACATTCCTCCTACTCTCTCCAGACACAAAGGCATATACTTGAGAGAGAGTTGCACTGTCTCGAGAAAGAATATGTTGTCATGCAATGTCATACTCAAGGTTAAGTTCAGCTAGAAACTCAAAAACCCTATTCTTCTTTACCAACTTCTAACAAGTTGTTGCATCTTTGCTACTTTCCCAAACCACAACCTCCAAATGATCTATCTCCTGCCTTAAGGTTTTGAGGGCTAAAAAATAAATAGCAACAGACTTGTATCCCTGCCTAGTAGCAATCACTTGGTTTCTCAACTGGTAGGCTCTAGCAGCATTCTCATTTTGTGAATAGGTTTTTGCTACTCCATCCCAAATCTCCTTAGTTGTGTTAGCCCATAAAAAGTTCTTACTTATATGGGGTAACATGGAATTGCACATCCAAGTCATCACCATGTAGTTCTCCTGTACCCACCAGGAGTGATTAGTTTCAGATTTCTTTTCCTCATCGGTGACATACCCCAATTTCCCACGAGCCCCAATGGCTATCTTTGCAGATTGGGACCATTCCAAGTAGTTTGTACCATCCAACTTGACTGTAGTGATGGTCCCGGCCCCAAAGAGGTCTCTAGCACCTCCTTCCCCCGATCCCACTTCACCTGTAAATTTGTTTTCAACTCCACAGCCCTCCATAACTCCCAAAATAGATTAGGAAATCAATTTGAGATGAAAAGAAAGGTATCTATCTCCTTTAGAAACCTCAAACACCTTCCTGGTACCCTAGAAACACCTCCCTCCAATGATTCCCTTTACCGTGGGAGCGGGAGAAGAGAGAAAAGAGGCTACCGCTCCCTCTAAAGACCTCCAAAAAGGCTGGGACTTCAACCACCCATTTTAGAAAAACTCAAGGAACCTTGGAAAACTAGAACGCCACTTCCTAGGTCAGAATTAAAGAGTCCTACTAAATCAAAACTCTCCACCTTTCTCCAGTTCTTTCTAATTTTGGTGTTAAACCCTAGACCAGCTACAAGGGATTGCAAATCCACCAAAAAATCCAAAAACTAGGCTTACCTACAGTCTTTGATCATCCCTTTACCTAGTGTTTTAAAAGCACAGGGCACAAAAAAAGCACAAGGGCCAATTTGAGCCTGAGGAGTAAGGCAAGGCACGTGCCTTTTTAAGCAAGGCGCAAAATTACAAAAAAAAAAACTAAAAATTCAAAAAAAAAGCCAAAAAATGCAAAAAAAAAAATCAAAGAATACTAAACATAATGTTAATAAAAAATATAAACTTAAATTTTAAAATAAATGTTTTAAAAAACCTATTATCTAAAATTAAAATACATAAACATAACATGTAAAGTGTATTCAAATGAAAATTTAAAAATGAAAGCAAACATATAAAGCATTTTCAAGCATGTAAAACCTACAATCTCTTTTTCTCCTTAATTGCATTGCTTCAAGTAGTTAATGTGATGTAAAACATATTGCATTCTTGACTCTATGAGTCGCCTTTGTACTACGCCCCTCGAGGCAAGCCCGAACAAGTCTATGTTAGGGTCTGAAATTCTTACTTCTCACATAAAAAATAATGATTTTATAACTTCCATTGCCTTTAAGAAGATATTTTATTGCAATGAATGAATGAACAACATTAGCAAATAGGGGTTAAGAAAATATTTTATTCCCGCAGAGCTCCCAGCACGTGTCACGTGTATGTCTTGAACGTTGGCAGTGGGTATAGAACAACTTGTTCTTATCATGAACTTTCTTGGAGTCATTTTTCTTTCCCATATTATTACCACCCATTGTAGCTAATGCCATCTGTTGCTCCCCCTCAATTTTAACCATCACACTCTGCCTACTTTCCTCAAACTGAACAAGGGCATACACCTCTTGAACTGAAGGTAACTCTTTACTTCCTAAAATCTGAACTCTAAGAGGTTCATATACAGGGTTTAATCCCAACAAGAAGATAAAAGCCCGCTTCTGAGAAACCAGCTTAATATAGGCTTTAGCATCATCATCACGTTTCCATTCTATAGCCTGATAGTGGTCCAATTCCTTCCATACTGATGTAAGGGTTGAATAATAGGTTGACAAACTACGGTTCCCTTGTTTACAGGTCGAGGATTCAACTTGTAATTGGTAAATCTTGGCATAGTGCCTTTGCTTAGAATAGATGGTTTTGGCCTATTCCCATTATCTCACTAGCAGCGTCTGCCCACATAAAGTTCTTCTTCACAACAGGTTCCATGGTTGCAAGGAGCCAAAACATCACCATACTATTTTCTTGGTCCCACCTATCATGCTCAACTGTCTCACTCTTGGGTTCTTTCACTCTTCCATTTATGTAACTAGCTTTTCCCCTTATTGTTACATAAAGCTCTACACCTTTAGCCCACTCAAGGTAGCTTAGGCCATTTAAAGGGGTAATTGGCATAGGAAACATCATGTTCTCAACTCCCATATCAGCTATACTATGGGATGATGTAACCCCGGATGAAGCAGAATCATCATTTGCCATTGAGGGAAAAGATCTACACTACAAAAAACAGAACCACAAGAGCACAAGACCAGTCCCCACCCAACTATTACCGCTCACAGTCACAATCAGGGTACTAAACACCAAAACCTTCTACTTCTGAAATGAGAAATGCACTGCCGAAATCAGTCCAGCAATTAAAGAGACCACAGAAATAGTCCAGCAACAGTCCAACCATTAAAAAAGACCACAAACCAACCAATTACAGCACATACCTATGACGAAGGGGATCACACACCCTGGTACAGCACCTGTACAAAGGTGAAAACCCAGAGAAGAGGCCTTCACAGCATCGGCCAAAGGAAAAGCAAACCTTCACAGCATCGGCCCCCTCCTACTAGGGTTACCTTGGTGCTACGACCAAGGAAGAACCCAGAAAAAACACTAACAGGGTGGTCTGACCAGTCCAATTAGGGTTTCTTGCCTTCACTGTCCAAGAAATCAAGAAAAAACTGGGAATGAATGTGATTCAGGAGAGAAAGGAACCCTATAGCCCAGAATTGAGCTCTGATACTAAGTTTTCTTTCTGGGAGAGAGAGAGAGAGAGAGAGAGAGAGAGGAGAGGAGAGAAGAGGGAAGAGGGAAGAGGAGAACGAAAGAGAAAGAAAACTGTTTGAGAGTCAAAAAAGTTCTGGCTGTCGGTGCCCAACTTCTTATTTATAATAGCAAGAAGTAATTAATAGAAAAGAAAATTACAAGCATGCCCCTGGTGGAACACCCTAATAATAAAATAATTAAAACAAGAAAAGAACATGCTGACAGCACCTAGACTGAACAGCACTCTTAACAGCAAAACAAAGAACAACTCTAACAACAGTCTTAAAGCAATTAGAAGTTGCTTTGAATCAGTTGCCTAGTCCAAATTGGAGTATGTAAAGGGACATCTGAATTCATATGTTTTTTTATCAGTAACCGTTAAAATTTTATTAACCGGTGGGGGTATAAGTGTAATTACAAGTATAGAAGTAGCTAGCCTCAGCTAACTACAATTCCCCCTTAGGGTACTAGATCCCCAAATATTTGCTCCCTTTCAGCCCCTTGTTTTGTTAATCCATCTGTAGTCTGTTTGCAAACATGCATACCCATTAGACTTTTGATCCCAAATCCTGCATTAGAGCTCTAACTTCTCGCCACATTACAACCTTTGAGTCCTCTTCCATGCTTATTTTCCTGCAGTTTAGGAGTTTTTTTTTCTATCCTATACCCCAAATCATTTGCTCTCATTCTTTTATAGTTAAAATATCAAATTGTCATTAATTCAAAAACAGATTACATGAAAAGTCCCTTGGAGAGGCACAAGTGACTGCCTTTCCAAACGGAACACACAGAAACTAGCTGAGCCCAGAACAAGACTTCCCTATTTGCCCCTTGTTTTGCCAAAACAATAGCGAAGGCATTAGTTGATTTTCCCACCCACTGTATTGTTACAGACATATTCCTTGTCGGCCACTTGAATTTCTTTAACTCATTCTTGTAGCACCATACAAAATCCTCAAGATTCTTCAACCATTCCACCACTACCCTAGAATCCCCTTCAATCATTTGCTCTCTTTCAGCCCCCTGTTTTGATAATCCATCGGCTAGTCTGTTTGCAAATCTGTATACCCATTCACCCTTTGATCCCAATTCCAGCCTTAGAGCTTCAATTTCTCCTAACATATTTCATACTTCCAAGATCCTCCTTGTTGTTTTGCAGCTACCTTGTTATAACCCTTGACTACCCTTCTATGATTATGTTCCTGCATTTAGAAGTTTTGTTTTTTCTAACCCACACCATACTACACGCAACTCATCCCTTGTTGAGTCCCCCAAACCTATGGTTCCTGAATGCATAGCGAGTATGTTGCCTTCATTATTCCCTCCTTTTTGAGTGGCTGAAGCAAGGGTTGAATGTTCACCCAACTGTGTAGGGGCTTCTATCTTCATTTCTTTCCTCCAAATTTCCTCATTTCTAACCAAATAGAATATATGCTGCAAAGTAAGAAGTTCATCTCTCCCCAAAATCTGAGATTTAATACTATCATAGGAAGAGCGAAGTCTGGCAAGGAATTTGAACACTCGCCCTTCTTCACTTTGTTTTTGGTACATTTCTTTGTCATTAAAATTCTTCCAATCAAATGATGATCATGTTCCTCCCAAACCTCTCAAGAGTGGCAAAGTTGCAACTAACAAATTTCCTTCATTTAAGGCTGCAATGTCTTGTGTCAGTCTATAGACTCTTGCATTCTTTTTCCATTGTCCATAAAGGCCTGTTCATTTCCTCTTAACTCTTACGTCTTAAGAGGAATCTTACAACTTTAAGAGGAAAATGGGTGTCTGTTTCCTCTTATCTCTTAAAGAAGAGTCTTACAACTTTTTGTTTTCCAATGATACCCCCAAAACACAAACAAAAATTCTCATATGGGGTTAAAATGGATATATGACAATTTTCAGAATTCAGAATTCAGAACAACATTCTCTACATTCAGACTTCAGAGGAAAGAAAAGTTCACCGTTACCAATATACCTCTTAATACAATTATTGTACTTTCAGACATCAGACATCAGAGCAAATGAACAGGCCCGTAAACATGTTAGACTCTCACAAATTTTATGGGTTGTTAGGTAGTGCTGAACTGTTCTAGCAATCTTTGGTGTTATGGAAGATAGCAACCATAACATAACCAATGCATTTTTCTCTGTCCAAATCTCATATGTAGGTTCTTCAATCTTTGGTTCTTTAACCTGTCCATTGACATCACCACAGCCGTTGAAATGACGCTCGGCTGAAATTGACCACTCTTTGAAGCTATATTTATCTAATTTCACATTTGTGATTTGAAGACTAGGAAAACTAGGGTTTCCACTATAAAGAAATCCCCACTTGACTAGTTCTCTTTAGAAGTTACCTCACTAAAGTTTGAGGGCATAATGGATCCTTGCTGGCTTGAAACTCACACAGAAAAAGCAGACACAATCAGTATCTCACGGCCTATAAGCTGGGAAATCATTCCCAATAGACAGCTAGAGAAAGAACAGGAAAAAACTTGGGCTGCAACACTAATTGAACGCCTGGTCTGCAATTCCTGCAACAGCAAGATACTTCTTGGCTTGCAACCTGTTACCACTCAGCCTCTAAACACTTTAAGTAACAGGTCAAAGAACTATCACTCACTTCAATCCAGTAGAAGTCTGCACAGGAACATGAATTTCCCACAAATGTGGTCTGAACTGCCTCTTGAACTGCACATGCTTGCAGTTCACAGTCTCAACCTGCCTAACACAGGTCACTCTAGTAGTCCAAAAACTACTCAAAGAGTCACAGCTTGTCTTGCCCTAGTAGGACATAACCGAAACTGTTTTGGGTTCCCTTGGACCTTCTCCCAAGGGAAAACCCTTGGAAAGAACTAGGGTTTAGAGCACCACAAGCAGAACTAGGTTTTCTTTAACAACCCAAAACAGAAATAAGAGAAACAAGAAAGAAGAGACAGCAAAAATCTAATTATGAACCTGTGATGATTTATATTCGTCGGTTTCAGATCTGTTATTGCTGTAAAAGAGAAGAAGTAAGAGAGAGAGAGAGGGATAAAAGAAGAGAAGGAGAAGAAACTTGTTCGAACCCAAGAGAAGAGAATAGTTCTCATTCTCTCTTAGGTCGGCCAGGATATATAGTTTATTAAGATAAATATCAAATGTCAATTATGCCCCTATTTAAGTTGGGACACATCAGCACTTAACTAAAAGACACATCACCATATTAATAAAACCCAAATGACTATTCTACCTTTATTTTAGTTGACACTAACACTCCCCCTCAAACTGGAGAGTATATATCATATAGTCCCAGCTTGTTACATATGTAATCCACTCTTGCCTGACTCAACCCTTTGGTGAACAAGTCTGCCCATTGACTCCCTGTATTAACATATGCTGCACTTATCATTCCACTAAGAACCTTTTCTCTCACAAAGTGAGAATCAACCTCTATGTGTTTTGTTCTCTCGTGAAAAACTGGGTTAGAGGATACGTGAACTACAACTTGGTTGTCACAATATAGCTTCATCGGAGTGGTAATCGAGTACCCCATCTCCTGTAGGAGATTTCTCAGCCACACTAGTTCACAAGTTGTATATGCCATGGCTCTATATTCAGCTTCTGCACTACTTCTTGCTCTTCCATGTCACCAAGTTACCCCTAAGGAAAGTATAATAACCTATAGTAGACCTTCTGTCAGATATAGATCCAACCCAATCAGCATCTATATATCCCTCTATTTCAATATTTCCACCACTCTTATATAGCAAGCCACGACCAGGAGCTCCCTTCAAATACCTTACAATCCTTAGGACCGCGTCCCAATGTGGAACCCGAGGATTCTGCATAAATTGACTCACCACTCACTACAAATGAGATATCTGGCCGTGTGATAGTTAGATAGTTTAGCTTGCCCACCAACCTTTTGTACCTTCCTGGATCTTCAAACTCCTCACTCGTATCACTGTTCAACTTGGCATTCAATTCCATGGGTGTTTCCGCTGGTTTGGCACCCAATAAGCCTGTCTCCTCCAATAGATCAAGAACATATTTCCTCTAGTACAAATCAATACCATACTTGGACCTTGCCACTTCTATTCCTAAGAAGTATTTCAATTTGCCAAGGTCTTTATGTTTGAAAATGATCATGCAAAAATGTTTTTAACATGTCAATCTCGGGCCTGTCACTGCCAGTAATAACAATATCATCAACATAAACCACTAACAAAATCTTCCGCGATCAGAGTCATAGCTGAATATTGCATGGTCAGCCTGACACTGTTTCATGCCAAACTTCTTTACAACTTCACTGAATCTGCCAAACCAAGCACGAGGGGACTGTTTAAGTCCATAAATAGCTTTCTTGACCCTACACACCTTACCATCCTCCCCCTGAGTAACAAACCTGGGTGGTTGCTCCATATACACCCCTTCAAGAAGATCACCATGCAAAAAAGCATTCTTAATATCAAGCTGAAACAAGGGCCAATCATGTATAGTAGCTAGGGAGATCAAAACACAAACAGAACCAATCTTGGCAACAGGAGAGAAGGTCTTTGTGTAGTCAATACTATATAACTGTGAATAACCCTTGGCAACCAACAATCTCTCAACACTACCATCAAGCAAATACTTGACCGTATATACCCACTTACAACCTACAGTATGCTTACCCAGGGGAAGAGTGATGAGATCCCACATATGATTATGAGGTAGAGCGAAGAGTTCTTCCATCGCCTAACACCACCCCAGAGAGATAAGGGCTTCCTGGACATCCTTAGGAACAGAAACAGAAGATAGCAACGAAACGAATTGTCGATGGAAAGGAGATAGGTGAGAAACAGAAACATAATTGGAGATAAGATGAAGGGTACAACTACATTTTCCTTTCCGCAGGGCAATGGAAAGGTCAAAGTCAAAAATGGGGGGTGATGGTGTTGTGGAAGTCACTTCTGGATCCGTCGACAGTGAAGAAGCTGGAGGGGCCGGTGCATGTCAATGCGTATACACTTGATGGATAGATGGTTGTGTAGGAGGAAGTGGCACTAAAGGTGAAGACTTAGGCGCAGCTGGAACAAGAGGAATAGGGTCTGCAACAAGAACTGGAAGCGGAAGGAAAGAAGGGAACGAGACATCTGACCTAGAAAAGAACGGAACCGACTCAAAGAAGGTAACATCGGAACACACAAAACAATGTCGAAAACTAGGATTGTAACACTTGTACCCTTTTTGGGTCCTAGAATAGCCAAGAAAGACACTTCGTAGATCGTGCATCTAATTTGTCCAGTCCGGGACCTAGATTATGAACAACGCACACACACCCAAAAACCCAAGGAGTAAGAGGAAAAGGAGACAACGTAGGAAACAGAACAGAGAAGGGAGACTGACCATCAAAGATGGACATAGGCATTCTGTTAATAAGAAAGCAAGGTATAAGCATAGCATCACTCCAAAAACGTTCGGGTACATTCATATGGTGCAACAAGGACCGAGCGGTTTCTAAGAGATGATAATTTTTCCGTTCAGCTACCCCATTTTGTTGGAGGGTGTAACAGCAAGAGGTTTGATGAATAATACCATGTTGTTCTAAATATTGCTGAAAGGGTGTATAAAAATATTCTCAGCCATTATCGGAACGTAGGATCTTAATGTGAATACCAAATTGAGTGCAGATTTCAGCATGAAACTTTTGGAAAATAGAAAATAATTCACATTGTTTAAGTGTTTTAAGAGACGGGTGCCCAAGTCTACAATGCCACTGGAGATGGGTGAGAGACGACTGAAGAGCTGTTGAAGAACCACCACCACCACCAACAAGGTAATACAGTCCACCAACTTCATGTCCTCCAATCTTCATCCCCGTCTCGAGATCCTAAAATACACAAGATGAAGGGTAAAAGGTGATAGAGCAATTAAGAGACTTGGTCAATTTATTAACAGACATAAGATTAAAAAAAAAAACTTGGGTGCATACAGAACTGAAGACAAAGATAACGAACCAGTTTTAACATCACCAATACCACTTATGGAAGAAGTGGAACCATTAGCAAGGGTGACAGTGTGGGTTGTAGAGGATGAAGAAAGTGAAGAGAACACACCTGAAGTCCCAGTCATGTGATCGGAAGCTCCAGAGTCAATGATCCAGTGGGAGGGTTTGGATACTAGCCAAGCCATACCTAAGTGGGCAAGCTAAGAAGTAGCCTGAATCAATCGCTCATATTCAGTACGTGAAATACTCATCATCTCTTGTCCGGAGGCATCTATAGGTGAAGGTGTCTGACCGGGTTGTTGACTCCCTTGTTCCATATCACCACTTGCCACTACATGATTTGCCTAGGAGACGGTGGGCCATGTAGATCATAGCAAAAAATTAATAGTGTGCCCATCCATACCACAATATGTACACTTTCTCGGACCATGATTACATCCTCTACCACGAGCTCCCCCTGAATCTCGACCTCCAACACACCCACCACCACGACTGTACATGTATCCACCTCCACCACCATGGCCACCCCCTCTAGCCACCACAACGGCAATCTTATCGGATATGGTGGGGTTCTCTAGAGAGCCAACAGAACTCCGAAGACAGGCAAATACCTCCTCGAGAGAGGATAGGGCAGACCCACCTAGTATCTGAGCCCTCACCAGTTCATACTCAGGCTTCAGTCCCACCAGAAATCTGGTTACAACAAGTTGCTCTCTCTGTTGTTGCTGAATTTTAACATTAGGTGTAAGGGGGTGATACACACTCAACTCATTCCTCAAATTTCTCAGACTAGCATAATACTCTTCAAGACTCTGGTTACCCTGTTGCAGACTAAAATACTCTTGATAGACCTGATATACTCTGGTGGTGTTATCCTACCCTGAATAAAGCTTCCTTGCATGATCCCAAGTTTCCTTGGCTATGTCTAAGAACATGAAGTTTACACTAATCTTAGGTTCCATACTGTTCCATAGCCAAGTCATAATCTGTGCATCTTCTTGCTCCCAATCACCATACTCCTGGGAATCAACTGGGGGGTTTTCTTCTCTTATATGCTTTACTTTCTTCTTGGCTCTGAGAAACATTTCAACAGATTTGGCCCAAGGTACGTAATTTTCTCCATTCAATTTAATTGAGGTCATTTGTACATTCAAGTAGTCTTGAGGGATCATAACCAACTTATGTTCATTATCTCCCATGGCTGTAAAAAAAAACTTTTTTCTTTCCGTTTCAACCTGCCTTACCCAGTAATCACTACACTGCACTCCAACAACATTGTACTTCACTCAAGTTAACCACTCACCACCATATGACTGACCATTGCTAAAACATACACTGTCACAGGTTTCAGCAATGTTAACCCCCACTATTGTCAGTTTCGGCACCTCACAAACACATCACAGACAAGAGTACCACACATCTGAACCTACCACCATACGACTGATACTAAACCTTCGACCCACCACTGATCTGAACCACACATCTGAACCTACCACGAAACCTACTGTTGCAGCCCTCTTCGTTCCATCGATTAGAGGGTTCTCTACCAATCACCTGAAACCACAACTTCACAACCAACCGAATGCATTAAAACCTCCAGAATGAAGATACGGCAACTCCTTTTCAGCCCTTTTACGAAACTCCAAAAAAAAAGGAGGAAGAAAACTGAGAGATTACGAACAGATCTGGACTGACTTAACCTTGGCGCTCTGATACCATGTGATGATTTATATTCGTCAGTTTCAGATCTGTCATTGTTTTTTTTTTTTTTTTTGATAATTGTTTCAGATCTGTTATTGTTGTAAAAGAGAAGAAGTAAGAGAGAGAGGGAGAGAAGAAGAGAAGGAGACAACGAAGGAGAAGAAACCTGTTCGAACCCAAGAGAAGAGAATAGTTCTCATTCTCTCTTAGGTCGGCCAGGATATATAGTTTACTAAGATAAATATCAAATGTCAATTATGCCCCTATTTAAGTTGGGACACATCAGCACTTAACTAAAAGACACATCACCATATTAATAAAACCCAAATGACTATTCTACCCTTATTTTAGTTGACACTAACAGAACCAATAGAAAAGATCGTATCAGTGAAGAAGGAAAGGTTTGAAAGGAATGGGCGGCTCACTCTAACCAGCCCCCAAACTGTTATTTATATTAGGGCATTAAGATAGAGATTACAATGTCAAATCTGCCCCTGATTAGTAGTCAGTATTCAGTAAGAAACATAAGAAATACAAAAGAAATTCAAGCCCATTAAGTCCAATAAGAAGACACAAATATAACTAACATAATATAAACATAAAAGGCTCAAGCCCATAATGTTAGGCTACACAACATTCATAAGTATTAATTTTCATAAAAAGACCTCCCAACAAAAAGCCCTAATATTAGGGGGAACTCATCAACCCCAAATAGCCTTAATATGAAATGATGCAACGAGAACAACCCAAGATGAGGGGTTTAAAAAGAAGGCATAAGTAAATAAACTAGAGGAATTGAAAGACCAAACTCTGCAAGCCAAGGACAAAAAAAGAGTTATCCTAAATTTGGTGGGGAAACTTGCCTCTTAAAGAACCAATTGATAGCAGATTTCAAACTCCCAGCAAGAAGAAGCCTAATGCCTAAATTTAGTAGTGCGAGTAAAGGCATGTTAATACATTTAACCAGCCCTCATATCTGGTTCTGTTATGGTCCACTCGATGCAAATACTGCAAAGGATGAGATGATGGCTTTACTTATGGGTTCCAGAATTGCAAAAAAAAATAAAAAATGCAGCCTCACTTGCTTTCAGTTTGTGAACTCAGTAAATGAAATCGGATGGGCAAAAGAATAGGCTCTGGCTCATGAAAACCAGTAATTATCTCAAACACACAATTTGAACTCATTTACTACATCTTTGAGATGGACCCCAAGATATCAGAATTGCGCGGTTGATGATATCTCTTTCCCTTCCTATTGTCTTTTGTGTAGGATGGGAGCTCAATAGTTTTTTTTCTACAGTAAAGATTCCCTCATTTACATCCTTTTTCCATAACATTTATGAATATTTATCATTTACTTCCTTCAAAAAGAAAGAATCATCTCAAGAAGATGCATTCAGATGATGCCACTCTGGATGCTTTGAGCAAGTCCCTGCTGGCTAAAAGCAACAACAACAACAAACTTCTAGAATGGATGATGAGGAAGGTTGCTTGATGAAGTCCGAGAGGTCAACATATTAAATAAACATTGTTGTTAGCCTCCTTCTAAGTTTATTAATGAGATTCTGAAAGGAGAAGAAAGGTTGTGACAGAATTGAGTGTGTGAAATACATTAAAGCTGAAAAATGAGAAATTGCAGCCTCAGCCAATGAATCAGCAACCTCATCAGCATGTCTGTATTAGTTTTGATTCATGCCTCATGTTGTCACATCATGGTTCACTTTTGAGAAATTCGAACTCCTAAAAAAGTTCCCACTGAAAATACAGATTGCCTATGTTCTTTACAGATAAGGAACAATGTGGACACATTTTATGCCATAAAATACAAAGATTTTTTTATCAATAACTGCATGATTTCATTAAAAATTAAGAGAGTAGAATAGCACAAAGAGTAAAGATACAGTGTAAAAGCACTGAGAAATAAAACCTCTTATCACTCCCCAATACAGAACCCCTCACTTACAGTTGTGCCCAGAAAAGAATCTCTCTACTCTCTCCCCACCCCTTGTTTGGCTAATGCATCTGCAAATGAGTTAGCACTTAGCTTACACCATTGAAAATTACTTCCATGTCTCTTGTTAGCCAACTGAATTTCTTCTTTTCATTGTATATCCACATCTTCATTTCCTCACTTTGTAACCAATACTCAACCAATTGTGAGTCCCCCTCAACAATTAATTCCCTAATGTTTAGTGTCCTCACCCTTTGAATTCCTTCCATCATTGCCAAAACTTCTGCTCTAAGAGAGTCTCCCTCCCCAGCCACTCCTGAGCATAAAGCAATTATCTTCCCCTCTTCATCCCTAAGTACACCTCCAATTCCTGATATTTCTAGGTAAGTTTGAAAACCCCTCTTTCTGGTGAAGACCAAATACAAATAACGACAATCTTGTTTGAAGCAGAAGCCACCACTTCCTTCTAATTTCTGAGAAAATCATCAATTGAAACATTAGAAAATGTTTCCAAGGGTTTGAGCCAATGAGCCACCCTAATTTTAATTGTTCCTATTATGCCTTCCTTGCTTCTTTCCTTTTCCAAGAATAATTTTGAATTCCTTTCTTCACAAACTGTCCATAATGTTGCCGCTCTAGTGCATCTCCACATAAGTCTTCCCCTTTTCTTTGGCCATGTGAACATAGTTCGAGCAAAAAGGTTTTTCACAATTGCATGTCCACCGAAGGATTCCACCTACACCCAAACAAAGAGAGAAACCACTCTCAAATAAATGCAGTATAGGGACAGGAGATAAGTAATTGGTAGCAATTTTTTAATCAATAAGATAATATTTTATTAGAGCCAAATAAGAAAGTTACAACAGGGTGAGAAGGTTCTTCCCCCAAAATACAGTTTTACAGCTTTGTCCAAAGCATTTGATGTCTCATAGCCCCTTGTTTAGCTAGAGTATCCACCATCCCATTTGCTGTTCTTCTCACCCATTTGAAATTAACATTCAACTCCCCTGCAATGCTCTCAATCTCCCTAAATATATGCCTATAGATCCAAGGGATTTGGGTGCTACATCTTCTCCAAGAGATGACCACCTGAGAGTCCCCTTCCGCTTCCAAATTAAGGAATCCAAAACACTTGGCAAATTTTAGTCCATTTAGAAGTCCAAATAGTTCTTCTCTCAGTGTACCCCCATTTTCTAAAGGCCCTGAATACATAGCTAACACCTTTCTTCCTGACTCTCTGAAGACACCTCCTAAACCAGCCACATTTTGGTTACCAAGGAAACTTCCATCAAAACTAAGCTTCACAAAGTTTGTTGCTGGGGGTCTCCACTCCACAAAGATTTGTTCCTTTCCTTGGGCTCATACAGCCACTTCCTTCCAAGTTTTCAGAATGTCATTCAATGAGAATATTTGAAAGTCTTCCAAAGTTTTCACCCAGTGAGCGGCTTTTAACTTTACTATTTCTAAGATTTCCACCTCTGATCTGCTTTTTTCATTGAAGATTCTTCCATTTCTCTCTTCCCAAATAGTCCATAACAAGGTGGCCCTAGCTGTTTTCCATAGCAATCTTCCTCTTTGCTTTGGTTGCCTCATGAAGCTAGGATCAAAGAGGCCCACCACCTCCTGTGGAGGGTTCCACCTACAGCCAAAAAGAGAAAAAAGATGTTCCCAAATACAAAGCACAAAAGGGCAGAATTGAAAGACATGGGAAACAGTTTCACCATTGCATTTACATAAGATGCACAAATGAGGGGGAAAGGCACTTATTTGGCCTCCTTTTCTGCAGCACATCATAGGTGTTGATCTTTCCAATGAGACTTCCCAAGACGAGAACTGAATCTTAGGAGGGATTGGCTTACTCCAAATTTCTTTCACCAGGAAAATTGCCCCCAAGGTAGATGGCTGAATTAAGAAGTTAAGGAAAGAAGCACAAGTAAAAAAACCAAAAAAAAAATAAACATTTGGGGAGATTGACCACACCCTGGAATCCTTTACATTTTGATCCAAAAACAAAACAAGTCCAATCCGGCCAAAAGAGAGATGAGACTCAAATTCTGATTCCCTAAGACCCCTTCAGAACCCAAAGTCCCAATTTAAACCCGAAGCAGAGAAACTCAAAATTTTAGAAATGGGTTCAGATTTGTAATTGGAAAGTGCATAAAGCAAAAGAAATTGGACCTTTAATGGATGTTTACCTATCCAAAGATCCTCCCAGAACAAGACTCTTAGACCATTTCCTACATCATACCAAATGAGGTTAAGGAAAAATGAGCAAACCTCATAAATTGCTTTCCAAGGTGAGGTTGGATTTCCATCCCAACCATTGTCTAAAATACCATGTATGCTAGCAATGACCTTATTCCAAAGCCTATTGCTTTCTAAGGGAAACCTCCATAACCACTTTCCTAGAAAAGCTAAATTCTTTTGGACCAAGTTTCCTAGCCCAAGCCCACCCTTCTCTTTAGGCCTATTAACTTATTCCCAATTCACCAAATGGTCTCTCTTATCAACTCCCGATTCCCAAAGAAAATCCCTCATTGATTTTTCCAATTGCCTGGCAATTTTGGCTTTGGTCAGGGTTATCCTTCCTCCCAAAGAAATGTAACTCCTCTTCCAAAGTGTCAATCACTTAGTAAATCTCTCAACCATAGGTTTCCAAAAACTTTCATTTTATGGATTTCCACTCAAGGCGAGCCCTAAGTACTCTTGGGCCCAATTTTTTACTTCACAACCTAAGGACTGTTATTATGATGATTTCCTCTTCTTGTAAATGCAAGTCCACAAGACTGCTTTTCCACAAATTGACCCTTAAATTGGATAATTTCTAAAAGGAGCTAATAAGAAGTTTCAAGTTCCTAAAGGCCTTAGGGCTATAGTCATCACAAAAAAGTATTAAGTCATCCACAAACTGCAGGTGGGTAACCACAAGGTAACCTCAGCCCTTCCCACCCTCTAGCCCCTTATTGAATTATCCAAATCGGCATTACTAATCATTCTACTTAGAACCTCTGCAATCAAGGTGAAAAGGAAAGGGAATAAAGGATCCCCCTATCATAATCCTCTTTTAGCTGGGAAGAAATCTCTAGTAGTCCCATTAACCAAAATTGAATAATGCACTGAGCCCATGCATCCCTTAATTCACTTTCTCCACCTTTCTCCCAACCCAAACTTCTTCATATCTTCAAGATGGAAAGAACAACCCACCAAGTCGTATGCCTTCTGAGTCCAATTTACAAACAAAACCTTTCCCTCTTTTTTTCTTCTTTTCAGCTACACATTCATTTGCCACTAAAATTTGGTCAACAATTTGTCTTCCCTCCACAAAAGCACCTTAATGTCACAAACATAATGGGTTGTTGGGCTAGAGGTTTTCTAGATGTTTCTTGAGGCTTTTAGCCAACTCTACATGTTTTTAGGGTGTTCTGGAGCATTTTGGGGTGTTCTTGAGTGTTCTCCATGTGTCTAGATGTTGATGGAACTCTCTAGAACCTTGTGGAACAATCCGGGTTGGTGTGGAACAACCTAGAGGGGTTGGGAGCAATCTAGACTTCCTCTAGAGTGTTCTTGTATCTTATGGAGAAGGCATCCCCTAGAAGAGTGTAGAAGGTAGAATGTTCTAGAGGTGCTTCTAGATGATGCCAAGTGTACATAGTTCTAGAGAAATCCTTTAAGGAGGTGGAAGTGCCTATAAAAGGGGACCCCCTCCCTCATTTGCAAGCAACCAAGCAATCAAGTGTTGTATTCCTCTCTTGAGCAATACAAAGAGTACCTTTGAGTTCTCCATCTCTCTTTCCTTGTGTGCTTTGTGCCTTTGTTGCCTAAGTGTGTGCCTTAGTGTGAAGGACGAGTTAGTAAGCTACTTGGTCTCAGGAGCCAAGAGAGCCTCTAAGCAGGCTTGTGGAGCGATGAACTACTGCCCAAGTGCCGCACGAGATGCTAGAAGAGTTTAGGTCCGTGACATTAAACTTGTGAGATTATTGTAGGCAACACCCTTTTTAGCCTACTTGAAAGAACTTTTGTGATTATATATAAAGGCTTCCCACAAAACTAATTGGTCTAAAATCCCTTGGGGTTTTGGCTTCCTTTTTCTTAGGTACTAACACAATGAAGGTGGCATTTGTTCCTGGTGAAACCTCCCCTTTCTGGTAAAACTCATCAAACACTTCCTTTAGGTCCTTTTCTAGAATCTCCTAACACTCTTGAAAAAATGTCATGGTGAAACCATCCAGCCCAAGGGCTTTTGATCTTCTTTCCATGGAGAAGACGTCCTCTTTGATTTACTCAATATTAAACGGCTCCTCCGAGGTACTAGATTGAACATCAATCACCCTATCCCACTCAAATTCTGGTAGTTCTTGCCTATTCCCCTCCATTCTAGAAAAAAAATGCCTTTAAAATGATCAAGAAAGACCTTAACTACCTCCTCCTCCCTCCTAACTTCACTACCATCCACTTCCACACTTGTTATGAAGTTTTTCCTTCTCCCACTTGCTAAGGAATGAAAGATAAGACATGCTAATGGGGGAATAAGCACTACTTTTGTTGCTTTTTTTGAAGCAAATCACAAAAAAGATCCAATCCTAGAGGGAAAAGGCTTACATCATACCTCCTTGACTGGCAAAGAAGGCAAAGAGCTAGTGGAGGGTTATGACAAGGCATCAAAAAAGGAAGCACAAGAAAAAGATTCATAAGAAGTAAGTCCAAATTCGGCCATCAAGCTTGGAAGGGTCAAGGAAGACTTCCTCCAAAAGTTGAAGTAAATTAAGAACATTCTAAAGTTTGGAATCTCTTATACCCAAACCATAAGTCCCAACTTAAGCCATTGCTTAAATTTGAAGAAACAAGGAATTTGGAGACAAACTCATGATGCTATAGATTCACCGATGATGCAACTGCCTTGTTTGCCATGAAATTATCATGTATCTCAGGTTCTTCTCTTTCTCCTCTTTAACATTTTCATTTTATTTGTCAATTTGAAGAGAAACGACAATTACACTGTTATCAAGTTCTTGCATGATTTTTTGGCCATATTTATGTTTTTCTTCAAATATGTCCATTGCATTATTGGCTTTGTTACTGATTAAAATAGTTTATTATTGATATTTTTGTATCAGTAGAAGCTGTCCTCTCATTATTCTTGGTTTAGAGTTTTGTTTTGGTAGTTTAAATGCAATTGAGTATGCCACTAACATACCTGTTTTTCTTCATTTTTGTTCTATGTATCAACTGCTTTTTATTTCTTTGGTGAAAATGTATCAACTGTTCTAGTTCTGTGATTAATGCAGAGGATACAGTATGCAAAGACAAAATCTTATATTATAGCAAAAGCTGATGGTACCTTCGTTCTGCGAGAAAGACGAAAGTGGCATGAAGAAAGAGGTATGGTGGTTCTTTCTGTTTACTTGTCTTCATTGGTGTCTTTTGGCACACATTATTATTTCAATTAAAAAAAAAATTGTGAGGGAATACCTTCCTTGATTGCTCTTGATATACTTATGATTGTTTGAAGAAAAATTTTGAAGGGGTGTGATTCAAGAAAAACCATGTGATGCTTGAAGCTACTTTCTTGATTTCCATGTTTGTTTTGGGCCATGAATTGGACAAAATCCATTTATGGTTCAATACATCACATCAACCAATTAAGTCTAGGGGGGTCATGTTGTGGAATTGTTCTAGTGTTCATATGCCATATAACCAAGTCCAATGGCCAAAAGCATTTTTGTATAGTTAAGTGTAGATTACATTGGTGAAACATAGTTTTTCCTTTTCCTCTTTTCCTTTTTATAGGTGAAGATGTTTTTACTAGGTATAATAGTGGAGAAGCAAGTTTTTTGGTTTAAAGATTAAGTAGTGCTTAAAAAGCCCCATATACAAGGACTATATGTGAGACCATGTACAGTACAAAATATACATGTTCAGCTCTATACATTAAAAGAATTAAAAATAATTGAAACCCATTGGCTACCATTGATTTATCCATCACATAGAGAAAAATATTGGACAGCTGATCATCTGAAATCCAGAGGTTTTAATATGGCTAGAAGATGATGTCTATGTGAGGAGCAGGAAGAGAATGCTACTCACTTATTCATCTCATGCAAGTTTTCAAACTTCTTGTGGAAACGTTCGGGGTCTCAGGCTTTCACCCAACCTCAACAGCAGAGATTTTCTCTACTTGGCCCAGGCTGAATAGAAGTAAGAAGGTGAAAATGCTATGGAGGTGTATGCCATTTGCAATTTGCTGGAACATTTCGAAGGAGAGGAACAGGACTTTCGAAGACAAAGCTTACAGCATGGACAAGATGGTTGCAGCTGTTAGTAGATCAGTGATAGATTGGCTGCTGATTCTTCCAGATTTCAATCAACTAGAAAAAGAAGACTTTGGTTTTAGGTTAGGAGAGATCCTGGTTGTATGTGTAAAAGAATGTGGAACCATGTGAAGATGTTCTTACAGATCTATTCAAGAAGCCTGATTTAGCATTTGGGAAGTTTTCATTTATATTTGACCCTTCAGCTGAAGATCCTAAATCTCTGGGGCTTATGAAAGTTACCATTGGGAAGTCCAGAAGTGGATATTGGCAAATTCAGTTCTGGACAAGAATTACAAAAAAGCTCCCAAGAGTCCTTAACGCTACCATTGCAGCTGTACGCTGTAGCCACCTTTTCTCCAATCCATATGGCTTTTGACATTTATGTAGGTTATGTTGTCTAAACCCCACTTCATGTAAAACTGTGTACTGTGCTTTACTGGGTGAACATGATACTAATGGATGGATCCCAAAAGTAGTTCTAGATGGAAGTTTGACAATTATTAGACCTTTTGTTTTTCCCCCTCTGGAATGTAAACTATGTTTAGTAGAACTTTTGTATCCTAACATTTCTTTGATAATTAGATAGTTATTTCTTTAATTTCTCATATAATTGATTAAAATTGACTAATGTTAAAGTTACATAATGATGAACAAACACCAAAATGTTGCATGTTTTTGTTGACTTGGCTCTCGTTCTCAGTTTAGGGGACCACTTCATTGGTATTTGAAGATGAAGTGGCTATACTAATTTACTAGAATACATTGTGATTTCATTGAACTATGTTTTTTTCTTGCCTTTTTAATAGCTAAATGTATAGGTTATATTCCATTCTTTAGAGAGAATCACCAACACAAAACTTCTAAGAACATCACCCTGTAAAAGACAGATTTCATATAGTAGAGCATTGCCAATATCGGCATGGAAGTTCTTCTCTGAGAACAGCTGTGATTATTCTAGAGAACTTAACCAAAAATATTTTGGGAAAACTTGAATTTTGGTTGCTTTTGGAAAGTTCGGGAACATGGATAAATACTACAAGTTTATATTTTTGAGTAGGTTACTGTTTTGACTAGACCACTTTTACCATTTTGAGACGCCATTATGTCTTAATAGGCAATGGTTGTCTTCTTGTTTTTTTTTCCTGACAACATTACTTGTTCGTTTGTTGCTGGCATTTGGGAATGGCTTTTTTCCTTATTTGAATGCAGGTGGACACCTCTGGCTGACATCAAAAGTCTCTTTGATCCAACTTTCTGTCCATGGCCGAGGAAGATAGGTAACATCATGTGGAAGAGTGCTAGGGCGGCAATAATCTGGGTAGTGTGGGAAGAAAGAAATGCAAGAATTTTTAGAAAAAAAGAAAAGAACAAAAGAGGCCTTGATTGAATCAATACTGATTAGAGTGGCTCAATGGCTGAAATACTTAGAAAGCTTCTCACATATATCCACTGATGACATCATTAGAAACTTGAAGGTAGTGGCACTCTCAAATGTCAATAAGCAGCCTGTTATTCCTATCTGGGACCCTCCTGAAAGAGGATTTATAAAGCTTAACTTTGACGGAAGTAGCATGGGAAACCCAGGAAGATCAGGAATTGGAGGTGTATTCAAGGATGAGGAGAGTAAAGTGTGAGCATTATTCTCAGGCCCAGCAGGTGAAGGAGACTCACTAAGAGCGGAAGTAATGGCAGTTATGGAAGGGATGCAAAGGGCTAGAACCATGAATGTTAGAAAGCTAATCATTGAAGGGGATTCCAAACTGGTAGTGGCTTGGCTACTGGATGAGGAAAGTAGGATGTGGAAATACAATAATGAGAAGAAAAAATTCAGATGGATCACAAAGGGTATGGAACTGAGAATACAGTGGGTGAAAAGAACAGCTAATTCGATGGCTGATGCACTAACCAAGCAAGAGGTTGGGAGAATTCAAACATTTTGGGCACAAATGTAATTTTAATTATAACTAAAGTTAAAGGGGAGAGATAAGAGGGCTTGTCTCTCTCCCACTTTCTCTTGTGCACTT
The DNA here is from genome assembly GCF_000365185.1 of Nelumbo nucifera. The sequence goes on from NW_010729124.1 coordinate 3,966,584, forward strand.
TATTTTAAATTCAATGAAGCAATCAGTTATTCATCCAAAAAAAAAAACATTCTTGTATTGTTAAAATGATACTACACTTGTCTCCTACTCGACAAGTCTGTATGCATGTTTGCTACTGTTTTACCTTAATGAATTGAAAGTTTTGTCTATCTATTTGAAAATGTTTCTCAGTATAGTCAGATGTGCATAAGATAACTCTATATTTGATGTTTGCTTTAGCATCCTGTGACATAGATTTACTTTTACATCCTTTGTTCCTGGGTTTTATCAATGGGAAGTATCATTTCATCAGTAAAGTTTAGTGTAAAACTATTTTAGAATAAATATGTTATAATGTTAAGTAGACTCTATGATTTTAGCAGGTTGTCTCTATGATGTAGACATGTAGTATATAGGTCTTATTTCAATTATATTAAGAAAAAGGGAAAAAGACAAATAAATATGATAAGATTCTAGAATGGAAATCACCCAAAACCAATCTAGTTCAAGAGGGAAACAATAGAGATATACATCTCTCAATCAATAAACAGCTATTTGTGTTTATTTAGCTATTTAAGGCCTAAATTCAAACATTTACCTGATGAGATTCTTCGAATTGATTTGTGAATTTTTTATTGCAACGCCAATCAAACTACTTCCTGATATATAAATTCCCCTAATAGTAACATAGATTGGGAAAGGATAGGAAAAAACTCCAGAATGATTCCAACACACAAATACCAATAATGAAAATAATGGAGAGACAAAAATTGATAAAATACCTGAATCGATGCTGCTTGCTCTTAATGGTTACAGGGCCGAGATTGGTGGTCGACCTAGAAAACGAGAAAAAACAGTGTAAGAAATAGATAAAAAGAAGAAGTAGTATCGAACTTACCTTCACTGTTAGCTTCATGCTCTGTGCGAAGAAGAATAAGAAGATAAGGAACAAAAAAGAAGAAGAAGAGAGATCGATCTTACCTTCACCGCAGCAGGGAGGTCGATCTTAGCTTCACTGAACCGTAGAGACATCAATTTTACCTTGTGCACAGAGAAAGAGAGAGAGAGAGAGACGAGGGTTTACGAATATTTTTCGTGACGCAAAATACATATGAGTTTTGCCAGAGACCCAAGGTTCTTCATTCAGGGAAGAATCTGAAAACTTAGTTCTTGCACATTCTTTTTGTCAGAACCGGTAACTGCTTTAATTCATGTCAAATCAAGCGTAATTGGTTTGCATTTGGGTCGATGGAATGGGCATCTAGCTCCGATTTTTATTGAGTGTAATTTACAAAAATTTAGTTTAATTCATTTTATATTATTTTTATCATATTATATGATCTGATTCATATTTTTTAGTTATTTATTACCATTATTTTTTCCTTTTTACATTTTTGTTGTATTTATAGTGTTTTTTTATTAATTTATCTTTTTGCAGTACTTATTTTATACTACTTCTACTATTTATTATATTTATGATCATTTTTACTATTATATTTACAACACTTTACTATTTTATCTTTTTTACATTATTTTACTATTTACAAATCCCTTTATTATACTTTGTATTATTTTTTATTATTGCTAACTTTTAATATATATTTAAGTTTTTCTTGTCATTATTATTATTTTCTTTTTCTTTATTTTTATTATGTTTTCTAATAATTTTTACTATTTTATCATTTTTAACATTATTTTTAAATTTGTATTTACATTATTTATTATTCTTATTGTATTTTATACTTTTATTATTTTGTAATGTCTTTTGTAGTATCATATTATTTTAATCATTCTCATTTAATTTAATTTAAATAACAACTTTAGAGGTAAATTTGTAAAATGTGAACTTTCCAAACTTCGCAATATTCAGATTACAGATAACACCACAATATTTAAATATATTGAAAAGAGAAAATTTTTCATTAAATGCTTTTCAGACGAGTTTTTTTTGTTTTGTTTTCAGACTTCAAAGTTCAAATCTATAGACGCCACCTAACTGTCTTAACTTGTGTGAGTTTTTTCTAAATCAACCAATCCATTTGTTGATATATTGCAACTATTTAAAGGCCCATCATTCCTAATGGTTGCCTTTTAGCCAACAGTTAGCAACCCTTATCCAAGTATTAGCTAAGGTTCCAACAAGATGGTAGTTTTTGACTTCTGGAGTGGCCTTTGTTTTGGCCAAAATATTAGTTTTTGAGTTTTGGCACATCCAATTGACCTTTGTTTTGGCCAAAATCTATACTATCTATAAAAGAACCCACTTAATATCTTAATTAGTTTTTGGATAAATGAAATATAAAAAATGATCATAAATTATAAATACTTTTGTCTTAGAGATATTGCCATGTATAAATGCACATACACGTTTACTAGTTATAAAAAAGTATGAATGAGGTTGTGGAACTTTTCTTAACTAAAATGTTCACATTTGTTATTTAGTCCATCTCTAATTATGAAGATTGAAAATGTAATTTCAATTAATGTTTTTCAACTCATTTAATCCCCTCTCATTAACTCTCATATTCAAGGCATTAACTCTCATTCTCTCTTATTAAATCCCATACTTAAGTTAATTTTTCACTAATAAATGCTACTAATTATATCTATGTCCAATATTACCATTACTTTTAACATACAAACTCATATATTTTAAAATTTACTCAAAAACAAAAGCATTCTTTATCCAAGTGATGACTAAACAATTCATCAAATATCCAAATCAAATTGGTAAACCCATGAAGTCATAGTCAAATAATAAAATTTTTAAATAATATTAAATATAAAAAATTACAAAAATATAGAAAAAATAGGCACATTTATGATATTTTTTATTAATCAAACTAAAAAACAAGTGTAATAAACAACAATTATTTTTATTAATGATAAAAATGAAATACATAATCTAAAACTAACAAAAAATTAAATTATTTTCCTGTTTAGCAGAGATCAATAGTTTAACCTTTGGGTCAAATCTATAAACCTTTAATGTCATAATTAAATAATAAAAATTAATAAAATATAAAATACAAATTTTACAAAATAAAAAACATTTGGGCACATGTATAATATCATATATTTAATATATTAAACAAAAAATAAGTATAAATAACAATATTATTTTTACACACATAGAAATAAAAAATATATATATAGAAAAATTGAACACATCTATAACTCCATATTTACACTATTATTAAAAATATTGTGGAACTTTATTTTGACTAAAATACCTTTTTTTTTAATTTAATCCCTATTCAATTGTAAGATTTAAAATGTAGTTTGAACTATAGTTTTCACCTCATTTAATTCCCCCTCTTTAAATCTTACATTTTTTTATAAATAAAACAAAAAAGTATACACTAAGAATATAAAACATTACAAAAAAGAATAGTCTAGCCAAATAGGCCTATCGATGATACCTAAAACTTTGTAGCCCAATATGAGGTGCTTATGTAATTAGGTTCAGATTTTTCAATCTACATCTGATTAATAGTGAAAAACAAAAAATATAAAAAAAATGAATTTTATAGAAAAACTTTGCTATATTATTCATATATCATTATCATCATCTAGAATTGCCACGTGCACACTTACTAGTGATATTAAAGATGACAAAAGTACATGCAAGCTAAAGGGGAAGAAAAATCTAGAACGACAATGTCGGCATTTACAAATTTCCACAAAATGGTCATGATCCCAAAATGAGTTTATGCAATCCAATAACTCCTTGAATGAGAGAGGAAGAGCCACAAATTTAAAATAAAAAATAGTGCATAACCTAACAATATTACAGTAGTGTTCAATCGTTTTGTGGCAATGGTCTACCTAGATTAAGACTGGCCTTTATGTCTAAGAACTAAGACTTCATCAAAAAGAAGAAAAAAAATGAATGTTAACGTTAGGGACTTGGGATGAGAGAGGGGGAGTAAGGGATAGATGAGCTAATACCTTTTATCATCCATTGGGATTAAGAGTCAACAAGGAAAATTTTTTGTTTGTCATCCATTGGGACTAAGACTTAGCAAGGAAAAAAAATTATTTTTATTGCAAAATCCTGAATTTACCTAAATTCTCAATTTGAAAATTTTAGGTAGGGTTGTACACGGGTTAGTTCGGTTCAGTTATACATAGTTTTATCAACCGAACTGACTATATCAGGTTGAATACTAAATCAACCGAAACCGACCCAGAGAAATAAAAAATGACTTGCAATAAAAATTACCGATCGGTCGGTTTGTTCGATTTCAACCGAAACCTTGTCTCGAAGTCATCAAGCACTTCGTCTAACTTGATGTTGTCACTTGCAAGACGGTTGCAGAGGTTGCAGCCCTTCGCTCAATATGAGACTGAACAGTTTCATTTGGTGAGAAGCAGTGCCTTGGTTGCATGCTTTTTCTAAGGCTGTCATATTATATCTGAGAGCTAGGCCTACGGCTACACAGTAAAATAAGAAAAAGTAATTAAATATAATACATATAGAAAAAGAAAAAGTAATAAAATAATACATAATAGATGTAGAAATGTCCTATTAACATTTAAAACTTCAGACTTGTTGTACTATACTTGAGATCTAGGCCTAAGGCTCAGATTAGACTTCTTACTACTATCCTATTAGCATTAAAAATCCAGACTTGTCATACTATATCTGAGAGCTAGGCCTAAGACTCAAGTTAGACTTCACACTTCCACCCTCTTGCATGTTATCTCATAAAAAGACTTGTCTTTTTTGCTTTTTCTTTTTGCAAATATTAAACTAGGACATGCAAGCATCATTCATATGGTTGGTTCGGGTAGGTTAACTTTGGTTTACAAAGTTATAATCTACAATCGAACCGATCAGTTGGATTATGCATATTTCTAAACCGAAACCAACCAAATTAAGTTAAAAACCGGTCACATCGAGTCGAATTGGGTTGGTCTATTTGGTTTGGTCAGTTTTTGACATTCTATGAACAACCCTAATTTTAGGTGGAAACTCCATCATTCTCCCATTCAAATAGCTACACTTAATAAATAATTCAACATCTTAAAACCTACAAAAGCAAGAAAGGAAAGATGGGCAATCAAGTTGAACATGAGTAAGGTTTATAATAAAATTGAATGGGGCTTTTCTTAAAGGAGTTTAAACCAAGCTATAAGGTTGCAAATAGGGTTGGGTTAGGTTGCGTTGAGGCCAACTCTAACTCAACCTTAAGTTCTAAATCTCCAACACTAACCCTAACCCAACCTAATTAACCTACCCAGCTATAACCCTAACCCTAACTAAATTCCTTTAACTCTAACCCAACCTATCTCAACCGGAAGTTGACTTCCATTTGGGCCTAACCCAAATATATATATATATATCATATGCTTTATTAGTATTTGTTTGTTGATGTTTTTATTGATTATTTTAGTGCAAATTAAAAAAAAAAGTGTTTGAAATGACTATAGTTTATTATGGATTATGGCTTATGATAGATCTTTTTATGAGTAGCAAACTGTGAGCGACAAATAGTAGAAAGGAGATGAAGAATAAAAATATTCAAAAAATATAAAATATGTTATTAAGGTTTTAGTCTTTCTTATTAGGATTAAGTGAAGTGATTATTTTAAAAGAAAAACATGACAGTATGTGGTTGGGACTGTACAACTATCATGCATTTAAACAAATCAATGTATGATACATAATATATAAAACATATATTAATTTATACATGACTTTTACTATAGAGTTGGGTTCAAGTTGGGTTGGGTTGCCCAAGGGGTCAACCTTAATCCTAACGAAGCATCAGCCTGACCAAACCCAACCCGACCAGGGTTTGGGAAAAATGGATTGGTTGGGTAATGAAGTGTGTAACTTTTGTTTCTTACCAACTGTCAACAAACGGTTATTCCTAGTCAATCCTTCAAGCCTCATAAAGTACTTAAAGAGACCCCTGTCTCCATGTCACTTGTTGCTCTTTTTAGATGTTTTCTCATCGAAATTGCTCTCCTTAGTCAATCAAGGTAAGTTTTTAAGCATTAAATTGAACCATTTTTGCTTTGTGATCTCACATTTTCTTTTTGTAGATGATAGCTATATTTTCACTTAAACACATATTAAAGACAGTGCTATGTTGGTGGAAGCTCCCTATGAATATGAGAAGGCTTTGGGTAGACAAGTGAATTTTTCTAAGTCTAAAATTTTCAATCAAAAACTACACCCTAGATTGAAGCAAGTCACTATTTCTAGCCCAAATATTAAAAAAATGGTCTTCTTATAGATTTTAGCGAATCCAAAATTTTTTATGTTTAATAGTATCCTTTAGAGGGTTGGAAACAAGGCAAGTTCATGGTATGATTTGATTATCCCTTGCGGGAAAAGAGGTCATGACCAAACCCGTCACTATTGCTATTCTTGCATATGTGATTTTTTGCTTCATTCTCTCCAAGTCTTTGTATGATAAAATCTCTACTAGCGGAGGGGGCCCTGTGTTGTAGGGGCTCACTCATAAACTATTAGGCTCGAGCTCGATTCGAATTAGAGACTTGAGCTTGAGCTCGAGCTCGAGCTCGGCTCGAGTCAAAAGCTTGGAAGTTCGATCTCGACTACCTTTGATTGCAGGTTTCTCAAGCAACCAAAGTTCCGAGCCGAGGTCTCCCTCAATTGTCGAGGTGCCAAATCGAGGTCTCCCTTACCTACTGAAGTGCCGAGCTAAGGTTTCTCTAGCAGAGGAGGTGTCGAGCTAAGGTCTCCCTTAGTTGACAAGGTGTCAAGCCGAGGTCTCCCTTAGTGGTCAAGGTGTCATCTAGCTCGAGCTCAATTCAAATTAGAGACTTAAGCTTGAGCTCGGCTCCGCTCGAACTCAAGTATCTTTGACTGTAGGTACCTTAGCAGCTGAGATGCCGAGCTGAGGTCTCCCTTAATTGGAGATAGTGGCATTCTTGTAATTTATAAGGAGAGAGAGAGAGAAAGAAAGGGAGATGGCATTCTTGTAATTTCTAAGAAAAAGAGAGAGAGAAAGATTTGGTAGGAGAGAGTGGCATTCTTGTAATTTGAAAGAAAAAAAAAGTAAGAAAGAGTTGGTAGGAAATAGTGGCATTCTTGTAATTTCAAAGAAAAAAAGCAAAAGAGAGAATTGGTAGAGAGTGGCATTCTTGTAATGTTTTGAAAAAAAAAGGCAAAAAAAACTGTTAGATTCCATTTCCCTCATCCTCATGCCTTCTTATGTACACATTTTCAGCTTAATATATTTATATTTTTGTATGATAAAATCTCTATCTTGCAAATGAATTTCTGGTGGGGGAAAGAATTCAAAAGGCAACAAGAAAATTTACTGGTTACATTAGAACCATACTTGAAAGGGAAAAAAAAAAAAGAAAAAGGTGGATGGTGGCCTTGGCTTTTGTGATCCCCATTCTTTTAACTTGACACTCCTTGCGAAGGTAGCTTGAAGACTATCCACAAAAGAGAATAACTTGTGGACAAATGTGAATTCAGTTAAGTACATAACAAATAAAGACTTACTAAGAGATGTTTTTGAAATGGAAGAGGCATTGAATATTCCATACAAACAACAAATAACAAAAAAGAAAACAGCTTATGCATTAAAACAACTCAAATTCTTAAATTCCTTATTACTTTCAACACATATAGACCTTGGTTAATTATGAGTTCAAATACTGACTAAAAGAAATATAAGTTCATTTTCTAGCAATCACCAATATTAATTCACATAACAATGGAGATGCATATTAACTAATTTTTAATACCTTAACCAATGAACAACATACATTTTCAAAATGTGGAATAGTTAAGAACCTAAATGGTTACATTAATTGATTGTACATAGATTCATTCAATTGAAAGCTACCTTAAAATGTATGAAGAAATTAAATTTAGTTAAATCCTGGTAAGAAATCAAATAGCTGAAAATAAAGGATGAAAGACTTTTTCTTAAAAGCTATTGCACTAATAGATTTAGGATCTGATATAAACTATACAAAAGGACTTATTCCTTCTTAATATTTTTATAAAATCACTCAACAAGTGAGTGTAGTAGATTAGATAACAAGTCAAGAATTTCTTTTCTTACATATTCCTAATAACCCATTACTCATTTGGATGGGTATGGCTTTAATAAGATTTTAGATTATTGAAATCCTTCTTCACAAGGCAATTCAACTATATGCCTTTTCCGATGCCAAAAAGCACTAGGAGTTTATACACAATTCTCTTTTTCTATTTAGGATTGAAATCTTTCAATCTCAATTTGCATCTTACTGTCTTTTAGGATTTAAGAGGGCTATCTTTCCTATATCTCTATTTGTGTTTTAGGGTTACTTGTCATTTTAGGTTTTTGGCATAATTCATAAGTGACTGTTATTTCTCCTATGATAGTGGTAATCTTTGAATAATCTATATGGTAGGGCAATAGTGATATCAAAAAGGGAGTTCCTAAAATTACCTCTTGCCTTAGATCCACTACCACAAGGAATGTGGTCTTTAAATAGGTTCCTTTATTCCATATATGGGTACTAGGAATTTTGTATACAAATCCTAACTTTCTCCCATTTATTGCACTCATTTGTTGAGTGATTCTCTCAAAATATTTAGATTGAATAAGTCATTATTTTATGTAGTTTGTACCAATTCCTAAGTTTATTAGTGGAATAGTTATTAAGCAAAGGTCTTTTAGCCTTATTGTCACTTTAAAATTCCATTTTTGATATGAAACTTCTTTTATTGAGTAAATAAATTCCTTATCTTGTCCCACAAATTTAGCAGGTTCTACAAATTCTGATTCCAAAATCCTTTGTTAGGTTACTAGGTCTTTATAAGACTATAGCTGTTTTACCCATGTTTTTAGTTATTGTATTTTCTTTTTAAGTGTTTGCACTTCTTACTTTAATTATGTTAAGCTATATTTAGTTTAAAGGAAAAAGGTAGGGAAACCTTTACAAGGCTTGCTCTTTCCATTATTTTGGTGTATGGAATTATATTTTCTAGTTTTAAGCGTTCCTTTCTAGATTTTGTTACTTTATTCTTTTCTTTGTTGCTTTGCATCAAAAAATGTTTCCATTTAACTTATTAGATCTGTAATATCTTCCAAAATATCTAGAGTGAGTATATTTATGCTTTCAAATTTTCATATGTGCTTTGTCTCGTATTTACAAATACAAAGACAATCTTCTCGAGTGCAACCGTTTTCTTGGGATGATGAAGATGGTTCTTCTAATTTTGTTGCTCATTCTTCCTCGAGGTTTTCTATTTCATTAACCTTCTTAGGATTTTTACTACAACACTTATTAGCGTAATGTCCCATGTTCTCACATTTATAATAGGTAAGGACCTTTTCTTGTTTTACTTGGTTTATAAACTTTTCCCCTTTTATCATACTTCTTATAATATTTTTGTTCATTCTTTCTATGGGTGTTTTAATAATAGGATTTTCAAGTTCTACTCCAAAATTGGTAGTATAAATCCCCTATCTCTTTATGGAAGTTTGACTTTTATTTTTTGAGTTACCTTTCAAAGCTTAAATAATTGCATAGATCCATTCCAACTTGTTTTATACCTGTATTTAGGACTACAAGTCGGACCAACTTAGTCAGGTCGACCCAACCCTAAGTTATAAACCCTAACTCTAACCTTAACTAAATTCCTTAAATCCTAACCTTAACCCTACCCAACTTTCTTCCCATCCCTTAAAAATCTCGTAGAACTTCTTAATGTCAAATCTTAACTCAACTTTCACTACATATATTGATCTTATGTTTTATTAATATTTGTTTATTGATGTTTTTATTGGTTCTTTAAGAACAAAATCCAGAAAACAAAAAAGTGTTTGAAATTACTATATTTTATTAAGAGTTATGACTTATAATAGATCTTTTTATGGAAAATAGGCTATGGGTGGCAAACAATAGAGAGGAGATAAAGAGTAAAATATTCAAAAAACATAAAATATGTTATTAAGGTTTTAGTATTTCCAATTAGGATTAAGTGAATTCATTATATTAAATGAAACAAATGATAGTATGTGGTGGTGGCTATACAACTATCATGCATCTAAACAAATTAATGTATGATATATTATATATATACCATATATTTATATATGATATGTACTATATAATCATGTTCTGGTTGGGTTAGGTTGCTTGACGAGTAAACCCTAATCCAACCTGGAGTAAAGTCGGGTTCATAAATTGCAACCCTAATCCTAACCCAACCTAGTTGCAGCCTTACCTGTAATAGGTATCCAAAAGTATAATTTGTGTACTAAATCTATTCTCTTCCTAAATTCCTTAGGTAATTGCAAATATTTTCAGCAAAAAAGGGGAAGTCATGAAATAAATTGTTCCTTCCAATAGTTCCCTTGAGGGTTATATAATTTTTAAACCTTAGACAAAAATACGTCTTTGTACCATCTAAAATTAGATAAAATTTTTCATTTAAGATTTATAAGTTGTTATCTTATCATTTTTTTCATGTCATTGAAGTTGCCTATAAAGTGGGAAATGATGTTTAGAATCAAGGTAGTTACGACATCTTGGACTGAGATGCCATACCTATCTAAAATTATATCTTTACTGCCATCCCGCTTGACTGCATTAGGATAAAGCCTCTCTCAACCTAGGTTAGATAATTGTGCCATCAGCCCTTAAGTTAGCTAAAAAATGATTCGATTATTACCATTGTTATAATTTTTTCTTCATTTTCCACTAACTTACACTTACATACATAGACATATGACATAAGTCATTAATCTAATATTTAGACTTTTCATCTAGAATCCATTCATAAAAAGTATTTTCATCATAACTAACTTGGCCTTTTAATGGGTTCTTTAAATAAAATGTCAACTTAAGTATGCTTTTGGTAATAAGGCTTTTGACTTTTATATATGGATTAACTTATTTATCTCAAGTATGGGTTGGTTAGTTGATTCATTTTCTGATGTTATCTTACTCAAAAGGTTAACAAATCGGAAATCATTAAGCTTGGATTATGCTTTTGATGATTGCTTTTCATCATCTATTTTTATTTATTCCTTTACTAGTGGTTGTTTCTTATAAGGTGCTTTTAAGGATTATCCTATTTTCCAATTAGAGATGTTTTGGAATGAAATCATTTTTGTTGCCATCTCTCTAAAATCTGTTTTAAACAAATCCAATCGTTCTTTCTTTAATTTCATTCCTGTTGGAAGCTCTTGAAGGGCTCCTAATGGTTTTCCTCTTTTAAGTGTAATAGATTTTTGTCCATGTAACTTTTTGGAGTTCAAAAGGGTTTCCATCATATTTCTTTATTTCTCAATCAATTATAGGTAAACATTGGTATAGTTATTTTGTTATATTATTAAAGAACATTGTTCATGAGTTAATTTCTAAGCTTTTTTATGGGTGTGGAGTTTTTAATAGGACTTGCCATTAGCTTGTCTTTCCTCAGTTTGAGGACTTCCATCAGAGGATGTATTGATCCCATAATTTTTCCTATAGTCGTTTTCCATGGCTTAGATAATTTTTCAGTGATACATAACTCTAAGTCTTCTTCAAGTGGCCTATAATTAGTGGGTTTTCTTTGCTTAGAGAACTATTCCCAAAATGATATATATTTTCTTAAACCTAGATCATCTATGTATACCATGAAGTTCTCGTTTAGTCTTTTTCTTATTTAGAGAAAATAGAGAAGAACCATTGCTTCTTTTTTATTAGTTAACTAAAGTTAATTCATGGTAGAGTTTTAATAGCATAAGGGGGCCCGTGCTAATTATAGGCCAATAGGCTATCAATGGGTAGGTTATTTATCTACAACTAATCAAAGTGTGTAACATTTTTATAATAAAATATAAAAAATGTGGATACAATTTTCAAATAACAAAAGTTAATCCTTCTATGTTATGTTTGTCAATCTTGGAGAAAACACTCAATCAAAAATTAAAAATATAGGAAATAAAACCTCAATTGAATGAGGCAATAGTTTCCCTTAACCTATTATAGTAAGAAAAACCAAACCTTCGCTGAATACTTGAATCAAAATTGGTCAATTCCTCGTCTCAATCAAAGCTTCTAACCAATGGTCTTTGCTCCTTTTGTCACACTAACTGCTGAATAAGGAAAGAGAGCACCATTGCTTCGAAAAAATGGAACGACCACAAAACTTAGAAGTTAGATCACCATGATTTTTCTTTGGTTTGGGTTTTGCACCGAGCCTTCGGCTAGTGTCATGACAACCTTGAAAAGAAAGAAAACAATTGGTTAGGAAAACCTATACTTAGAAGAAGAGGGAGAAGATAACATCAATTGTGCGCCATTGCCAATTGTTCTTTGAGGTCATCCGAGCAGATAGTCACATTGGTCATAATTACACTTGCATATCTTGAGGCACACGTGGTAAACCATTAATTAATTCTCACATGTATATGTGTCCACGTGGAGAGAATTGAGAGATGTGGCACGATTCTAAATAACATCAAATTGGGGGCAAATGGAATAATAACAATTATTGGGGCAAATTTGGGAATTAAATAAAAATATGGTCATATTTGAATTGGTGGGAATTTAATTAGGACCCACTTGTTTTCCCCTTGAAATTACTTAAGTTGAAAGAGCTAGATTTTTTTATTAATAATTAATTATAAAATAAAAATAACTGTTTATTTCTATTATTGGTCACATGTGAACAATGGGAGTTTTATGTGGGACCTACGTGTAAATTTTCAAAGATTTGTTTTGTAAATGATGTCATACCACTGAACCTTGTTATTTTATTATGGGCAAATTTCTAAAAGTAACCTTATTGTTTAGGAAATTGATTAATTCTACCGTTATTGTTTAATATTATCTCAAAGTATCATTAAGTTTTCACGGAAAAAAAATGTTGAATTTGCCCACCACTATTTCTCAAATTTTCAAAATAAAACCCAATTAATAAAAAATTTCAAAAACTAGAATTTTCTCCGCTCTTGTTGGTCGATTCAGTCTTGTAGATTCTCCCTATGGGTCCTTTGCTGAATGTATATATCATGTTCTTGAGGCCAACCAACAACGCTGGCCTCTAGTCATGGGTTGCCTAGATCTATGTGCGTAATGAAATTATTCTATGTTAGAAAAGTCTCATCAATTATTGAGTAGCTTCTTGTATTTCTGGGTCAGACCATTTGTCCGTTGTAGAAACATACTCTTGAATCTCACGCTGCAAGAAAATTTTAGGGGGGCGAGGGGGAAAGAGGTGTTGGGGGCTTGAAATTCGGATAATGTGGGTATAGAAAGAATGATCTTGATAGTCCATAATTGATTTTGCTTTAACATTTGTTTGGGGTACTAGATTGACCACTTGACTAGGTTATGCAGTTTTTCTAATTTTGGCTCAATATTCAACTCTAGAACATCTTTAGCTTTCTTCATAGTATTAGGTGCTCTTTCCACAGGTGTTGGTAGAGCATTGGTATCTATAGTGTTAGAGAATATAACCCACATGTCAAATCTTGTAATGGGCTTCTTGGCCCACTTGTCAAAGACTATTAATCTTTTACTGAGCAGTTGTCCTGCATTTATGTAAACAATGCTCCATTTAATGAAATAATTAGTTTTCTCCTCCCAATCATTATTCTTGATACCAAACTTTCATGGTATCAAAACAGTAAACTCTGCCATTTTTAGCAATAGTCTCACAGTTCATTCATGGCGATGGAGGTTGGAGCTTCAAGTTTCACGGCAACACAAATTATGGAACAAAGTTCGCAGCATTTTCTTCAAGCCTTAGATACTCTGGACACCATGCTCGTTTCTTGCCTGCTCATTAGAGATAACTATCCGATGTGGTAGCGAGCAATGCGAACAACCCTTTGGGTGAAAAAAAAAATCTATTTCATAGATGTGACTATGCTTCGACTAGCCATCGGCTCACCTAATGAAAATGCCTGGTACAAATGCAATGCAATGGTTGCATCTTGGATCTATAATTCACTGGCAAAAGACATTTATGAAAGCATTGCTTTCATTGAATCAACAGTTGAGATTTGGAATGAACTGAGTGAAAGATTCGCTCAAAGCAATGTTCCACGAATTCATCAGTTAAAGAAAGATATTGCTGCACTTCAGCAAGGGGATTTAACTATGACTGCATACTACACCAAATCAAATGCACATTGGGATGAGTTCGAAATTTTAACTTCTACACCAGATTGTGTTTGCGGTGCAAAATTCTTTGCTACCAAATGTGGAAAATATTGCTTACATCAATTCTTGATGGGGCTTAATGAATGCTTCAACACAATTCGCACATAAATCATTGGGACTAATCTTTTACCACCTCTCAACAAGGTGTATGCACTGATTCTTCAGGAAGAACATCATTAAGTGGTTGCTTCTCTATGAGGATCATCTACATCGGCGACAACAACCTTTCCTATCACTCGACCAAGCCAAAAACTAGGAACCACATTAAGACAACCTTGATCAAAATGTCATTGTGATTACTGCAAATGAATAAGACATACAGAAGATAGATGCTATGAGCTACACGGTTATCCACCTAAAAAGACCGACCAAAATAATTCAGATAAGTCACAAACTCCTCATCGTCAAGACAAATGCCCAATTCGGTCTGATCAGTCAAGTAAATGTGCAACTACTGAAGTTGCAAATCAATCAGCCATCATAGATTTTTTTGCACAACTGCAACAAACTTTGTCTATTCTAAGCAAGAAAATCCTCTGGAATTGTCTCAACAAATGCTTTTGGCAAGGTTTCTGGTATTTTTGAGTGGATCATTGATGGTAGGGCTTCTGATAATATGATATCCGGCCCCAATCATTATGCTAAATACATAACTCTTGAGCATTTTGACGAGTTCACCTTTCTAATGGTGAATCAATTATGGAAACTTATCAAGGCATTGTTTCCTCCGATCCACATGTTTTGAAAGATGTTTTATATGTCCCATAATTTACTTATAACCTCTTATCAGTTAGTCATCCACCAATATTCTAGAGCCAACTTCTTTTACTCAAGCTGTAGCTGACCCTCAATGGCGCACAACCATGGTCGATGGAATATCAGCATTAGAATGTAATAACACATGGATAATTGTGAATCTTCCTCTGGGTAAATGAGCCATTGGCTCTAAATGGGTTTACTAGATCAAATACAAGGTGGACGGGTCCATAAAAAATTTTAAGGCCCGTCTAGTTGCCAAAGGTTATACATAAGTGGAGGGACTAGATTACTATGACACCTTTGCTCCCGTGGCAAAACTTGTCACAATTAGATGCCTTCTTACTGTAGTAGCCTTAAAAAATTGGGAGCTACATCAATTTGACGTAAAAAATGCTTTCTTGCATGGGGATCTCCGTGAAGAAATTTACATAACAATTCCCCAGGGTTTTGCAAAG
The DNA here is from genome assembly GCF_000365185.1 of Nelumbo nucifera. Next base: position 3,981,925 of record NW_010729124.1, read on the forward strand.
GAAGGTGAATGTCATGTTTGTAAACTTCAAAAATCCTTGTATGGCTTTAAATAAGCTTCTCGTATGTGGTTTGAGAAGTTCACCCAAGCACTCATTTCTATGGGTTTTTGACAGTCTACATTGACTACCCTCTTTTCACAAGGAGCCATGGAGATTCTTACATTGCGGCCCTAGTCTATGTTGATGTCATAGTAGTTGAAAATGATTCCGTTTGCATTGCCAACTTAAAGCAATATGTCCATAACAATTTCAAATCAAAGACCTTGGTCCTCCCAAGTTCTTCTTGGGCCTTGAGGTCACTCGTTCCACATTAGGAATCTTATTGGGACAGCACAAATATTTACTTGATATCCTATCAGATGTTGGCATGCTCGATTGTAAACCAAAACCTACACCTATGGAAACGCAATTCCATTTCAATGACACCTCTAGTCCATTACTGGAAGATCTTTCTCAACATCGATGCCTTGTAGGAAGATTGGTGTACAGTGACTCAGCCAGATCTCTATTTTGTTGTCAATACTCATAGTCAGCACATGCATGAGCCCCACAAAAAACATTTTGATGTCACACTTCGTATAGTTTGATATCTCAAAGGCACTACATCACACAACATTTTTCTTTCTTCAACAAGTAAGCCTCTCCTTTGTGGCTTCAGCGACTCAGATTGGGCTTCTTGTCCAATTACACAAAGATCCACAACTGGGTATATTACCATGTTTGGTTGTTCCCCACTCTCTTGGAAGATGAAGAAGCAAAACATGACTTCACGTTCATCTACTAAAGCCGAATATCGAGCAATGGCATCTAGCACAACTGAATTACTTTGGCTATTATGGGTTCTTGCTGAGCTTACCTTTCCACTAAATTCCCCAATGCAATTACATTGTGATAGCAAGACTGCACTTCACATTGCCGCGAATCCTGTCTTCCACGAACGTACAAAGCACATTAACATAGACTATCATTTCGTACCTGAACATGTGCAAAGTGGAATTTTCCAAACACATCATCTATCCTATACTTTCACGCTAGTAGACCTACTTACTAAGGCTTTAACCTCTGATAAGTTTCATCATTTTCTTCCCACATCGGGCATTTCTCCTTTACATGCTTCAACTTGAAGGGGGTGTTAGAGAATATAAACCACGTGTCAAATCTTGTAATGAGCTTCTTGGTCCACTTGCTCAAAGATTGTTAATCTATTATTGAACAATTGTCCTGTATCTATATAAACAATGCTCTATTTAATGAAATAATCAGTTTTCTTCCCCCATTCGTTGTTCTTGATACCAAAATTTCATATAGTGATGGTAGAAGAGCCTTCCCAATTTGCTTTGTTTCATCAACAAGCTCCTTGAGAGAACCCTTTGTGTTCAAGAACTCATTGACTTGTTTTAATGCCACCTTTTTTGTCTTCCGAAAACAATAGTTTCTTGTTGACAAACTAAACAAGTGCAGCTGAACCAAGAAGTTGGAGTATTGTTTCTATCTCCGAAAATGCCAATAAACCTAAACTAGTTGTTGCTGCTATTCCAAGTGTTACAGGAAAACCATTAGAACCTTTTCTAAATGCACCACTAATAACATCTGTCAAATTGCCAAAATCAAAATTGAGTGCTCTTTTTGGGGATCCATGGTAGACCGCTATTCCAGCCATCATTGAGGATCCTTTGCACTATCTTTTTATAGCATAAGCGCCTTTGAGACCATTTGTAATGACCCCCATCAAACTCGTCTAAAATGAACAATGTGGTATTTTTTGGTTCCTTGAACTTCAAAGATAGCCTCTTCAAGAACCCTGGCTTGGCTTCATCTTTGTATGCAATGGAGAGAACCTTCTTCTTGAACCCCCTAATATCTAGCCTACCCACTTCCTTAAACTCCATCACTTCTCTCGTAGCAAATAATTGAGCATCAACATCGGCTAATTTCGCATCAGCATTATTTGTAGACTCAACACCCTATGGCTTAGGCTTCTTCAGGACCTAAGACAAAACTAATGGAAGCACTAAAATGGTGGCTCCACCAACTATGATGGCAGGGTTCTCTATTGCAAAGCCAACAACACTGTCAAAAAGACCACCCACATCAACATGATATATACTTAGTTCATCTAAACTTATGGTTTCTAATCATACTTAGTTCATTCTTTTCAGCCTTTCAAAGATGGAGTGGACTTAAGACAATTTATCAGAAAGGGTATTTTATGATTTTAAAAAAAAAAATACATCAATCATGTGATGTCACATGTAGAAAAATGTTAACAACGATGGAAGTTTTAGACAATTGTTAGAAAACTCAAGGGTACCTTAAGACAATATGCAAACAGTAAGGATAGAGTTAGTCAATTTCCTAAACCATAAGGGTACTTTAAGAAATTTGCCCTTTTATTATAGGTCTAACGTAACTATTAATAATGGTGTCTCTAACATTGTCAGTTTTTACTTTAATATGGCCTTTTTCACCATAGTCTAAGGACGAAAATGGCATTTTTTAAACTTTAGAATCAAAACAGGCCTTTCAAAAAGTTCAAGGGCCATTAGAACCAAAAATCATAACTACACCCAAAAAACATGGCTGTTTTTCCTAGGATGAACGGTTTAACCAACTTTTTAAAACCTTGCTTATAGGAGTGCAAATCAAGTGGGCTGAATCAAGTTTTAGCTCTTCAATCCTGGCTCAACCCTAAGAATTGGGTCTAAAACTTGAGCTTGACCTAAGCTTTAGACCAAGATCATATCATCTAACCCAAACTCAGCCCACACTAAAATTTGATGCATATGGGTTGGGGCTGAGTTTTGGTTGATTAATCAAATATACATTATATGCATGATTTATTAAAAAATATGTATATGCCTGTCTATCTATATATATAGCAAGATGGTACACGTCAGCATGCCTCTCCTTGCTCCATTACCCCCACCTTGCATTCTCCTTGACTCTCTCTCATCTCCCCTTCCCACCGCTCCCATTAAGTCATGTCACCATTCCCAACCCAACTAGTTAAAAATATTCATAGAATCTCTCTCCCAAGGCATCTCCTCTAAGCCATTTGGAACATATCATGTTACCCCACTCTCCAATCAATTCCTAAAATCTCTTCCCCCAATCATTTAAATATTCATATCAATTAATAAATAGTTAAATATGGTTAATATTTAATTCAACCCATATTCAATGAGTATTAAATAGTGTTATTAACAAAAGTTAATAAATATGATTAGTAAATTACCAAATGGGGAATGGACCTCCTCGACCCCTTTTGCCATCGGCCTGCAACATTACTCTCACCCCTCAGCAGCCCTTGGCCCTTCACCAAATGGGGAATGGACCTCCACGGCCCCTTTCCTCAGGCAATGGGGGGCAGGAAATACCTCGTCGCCGCCGTAGACTACTTCATTAAGTGGGTCGAAGCCGAACCCTTGGCTATCATCACAGCTCAAGCAATCTAGAGCTTCTTTTGTAAGAATATCATCTACCGCTTCGGCCTCCCCCACATGTTAGTCACTGACAACGGAAAATAGTTTGACGACATTAGGTTCCAGGAATGGTTCGCTTCCCTCGGCATCAAGCAACAATATACCATGGTTGGCCATCCCTAGATAAACGTCCTAGCCAAGGTCACTAACAGGACTATTTTGGACGGACTAAAAACCAGGCTCGACCGAGCCAAAGGCCTATGGGCTGACGAATTGAGCAACATCCTATGGATATATCAGACCACACCTCGGACGACCATGGGAGAGACCTCATTCGGCCTAACCTACAGAACCAAAGTAGTCATGCTAGTAGATATCGGCCAGCTGACGCTTCGTATCGAAGCGTATGATGAAGCTGAGAATAGCGAAGCACTTAAAGCAAACCTAGACCTGCTGAACAGGCACAAATCAGGGTGGCCGCTACACCAACGGGCGGCCCGCTACGTCAACTCAAGGGTGAAGGAGAGGCACTACTGAGAACGAGACCTCGTCCTCAGGAAGGCCATGGTCCCCGAGCCTAGTGTAGGTAAGCTCGACCCCAACTGGAAGGTCCGTACAAAGTTAAGTAGGTCATCGGCCTCGACACCTTTTGCCTGGAGCACTTAGATGGAAGGCCCGTCCCTCGGATGTGGAACTCGGAGAATCTTCAAATGTATTACTAGTGATTGTAAGCTTTGACGACCAAACAATGAATGACAAATGCAAAGTTCCTCTTCGGCTCAATGCCTAGTGTGTATTCTTACTAAGTCCCCAGGACCCCTCGACATCGCGACCAATCGAGGTGCACAACCTCCCCTGAAGACTATGCGCTCGTGTTGGACCGTCACCAGGGTATATGGCTCCCCACGGGCCAATAATGAACACCCAACTTCAACACCTCGCCAAACATAAGCATACTAGGACAGCCGAGGCATTGCACGACTCACCACCCGCCTTGGTGGCAGATGACCTCCTGGTTTTACACACTTAACGCGATAAAAGAAAGATTGCTACCCTGACTAACTCGATGGTTCACCTCGGCCTAAGAATTCGGTCACCTCGATGGGTCACCTTGGCCTCGCCAAAGCAAGCACTTGGGAGGGAAGTAGACCGGGCAAGCTACACCTTGATCACACAGTTCTGCGTCGGCCTCTCCCCCTACTTCGGCAGGCCGCCTCAACCTTGTCACAGTAAGCACTTAGGAGGGAACAAGCTAGGTAAGCTACACCTCGGCCGCATAACTCTGCCTCAGCCTCTTCCCCCTGTTACCTAAAGCGAGCGTGTAACGAGCCATTATGAGCTATTTTTTGCCTTGTGATCTAGAGAGAGAGAGATAGAAGAAGAAGAAAAAGGGAGAGAACACTATGTAGAAAAAATGGTCTTCATTTCATTCATTTGGACAGTATATATTTACAAAAATTTTTCTTTGGCCGCAAAGGCTGAGCACATACAAAAAAAGGGAGAGAGAACAAAGGTAGTACAAAAAATAGGAACAAAAAGCTAGCTAAGCAACAGAGTCCTCGACGCCATTAGCATCCCTATTGGGGACCTCGACAGTCTCTTCCGGAGTGGGAGAATCCGGGTACCCCTCCAACTCATCCACCTTGAAGTCTGGCATCACCTTCAGGATGGCCTTCTTGGTGTCCTCGATGCCCTCGAGGTAGGACGCAGACCCGTAATCGGTGAGGCACTTCTGGTATTTCCTCATCTGCTTTGAGTTCTTGACGGCTTCCATCGCTTGCGCCTTAGCATCCGCTATCTGCTTTTGGGTCTCCATTGCCACCCCGTCGAGGTGAGCCCGCTCCTCCTCAGATTTCTTCAAGGCCTCCTGCGCTCGGCCAAGCCGAGCCTGCTCGGCCTTTAGATCGTCCTCCAACGTCTGCTGGAGTTGCTTCTCCTCCTTCAGGGCAGCCTTGGCCTCGTCTTGGCTACTCTCTATCGTGCCAACCCTTAGTTGGAGCTTCTTGTTTATCTTCTCGACCTTCACGATACGATCTTGGAGGATCCCCACTCGGTCCCTTATAACTATGTAGTTTGATGCCTTCAGGGCATCATTTCAAGGGTATTTTAGGCCTTAGAATAGTCAAAATGTCCCCTTTTCCAAGTTAAATTCAAGATTGTGACCTCTGAGGGTCTCTGTGCAAATCTTAGGGAAGATTAGGGAAGTTTCAAGGCTGAAATGCAGTTTTTGGGAAGCTAGTGTGAAGTCCAGCAAAGAGATGGAGTGTTTTTGTGAAAAACTGAGCATAGGAGGGTGCCTCCTATTTTATAAACCCAGAATGGCACCCCTCCTATTGTATTAGCATACTCCCATCTCCTTAATAAACCCTAGGGCACCTCTCCACTCATTCTTTTCATTTCTAACAAACCCTATCTGTCCCTAACTGCTAAATCCCCACCTTCCATCCCTTCCAAATATCTAATCTCCACCCTCCATTCTAGGGCACCCTCTTTTGTGTGCATTCTAACCCTAGGGCACCACCTTAATTCTAATCCTCACCATTCGGCCTTTAGCCACTAGATCTCAACCCTTTTTTTCACTTTCTATCTCAGACATTCACCCTAGGGCGCCACCCACTCCTTTTAATCTCCATCTTTCAACCCTAGGCGCCTAAATCTCCACCATCCAATTCTGAGTGCCCAAATCTCAACCCTACATAATATTGGGCACCCTCTCCTTTTCTTTTTAGCCTTCGGATCACCTTAGAACAATCCTAACCCTCCATTCTAAACCCTAGGGCACCCATATGTCTACAAAAACCCACCTGCAACCCTTGTCTATAAAAAGGACCCCATTGGCCCTTTTCTATATAAAAAGGACCTCAGCTGCAACCCTTGTCTAAACTCTAATCCCAGTTTTATCCACCGTTCTCTATGAAAAGGACCCCAGGGGCCCTAGAGAAAAGGTTGGTCAATTCACCTAATTCACAAGGATAAGGTTTCTTGAGGAGTTCAAGGGTTGTAGAAAGGAAAGATGCCCAATTCTTGTCAGGAAGGGTTCCTGCAAGCAGTCCAGCCAATCTACAACAACCGCCACTGGATCTGATCAACAATCATTTTATTTTTTCTCTATTTTCTTTCATGCTATTTTTATTTCAACAATCTTTTAGATTTAATTTCTATTCGTTTGTGTGTTTTGCATTTCTGAATTCGTCCAATTCAAGGCTAAGGTGTCTCGAGGGGTTCAAGGGCGGAAGAAGGGAATGACACCCAGATCTTGAAAGGAGGGGTTCCTGCAAGTTGTCCAGCCAATCTATAGCTACCGCCATTGGGTCTGAATTTTGGATCACTTTTATTTATTTCTTTTGTTGATTTCAGTGTTCTTTTATTTATGAATTTTGATTATTGTCTTGTTTAATTCCGAACCTTTAATTTTAGCATTAATAAATTTTATTTTCTTATTTTTTGCAATCCCCAGTTCCATTTTCTTTTATTTATCCGGAATGAGAAAATAATAAGTTTTCCCTCACTTCCCTGTGGGTTCGACCCCTTCCTCACCATGTACTACGTTGTTTAAGGTTACGTGAGGATTGGAAAAATTTATAAATCTTTAAACTTGTGTTCTGAAGTAGTTAAGGACATGCTTCCGGCTACACCAGTCCCCTATGCCAATGAAATGACGACAGACATGTACCAAGCATTGTCAGTAAAGCAAGCAAAATTCAAGACACAGCAAAATACGAGATAGGAAACGTACCTCGACCAAGTAGATGAGCCCATTGTTATGGATGAGAGTGGGATCAGTTTGCATCATGTCATATCGGTCCCTCAGAGGGGCCACCCCGCTCATTAGGGCCTTTCCAACCCCCTCCTCGCCGATGAAGTCCCCCTCTCAGACCTGCCATCGGGGATGGAACAACCGAGTGACGCGCTGTCCCTCATCGGCTGGGTTTTGTGCTGACATCGAGGTGGACGAAGGACCAATGGGACCACCCTTCGTCGTGGGCCTCTTCACCCTTGCGACCTTGGATGGGCGTTCCTTGTGCGCCAGCTTCTTCGATGGGGGCCCGTGCTCCGCGTCAGCAAGCCTCTTCCTCCCGCTCTCCTCAGCCGGCCTCTTCCCTCGGTCCCCTCGGCTGGCAGAGACTTGTTGTTGGTGGGGGGGGGGGGGAAGCGCCTGCTCACCCCTTGCTGCTTCTTCGGTAGGCCTCCTTAGCTTCTGCCCACCGGATGTACCGCTACCTTGGGCTTTTGTCACGCGCGGATGCTCTCCAAAATCATTTTCTTTGCATCCATGGGGACCTATACAAACAAACAAAAGAAAAGTCAGTAAGCCGAAGACGAAGGGCAACATGCTAAGAGACTACGCGACCTCTCCTACCGATTGGAGCAGGGCTGAGCCACGCTAACAACAAAGGGAGCTCCACCTCCACCAAGGGCTTGGCCCAAACTCTCCCAAGCACGAGTAGGTGGGCTATGACAGTGGCCTCCTCGTCCTGAAGTGGAGGGGGACATCTCTCGACTGTCGTACAGGCCTCTCCCCACCTCGACCTAAATGACTAACCTTCGGGGCAGGAAATGTAAAAGAACATGCGGTTATGGACGAACAAGGGGTTATCAATGGGTTTCCCCGTCCATGGCTGAAGGTAGTACTGCTACCTTCAGAGGAATGCTTCCTCGGCACGTACATGACACGAAACAACTTCAGCATTAACTCCACGTCCTGAAGCCGAAAGAACACTAACATGGCTATTATGGTCCTAAGGGCATTGGGGACAATCTGGCTTATGGTGATCCCTTACCACTTTAGAAACTCCAAAATCAAGGGGTGAAGGGGAAACCTAAGGCAGAACTCTAGAAAGTGTTGATATACACAAATCTCCACTTCCTCAGGGGTCCACGGCCGGTCACCAATGTCGGGCACCCTAAGTTTGTAGGACCGTGGTATATGGAACCGCCTGGCTAAGGATTTAACCTAGTCCACGTCCAAAAGAACTCTATCAAACTCTGAACGTGGCAGGTGATCCAGGGTCACTCCTCGGGCACCGTAATCAGCTACCGCCCCAAGATTAAGCTCTAGGACCGGGTCCTCATTCTGAGGAGACCCCTTCGGCTCCCTCGGTGCCACAGACGCGGTGCTTTCACAGGAAGGATCATCGTCGAGCCCTCGGCACCGTCGGAGGAGTGAGCCCGCTCCCTTGGCTCCCTCAGTCGGAGCAGAGGCCCTAACATCTTCGCCCTTCTCCCATGAACAGAAACTGGACAGAAGCATAAGCGGGACGAATGCGACGCCGCTGCAGGGTACCCTTCGCCAAATTATCCTAATGGCGCCTACCAGGATCGACACTCCTTTCGGCTGAAGCCGAAGCCTTATCCAGACTCCGCTTCGGCCTCGGGAGTGGGAGGCAAATGATATAGGCGCATTCAACTGGGACAGCACAGGGCTGACATGTGTCCAGCCGATAAGCGCCATCAGGGACTTCTTGCGGAGCATACGGGGCCGCTCTGTGCTAACCATGCTGGTCCAATTATGGGACGCCTTGTGGCCCTGCTAATGATCGCGCCCTACCCTCGTAAAACTCACATCTGAGCCATCCGAGCCCAACTACCTCCAAGCGGCTTCAAGTATAAATGCAAGGCACCTCCCAAAAGGTAAAGGATTTGAAACTTAAGAGACTCTTGGTATTCTCATCACCAAGGACTTAGTGCTTACAAGTGACCTCTTCTTGGCCTCCTGCACCAAACAAGCTACTTGCCCTGTGCGAATACTAACTGAAACGTGAAAATCCCTGCCTCGAGTCTTCACCCGGGGCCTCTGACACCTTCTTCCTTGCAGATCAACCTCTCAGGGCTCCCTCAGATCCCTCGTACGCACGGACAAGCATCTTAACTTCAATACCAACCCTCCCGAGATCATCCACCTCTGCCACTAGTCCTCAACGTCTTCAGTCTTCAAGGAGGTAGTCTGCCTTTGCCTCTAGTCCTGGGCCTCGGCACACCCCTCTGAGCCTCAATCAGCCCTCGACTTTGGCACCCTCTCAAAGTCCTTGGAGCCCTGAAGCCCTCGGTTTTGTCCCGGATCTCAGGAGCAGATTAATTGTGTTGCCCTTGGCCAATCCGAGTGACAACATTAATAAAAATAAATATTTAGTAACAAATTAAAATAATTTTCAACAAATCTCCATAATTACATAAATGTAATAAAATTTTCCATAAAACTACATTTTTGTAAAATAACATTTTGGAAATTAAAAGATATAAAAATTTTGGAAAAATAGTAGAATATTTTGTAAAATGTATTAAAATTTGAACCATTAATTACATAAATTATAAAGATAAATTAATATAAAATAGGAAAAAATAAATTATTGATTAATTTATTTTAGAAAATATAAGATAAATTTGTGTAATTCTTTAAGTAAACCACTTAAAAAGTAAATAAATTATTTAATACTAATTTAAAAATAAATTTGAATAAAGTTTCAAAATTACAAAAATGTAATAAAATTTTCATAAAAGTACATTTTTGAAAATTAAAGACAATTTAGTGTACTTTTAAAAATTTATCATGTGGTTAATACTCAATATATCATTTTTGTAATCAAATTGAATATTGGGTTGTCAAGTAGTGGGTTTCTTGCCTTGAACCCACCCGACATTGGGGACAGGGTGGGGAAATTCAAGGATTCCCCATTCTTGATGAGGAATGGGTGCCTTACCCTGAACTCACCCGACATTGAGGACGAGGTGGGGAAATTTGAGAATACTCTGTCCCTAACGGGGAGCGGGTGCGTTACACTGAACATGCCTAACATTTGGGATGGGGCGTGGATGGGGTGGAGTGTCTTGACTACAAGGTGGGGACAAGGATGGGGTGCCCCGCCTCGAACTCACCCTATCCTATATAATAGTTAATTATTTGTGAAATTAATAAAAATGTTAGCTTTTGTAATTATTTCTATTTATTTAAAGTCAATTAAAATTTCATTTAAAAATAATGAAAATAATACCAGTTGTTAAAATTACTACAAAAGATTAATTTTATTAAAAAAATATTTATTCATATTAAATTAACAATAATTATATTTTGTAAATCAACATTAAAAGATAAATACAATTATTAAAATTTTAAATATTAACAATAACTTTGAATACTTTTAGTTAATTCACAACAAATTTTGATTATTAATTTATAAATTAATTAGTAGTAAATAAAATTATTCAATCTTTTAGATTTTCTAGGTCCTCACTAATATATAAACTAGTGGGGCCCTATGTGGTGCTTGGGATGGGGCATTCCTCCTTGTCTTTCGCCCCCGTAGTCAAGACACTCCTCCTTGATATTTTACAAATAGGATTGTCGGAATTTGTTGATATTTTACAAATAGGATTATCAAATACCCATCAAAATCTCTTGCTTTGTGCAATCTACCTTTGGGCATAATTTAATACCCATAAAAAACTTTCGCTTCGTGTTATACGCCTTCGGGCATAATCGATTACCCATCGAAAATCATTGAAATCTACCGCTTCATGCAATCCGCCTTCGAGCATAATCGAATACACATCGAAATTCATTAAAATCTCTCATTTCGTACAATCTACCTTCGGGAATAATTAAATACCTATCAAAATTCATCAAAATCTCTCATTTCGTACAATCCGCCTTCGGGAATAATCAAATACCCATCAAAGTTCATCAAAATCTCTCACTTCTCGCGATCCGCCATTGAGCATAATCGAGTACCCATTAGAATTCATTGAAATCTCTCACTTCGAATGATCCACCTTTCAGTCATAACCGAATATCCATAGAAATTCATCAAAATATCTCATTTCGTGCAATTCGCCTTCGGGCATAGTCGAATACCTGTCTAAATTCATTGAAATTTCACACTTCATGCGGTCTACCTTCAGGCATAATTGAAAATAATCGAAATCTCTCGCTTCGTGTAGTCTACCTTTGGGCATAATCGAATACTCATCAAAATTCGTCAATATCTCTTGCTTCGTACGATTCGCCTTCGAGCATAATTGAATACCCATCAAAATTCATAAAAAAAAATCTTTTGGTTAGTGCAATCCGCCTTCAAACATAATTGAATACCCACTGAAATTTATCAAAATCCTTCACTTCTTGCGATATGCCATCAGGCATAATCGAATACCCATCGAAAATCATTAAAATCTCTCGCTTCGTGCGATCCGCCTTCGGGAATAATCAAATACCATCCAAATTCATCAAAAACTCTTGCTTCGTGCGCCTCTTGCTTTGTGCGATCCACCCTCGAGCATAATCAAATACCCATCCAAATTCATCAAAAAGTTTCACTTCGTGCAACCCACCTTCAGGCATAATCGAATACCCATCAAAATCCATTGAAATCTTTTGCTTCGTGCGATCCTCCATTGGGCATAAACAAATACCCATCAAAATTCATCAAAATCGTTCGTTTCGTGTGGCTCTTTCTTTATGCAATTTGCCTTTGTGCATAATTGAATACCCATCAAAATCTCTCACTTTGTGAGATCTACCTTTGGGCATAATTAAATACCCATTGAAATCCATCAAAATTTATTACATTGTGTGGCTTGCCTTTGTGCAAAATCTTGGAATTAGTCAAAAGCATTCACTTGGCATAATCCAAACAAATAATCCCGTGTGAGATACCTTTGGGTAAATCACTAAACGAAAAAAAAACTTTCAGTTCGACCCATGACATCATGAATTAATTAAAAAACAAAAATATTTATATATAATAAACATACCACAAAAATTAAATAAAATACATAAAATATACAGAACAATGTAGGAATATACCATAAAAATTAAGGCTTTAAGTTTCGAATAAGTTAAAAATATACCAGTCCAATTTAAGCTTCAAATCAAAATTGAAAAATAGTGGATGTGATTCTCAAATTCTATTATGGCTCTCGACTCCAATGGGGTGGTCATTGATGCAAATGGTGATTTGGTTCCTTCACAAGAAAATAATAAATTATAATATTGCAAAACAAAAATAAGTTAATGGATCAATGAACATATCAAATCATTTAAATGAGATATTACAGAAAAACGAAAAAAAAAACAGACTTATTTACCTGAATAGTCATAGTTGTACTCCTTCTAGACTGGTCACCAACAGCTATAGTGAAGATTGATCACCAGAGGTTGGATGCCCATTGTGGTCACTGCCGCCCCCTTCAAGAGATGTCATTGGGCCATTCCTTTCAAGAAATAAGAGTTCAGTTCAAACTTCAAAGATGTCAGAACTTTGGTTGCTGGTTTCCGCTGCAACTTTAGTCACCGACGGGTGCTTGTTCGGATTTCAGGAAGGAAGGTGTCGGTGTGTCACCATCGTCTTCTTCGGTAAAGGCTCAAAGCTTTGTCAAGGACATAAGAGTTTTGGGCTTTTGGGTTTGGCAAAACAAAACCCAGAGGAGAGTCATCGAATGTAGTTAACCATTTCCTAGGTCAACCGTTTGACTGTCTAGGTTGATTTTTTTGACTTTTTCAATAGTATTGCACTAGGGGACAGTTCGGAGTAAACCTGGAACCATTCAAGTGACTGGTTTTCGGTCCAAAAGGTTCGACCGTCCAAATCAATGACAATTTGAAAACATTGAGAATTAGAGACAATTTAGGAGAAAGTGGTGCCACTTGGCTAAACATTAGAAAAGCAAATCCCTCTTCCATTATGCTTGTTAGAAATAGTTAAGCCTATGCTATTTCCTTATTGGTTTAATGGATAATTATGTGGAATTAAAAAAATAGAAAATTAAAAAGGGTTTTTTTAAGGCCATTAGAAAGGTGGTTAGGAGCAAGGAGAGGTGATGTTGCACGATCTGGGCACTCTTAGCTAGCTGTGACTTGGTTTCCAACTGGAACGATCGGCACCTGTGAGGAAGGAGGAAGTGATGGGTTCCCGGGGAGATATCCCGGTGGGAACACTCCGACGGCTAAGTTAGGACTGGAGAAGAATCTCAAAGAGAGAGTAGAGAGTAAGAGTGCTGAAAGTGCTCAAGCTTCAATACCTTTGCTTTGCGAGGGTGGTGGTCCTTTTATACCGGAGGTCGGTCACATCAGGTGTAACCGTCACTGCCCTAGCCGTTAGTGCCAGGACTGAGGTGGCAGGTGCAGGCCGCCACTACGAGCTGCTGCTGCAGGGTACGGACTCATCAGGCGTGCTAAGCATTTCAGGGACAGCGGGCACGACGCCGCCTGGCAAGAGATGTGTGCACTGCCACCAGATCCGGCAGGTATGGATGTTAGGCGGATCTTCCCTACAGGCTGCCGATCCACTTTGATCCGTCAGGTACGGATTCTGCGGGTGAAGTCCCGAGGTACTTCTCCCTCGGAACACTTAGCCAAAAGCTGAGATGCCCCCTCCTCAAGAGATCGGGGCTCCCAAGGAGAGGAGAGCTCGGGGCTCCATAGGAGAGGAGAGCTCGGGGCTCATGGGGAAACCGGGGCTCCCTAGGACAGGAGAGCTCAGCGCTCAAGGGGAGCTCGGGGCTCCCTAGGAGAGGAGAGCTTGGGGCTCGAGGGGAGCTCGGGGCGCCTAGGCCTTGCACTCGGGGCGGGCTGAGCCTCGCTTCCTAGCGAGTCGTTACTCCTACCGAGTCGTTTGGTCGGGCTTCTTCGAGCTTGTTACGCCGGGTTGTGGCCAGGCTGCCATGCTGATTTGTTTTTCATGCCAGGTAATGTCCACATGTCCTCGTGCTACGAGGTCATGCCAAATCACCGTACATCAATTGCCCCCCACTTCCTAGGGGTGTTGACCCAGTGCGGGGAGTCCGAGGCCTGCCGGGTGGATTTGGCTCGAGGTCTTAAGCCTTCTTCTCCGCCAGCTCATCGGTTGGAACGGTTCCCTCCTCAGTTTTGCCAGGCGCAGCTCGGATCGCGAACGGTTTACGCGCGGACGTCATGCGATTCATAGACTCTGCGTACGCCAAAAACGCGCTAAATTGGTTTCGTCTCGAAAGTCGTGCAGCCGGTTTTCAAGAGGGTCGTCAGATTGCTTTGATCTCAACCGTTGATGCCCGCGGATAGTGACTATAAATAGTGGGGGTCCTGGTCATTTTCCTTTGCCACAAATCTTCAGCTGTAGTCTTGAGCTCGCGTCCAAAGCCTCCAGCTCGGGTCAGTTCCTTTCCACTCCGGTCTTATTTCTCTTTGGTGAGTCATCCTAGCTCTTCCTTAGTTTCAATTATGTCTTCCTTCGATAGCCTTTTGGATGAGCTCGAGGTGCCCGAGGTGGGTACCTCGGCTTAGGATAACCCTCCCGAGGCACGGGAGGCCTCGGGTCACCAGGCATCCACCTCTTATCGAGTTCGGATGCCTGATAGGTTCGGACCCTCCACCATGACCTTGGAGAGGCTCCGTGAGCACATTCGGCAATACAAATTGCCAGGGGAGTACACGTACAGTTTACCTGTGGGGAACTTCCCATGGGAGCACAACCCTGACGAGGTTGTGATCTTCCGAGAGCAGCTCATAGTCGGGCTGCGTCTTCCCTTCCATCCACTCTTAGTGGAGGTCTTGAAACATTTCAACGTTACGATAGACCAGCTTCACCCGAACTCGGTTCATAACGTGGTCGGGACCATCTCTCTTTGTTATGAGTATGTCATCCCCCTTGACTTGGACATACTCTGCTCCATCTTGACCATCAAGAAGAGCGCTTCATGTGTTCTTCCCGAGCACAGGAGGGCTTACTACTTGTCCACCCACCCGGGCTTTAAGCTAATGCACAAGCTTCCTAGCAAGGTCCCGGCTTGGAAGTAGGACTTCTTCATTGTCCGGAACCCCGCGGGGTGGCCTTTCCCTACGCACTGGAGGGCGGCTATCCAAGACCCTGGGGTCATACTCGACAAGAAGACCAGGGAGGCATTCCAATCGTGGGCTGAGGTTGGTTGTGATTTCAATGACTATATCAAAGAGGGTATGCTCTTCCAGGCCAGCTTGAGCCCGGGTAGGTAGTTAGTACCTTAGTTGTTTGGCCTACTCTTCTTTTCCATCTTTTACTTGAGTACTAACGCCGAACTCTTTTGCAGGTCCTATGGAGGCAGATAAACTCAAGGGAGACCGGCTCTTTAAACACATGAAGGGGATGAAGAAGCGGGCCGCCAAGAGAGCTCGTATTGAGTTGCCGCCTGCCCTCGCTCCCGAGCCCCAGCTTCCACCGGCTCCAATCTCTCAGCCCGAGCTCCCTGGGGCTCCTCCGATCATCGACTAAGAGGAGTCCCTACCACTTAGGGAGCCTGGGGCCTCGGCTGAGACCGTAGAGAGGTCGGCATCCGAGGCCAAGGTTGCCACCGGGGCTGCTAACATTGCAGCCAAAGTCTCCGCCGAGCCTATTCACACAGCCGAGACGGCTGTCTCTAGCTCGGGGAGCCCAGATGGGGTCCGAAGCATCTTGCACCCCCAATGCGGTCTTCGGAAGAGCAAGGGGGCCACTTACTCCGAGGAGATTGCAGTTTGGGCTGACATGCTCAATCCTTCTCAGCTCGGTGCCCGGGCTGCCACCCACACTATGGTGGTAAGCTATCTTCTCTTTCTTTTCTTTTTTGTATGTGTTTCTCAGGTACTAACTAGCTTCTTTGTCAGGCGAACTCCGCCGTACACGCACTTACTCTTCAGACCAAGAGGTACCTAAAGCGGGCTTTGACTGTCGAGGAATCTATATACTCCGCCGTGCACGCACTTACTCTTCAGACCGAACTGAGGATGACTCATGAGCAGATCCACCGGTTGGAGAGCAGCGTCATGGCACAGAGGGGCGTCATTACAGCGCTGACGGAGGAGAAGGACGGGCTAGCTCATGAGAACAGCGAGCTGAGGGGTGAAATGGAGGCCCTTAGAGCGGAGCAGACACACGAGAAGGGCATGCTGAGGGGCGAGTTGGACGCCCTTAAAGCAGAGGCGGAAGGCCTTAAGGAAAAGGTGAAGGTTCTTCTGCACGAGGTGGAGTACCTCAAGGCGGACATCCCAGAGAAGACTGAGATCTTTACCCAGGAGATAGAGGAGATGCCGGTCAAGGCCGTCTTTGAGTATATTCAGTCTGATAAGTTCGATACCGTTCTGGGGGAGGCCTACCGCAAGGGGTTCAAGCTCAGGAGATGGTTGATAAGGCATACGTACCCTGAGCTTGACACAAGCACTATCACCACCTCGCAAATCATGACTGAGATAGCTCGTCAAGCCACGGAGGATCCGGACTTAGAAGAGGAGGGTGGGGACAAAGAAGCTGATACCCCTGACCAGCCTGAAGCTCCTGGGGGTGGAGAGCCCCCGAAGTAATTACCCTTGTATTTCGAGCCTGCGATCTCAGTCCTTGTATTTTGTTTTTTCTTTTTGTTGAGCTCGTTGTATAAAAATTTACATGTTAATGAAATTGACCCTTTTCTAAGTGATTTTTTTTCCACGTATTGCCTTATCCGAGCTTGTCATGGTTGTGTGTAGATTGGTTTATCGTAGTAGAGCATAGTAGGGTGCATGTTCGAACTATCTTGCGGCATACACCGAGGTGATTGATATAGTAAGGCTGTTATGGTCCCGCGTGAAGGATCCCGTCACAGGCTGGTCCACGGTGCGAAAGCCCTGCTTTTCCTTGCACCTTCCCTTGCGTGCAGACCCTATTGCGGCAATCGCGTGGGTGATTTGTCCAAGAGATCACCCGAACTCTCCTAATGGGTGATCTGTCCAAGAGATCACCCGAACTCTCCTTACTCTCTTTCTTGACTGTGAAAACTGAATGCTTTATTTCAATTCGTAGCTCCTTAAATAGGAGATTACAGAAAAGAATTCCTTGTTGGATTCGGCTAGGCTAGGGTAATCCAACTCAAACTAAAACTCCTAATTTCCAACTCAAACTAAAACTCATAACTCTTACTTAAGGAGATAAAATAAGATAAGGATAAGATAAGATAAGGGATAAGGGATAAGATAGGGATAAGGGATAAGGGATAAGATAAGCTGGTGGCGAGTTGGCTTGACGTGTCCACATAAGGGTGCGCCCACCCCTATGAGCTGTCGTGTGGGCCCTGCTCATGGTGTCGCTGCTGTCGGGTGCGTGCGCGCGGCTCATGGTGCCGCTGCCGCGCGGTGCATGCGCGTGACTCATGGTGCTGCTGCCGTGCAGTGCCGGGCGTGTGCGCGGTGCGTGCTATCGTGCGGTGCACGCTGCGCGCTATCGGTGGTGCGTGCTGTTGTGCGGCGCTGCCAGGCGGTGCCTGCTGCTGTGCGTGCTGCTGCCTATGACTGCGCCGCAGTGCGCTGCCGGATAGTGTGACCATAACAAAGGCATAGTAAGGTGTGTGCCTGAACTGCCTCATGGCGTACACCGAGGTGGGCTTAGCGTCGTAGGGTCTGCTCGTGCCCTTGGCGCGGCGTGCTATGGTGCCGAGCTCTTTGGTCAGCTCGGTTTTTTGGCTCCTTGGAGCTCTGAGAGTGACCCATGGTCTATTCCGTTATTCATATTTAATACTGTCTTAGGTTGACAATATTGCACGCCCGAGGTACTTGTTTCCCTTCTAGGGTTTCGAGCTCGTATGTTCCTTCCCCGAGTTTTTGCTTTACTCGGTAGGGTCCTTCCCAGTTCGGACCGAGTTTGCCAACGTCGGGATCAAGCACCATAACCTTGCGGAAAACCAGGTCGGCAACACGGAGAGACCGCTTTTTAACCCTAGTGTTATAGTACCAAGCTACCCTTTGCTGGTAGGCCGCAGTCCTGATGTATGCGAGGTCCCGTACTTCGTCAAGCAGGCCAAGGTTGTTACGTAGCTCGTCTTCATTTGCCCTGTCATCATATGCTTCTAATCTTAGTGAAGGGACTTCAATCTCGACTAGAATGACTGCTTCAGTGCCGTATGTGAGGTTAAAGGGGGTTTCTCCTGTGGCAGTCTTTTCCGTGGTGCGGTAACACACTGGGCAGCTCATCCGTGAACAGTCCCTTAGCTCGGTCCAGGCACACTTTTAGCCCTCGAAGGATTGCCCTGTTTGTGACTTCCATTTGTCTGTTTGCTAGAGGGTGCGCCACTAGGGTGAAGCTCTGCTGAATCCCCATATCTCGGCACCAGTTATGAAATTTGATGTCTTCGAACTGCTTACCATTGTCGGAGATCAATACCCGAGGTAATCCGAAATGACACACCATGTTCTTCCAAAAGAAGTTCTGCACATTCCGGGCCGTGATTGTTGCGAGAGGTTCAGCTTTGACCCACTTTGTGAAATAGTCAACTGCCACCACTAGGAACCTCCTTTGTCCTGTTGCTGGTGGGAATGGCCCGAGTAGGTCAATCCCCCATTGCGCAAATGGCCATGGGCTAGTGAGGTATTTTAGGTCAGCAGTAGGTCGGTGGTGAATGTTGGCATGCTTCTGACACTTGTCGCATTTTTGGACGAGCTCGGTCGTATCTGCTTTCATCGTTGTCCAATAATACCCCTATCGTAGTGCTTTCTGAGCGAGGGCTCTGCCCCCCAAGTGTCACCGCATAGGTTCTCATGAGTATTGCGGAGGATGAGCTCGGCTTCGGAGGGTCGCAGGCAACGCAGGTAGGGGAGCGTATAGGATCTTTGGTATAGTCGTCTGTCAATCATGAAGTATTTGGTTGTCGAAGGCTCTACCCTCCTGGCGGCATTACGATCTGCGGGGAGGGTCCCGTGTAGCAGGAAGCTCATGAGCGGATCAATCCAGCTCGGCTTTGCTTAAACGACGGGAGCAACCTCTTTTGAGATCGTCGAACGCGAGATGGCACTCTTCAGTCCACTCAAAACCTTTGTTTTTTATGGCCTTAAAAAAGGGCAAGCAACGATCTGCTGACTTGGACATGAAGCGGCTCAGGGTGGCTAGCCGACCGTTCAACTTTTGAACCTCCTTTAATTTTCGAGGTGGTCTCATCTCAAGGATGGCGTTGATTTTGTCCGGGTTGGCCTCAAAGCCTCGGCGGTTAATGATGTACCCTAGGAATTTTCCCGATGTGACACCGAAGACACACTTGTTTGGATTTAACTTCATATTAAATCTACGCAAAATTTCAAAAACTGAATGTAAATCTTGTACTAATTCATGTGAAAATTGGGTTTTCACGACCATGTCGTCTACATAACACTCTACTTTTTTGCCAACTAGTGGCTCAAACAGCTTGTTTACAAGTCTTTGAAAAGTGGCCCCAGCGTTTTTCTGCTCAAAGGGCATGACCTTATAACAGTACGGGGCGAACTCGGTTATGAAGGCAGTTTTCTCTTCATCAGTTGGGTCCATCTTGATTTGATTATAGCCTGAATAGGCGCCCAGGAAGCTAAACAACTCGTGCCCCGAGGTCGCGTCCACTAGACGGTCGATCCTGGGAAGTGGAAAGCAGACCTTCGGGCAAGCTCAGTTCAGATCGGTGTAGTCGACGCACATGCGCCACTTACTGTTAGCCTTTTTTACCAGAACGGGGTTGGCCACCCAGCTCGGTTAATGGACTTCCCTAATAAAATCGGCTGCAAAGAGTTTTCCGACCTCCTCGTCGACTGCCCTCCATCGCTCAGGGGCTAAGTTGCATTTCTTCTGTCTGTTGGGCCTAAGTACAAGATCAATGTTGAGTCTATGAGTGATTATGTTGGGGTCTATGCTGGGCAATTATGCCGTTGACCATGCAAAAACATCTAAATTTTCAAGTAAGAAGCTTACCTGTTGAGACCGCAGGGGCTCCTTAACAGAAGCGCCGATCTGAAGCACCCGAGCTGGGTCTTCTGTCGAAGTTGGGATGGGGATGGTCTCCTCGGTAGGTGCGGCTCGCTCCGCGAAATGCTCCGCAGGTCATTCTAAGTCGAGGTCGTTAGCTACCTTGGCCTTTCCTTTGAGGGCGGCTACGTAGCACTTGTGGGACTCGAGCTGATCACCTCATGTCACTCTGACTCCAAAGTCTGTAGGGAACTTCATCGCCAGGTGGTAGGTGGAAACTACCGCGCGTAGGGTGTGGGTGATGGGCCGTCCTACTATTGCGTTGTACGGGGAGGGGGTCGCGACCACCAGGAACTCGTGAGTGAGTCTCACTACACTGGGCCAGGTACTGACTTCTACCGGTACAGTGACTCTCCTTAAAGGCCTAACCTCCTTGCCGTTGAATCCTACTAGTGGAGTGCTTGTGGGCTTCAATTCACTTTCCGGGAGCTGAAACTGGTCGAAGGCTGCTTTGAAGAGGATGTCTGTCGAGCTGCCCGAGTTGATTAGGATGCACTTGACCTCGAAGTCGATGATCTTGATCTTTATGACGAGTGCATCATCATGGGGATAATGGACCCCTCGCGTATCGTCTTCGGTGAAGAAGATCGGTTCCTCCATCCTTGGTCATTTTGTGGGGTTAAGCTCTTCTCTGGCGGCCTCGCGGGCTGATGACCAAGTTGCAACCGAGGTGCAGCCCGCGACAACCGATCCTCCGACGATTAGATGGATGGTCCCCCTGACTGGTCTTTTGTTAGGAGGCTGCCTCTGCGGAAGCTCAGCCTGCCTGCTGGACTTGGGAGCTTCTTTACTCCGTTCCCCTTGCTGACCTGCTTTATTGTTGCTGCCATGATGTACAAAATTTCTCAAATATCTACGACGGATGAGTTCTTCTATCTCATCGCGGAGGTTATTACAATTTTCGGTGCTATGACCGTGATCTCTATGGAAACTACAGTACAAGTTCTTGTTCCTAACATTAGGATCAGCATTGAGCCGAGGTGGCCACTTTACATATGGGGTGTCCTTGATCGCCATGCGGATCTCGGCCCGCTTCATGTTGAGGTGTGTAAACACCCCTTCTGCTGCTAGAGCTCGAAAAGGCTGAATTTTGCCCCCTGAGCTTGATCCTTCTTCTTCTTTTAGTTGTCCTCGCCCTTCTGGTTGATCTCCTCCTTTGTCCCTATGAACCGATCTGCCAGTTCGAGGAACTCGGTCACGGTCTTGGGTTGGTTGATAACCACATGACATCTAAACTCCTTGTGGGTGATGCCCCGCTTGGCTGCAGTGAGTCGAACTGCAGGGTCTAGGTCGGGTATCTACAGGCAAGCGTCATTAAACCGTTTGATATAGTTCCGGATGGACTCCCCATCTCTCTGGACTATGCTGAGGAGGCTTTCTTGGGTCCTTGGGCATCTCTTGCTAGTGACGAAGTGGGAGGTGAAGACTTCACGAACTGCACCCAGCTCCTTATTGAGCCCGGCGAGAGGTTCCGGTACCAAGTGCGGGCCACCCCTTTGAACGTAGTAGAGAAGGCCACGCACATGCAAGATTCACTTGCCCTAGCCAGATGCATCTAGGACTGGAAGGCGTCGACGTGGTCATTGGGGTCGAAGGACCCATCGTATTTGTCCAACGGGGGGAGCTTGAAGTCCTTGGGCATGGGGACCGCGGAAAGCTCTGAGGACATAGGAGAGGGGACCAAGAGGAGTGGTGCAGCTCTTACCTCTCCCGAGCTTATTTCTATTTTTCCCTTGAGCTCGGGCAGGTTGTGGACGGTGGTAGTTTGGCGAGACCGGCGACGTCTTCGCTGCTTCTTGGCCGGCTTGGCGTTGGTGTTGCTGGCTTCAGCATTGCTGAGCTCGTCGGACCCAGGGGAAGGCAGGGATGGTTGTCGGTAGCTGCGGACAAAAGAACCTTGTTCCAGGTCGCCAGCTAGCACCACGAACCTATTCTCCACAAGTAGAGCCTCGGACAAAGAGTGCTAGGGTAACGCCAGCCTAACCGGCTAGGAAGCCCCCGACCTGACCGCGGGCAGCACGGCGGGGGTAGGAAGCCTCCCCTTTCTTCCGTGAGACGATGCTGAAGTCTCTCCCCAGTGGGAAGGGAGTTCATTGCGGCTTTGAGGCTTAGTTGGCTGCGTCGCCGGATGTCGGGGGGAGGGAGTGAAGGGAATTGTTGTTGATATTGGTACTGGGACATTTGGTGCAACACTTGCTGCTAGTGGGACTGGAGTTGCTGGAACTGTTGCGTCTTAGCCTACATGGCTCGCATGCACTGCATCAGATCCTCGAGCTAACCTTGGCTGGCTACCGGAGGGAGGATGGTGGGTTTAGCAAAGGTTGTTTCGACTGTACAGGGCAGTGGAACAGTCACGGGTGCCACCGGGGGGAGGACGGTCAGACTAGGGACCCCATCCACAGAGAGAGGGATGGTGAACTGGCCGATGCAGACGGTGGGTAACTAGAGTTGTTCCTCAGGGGTGTTCCGGCGTTTGGTGTTGCTGGAGGAAGCCATAGGTGTTGATGATACTAAACAGTTCTTTGAAAATAGTTGTACAGAAGTTACAAGAAGGCCTTTTGAAGCGCTTCCCACAGATGGCGCCAAATGATGCTGCACGATCTGGGCACTCCTACCTGGTTGTGACCTGGCTTCCGGTAGGAACGATCGGCACCTGTGAGGAA
The DNA here is from genome assembly GCF_000365185.1 of Nelumbo nucifera. The sequence continues at coordinate 4,004,722 of NW_010729124.1, forward strand.
AGAGGAAGTGAAGGGTTACCAGGGAGATATCCCGGTGGGAACACTCCGATGGCTAAGTTAGGACTGAAGAAGAATCTCAAAGAGAGAGTAGAGAGTAAGAGTGTTGAAAGTGCTCAAGCTTCAATACCTTTGCTTCACGAGGGTGGTGGTCCTTTTATACCGGAGGTCGGTCACATCCATTGTAACCGTCACTGCCCTAGCCATCACTGTCAGGACTGAGGTGGCAGGTGCAGGCCGCCACTGCGGGCTGCTGCTGTAGGGTACGGACTCGTCAGGCGTGCTAAGCTTTTCAGGGACAGCGGGCACGACGCCGCCTGGCGGGTCTTCCCTACAGGCTGCCGAACCACTTTGATCCGTTAGGTTCAGATTTTGCGGGTGCAGTCCTGAGGTACTTCTCCCTTAGGACACTTAGCCAAAAGTTGAGATGCTCCCTCCTCATGCCCTATGTCGATGACATGTTGGTGAAGAGCTTGAAAGCCAACGAACACACCTTGGACCTCAACGAGACCTTTACAGTGCTGAGGAAATACAACATGAAGCTGAACCCTAGCAAGTGTGCCTATGGCATCACCTTGGACAAATTGGGATTCGTCGTTACTCAGCGAGGCATAAAGGCCAACCCAGAGAAAATTTAGGCTATACTTGACATGAAGCCACCTTAGTCCATCAAGGAAACACAACTCACCGATTGAGTGGCTGCCCTTAGCTGGTTGATGTCGAAGTTGGTCAATCATTGTAGACCCTTCTTTCGAGTCATCAAGAAGCCGAAGGACTTCTAGTGGACCGATGAATGCCAAAGGGCCTTTGATGAGATGAAGTCCTACCTCGCCTCACCCCCACTACTCACATGGCCCCTCCTGGGAGAAACTCTGCTCTTGTACCTCTTGGTCGGGAATGAGGCTGTCAGCTCCGTTCTGGTATGAGAAGATGAAGGAGTATAGATGTCGATCTGTTATGTTGGAAAGGTCCTTTGTGATGCCAAGGCCAAATATCCCGTTGTGGAGAAACTAGCCTTTACATTGGTGAACTGGCAAGTAGCTCAAGATCGGCCCTCGGTTGAACTGTACATGTTGAAAAGCTTGCACGACCTACCATTGAAGAGAAGTAGGTGTGTTCCATCCAAGCTTGCATGACCTATCTGTAGCACGAGCAACTCTCCTCCAACAATAATGAAGCAAGGAGAGTCCGACGGTAGGCAGCCCACTACACCCTGTGTAGGTACATAGTGGTCACAAACACTACACAAACGCTTGCAATGAATCAAGAATCCATCACAGATTTGTGATATCCGTAATTGCGATGAACTCATACCCGGGACAGGTTGCGATGAATTTTGGCTAGCACGAATCTGCGATAAAGCTAAAACACACGCGGGTTTGCGATGAACCCCGGACACACACGGATTTCTGATGTACCGAACACGCATAAAGTTGCAATGAACCCGACACCATTACAGAACCGCAGAATCTCGATAGATCTGGAATAAATTCCGATTACACGTGCATCTTTAAATTATGCATGCATGCTCAATAAAAGTATGCCTACCAAGCGATGACGTTATCCACGCCATGTCAGTATAACAGGGTCACATACGGAGAGAATCTGGAAGGAATAAGATGCTCTAGAAATGATCCCTTAATAGTCAAACTAAAGGAAATATTTCCTTTCCTAATAGAAAAGATTCCCTTTTTTCCTAACGGGAAAGAACTTCTTCATTAACTTCCTCTCTATAAAAGGGAGAGAGCAATTCTTCCCTAGATAGATAACACAATCATAACTCTAACTTAGGGTTTATCACACAGGGGTCCTCCCTTATTTCTTATCTTCTCCTCTCTTCCCCACATCTTCTCCCTCTCTGTCCCGCCGCCATCTCCAAACCTTCAAAGACTGACCGACTGCTAGGAGTCTACAGTGAAAACACCTTGCTCGAAGGCAAGCTGTATAGCAGATCTTTCACCTTGATCTACCTCCGATGCCCTCGCCGAGATGAGGGCAAGTATGTGATATGAGATCCACAAAGGCATTTGTGGCAACCACATCAAAGGTAAAGCCTTGGCACAAAAAGCACTAAGGTAAGGATATTTTTAGTGGACCATACAGAAGGATGCCGTCGAGCTAATATAGAAGTGTGGCCAATGACTGAGACACTCCAACATCTCTCGTTAGCCTTCCACGACCCTCTTGGCCCTCATCTGTCCATGGACTTTTGCTAAGTGGGGAATGGATCTCCTCGCCGCGGTAGACTATTTTACTAAGTGGGTCAAAGTTGGGCCATTGGACATCATCAGGCTAAAATGATCCAAAACTTCTTCTAGAAAAATGTCATCTACCGCTTCAGCATCACCCACATGCTTGTCACTGACAACGACAAAAAGTTTGACGACGCAAGATTCAGAGAATGGTGTGCAAGCCTCGGAATAAAGTAGCAATACACTTCGATTGGCTACCCCCAAACCAATGACCTAATCGAGGTCACCAACAGAACCATATTAGAAAGATTGAAGACAAGGTTAGACAGAGTCAAGGGTCTTTGGGCTGATGAGCTATACAACATCTTTTGGGCCTACTGGACGACACCTTGAACCGCCACAGGTGAGACCCCGTTTAACCTGACGTACGGGAATCGTCCCCAATTGCTGAATCTGGGTCATCACATTGGCCTCCTCATTGTTATTATATGGCCATACCTTCTTGGCCACGATATCCAACTTCCCCCAATTTGACCTGAAAGGCTAAACCTCTGGACAGGACACAAAGAAATACTTCTTCTTTCACTTGTGAATGGACGACAGGTTGTCCCCCACTCTACCCCATTGGCCTTGGAAGTAGAATAAGTCGGCCCCAACGGGATGCTTCCAAAAGGCGAACATGCATCGGAAGATGTTCACGGTGACATACACACCTCGGAGGCGGGCCATTACCAGCACAACTATAATAGTCCTAACGACATTGGGAGCTAACAAACTGAGGAAGATGTTGTAGAAGTTAAGGATCTCGAAGACACTTCCCCCTTGGGTGGCTGCTACGGTCAGTCGTTGACGTTGGGGACTCTAAGACTATAGCCCCCAGGAATATGGTACATTTCAGCAAGAGCCCTCACTTGCTCTTTGTTGAGTTCGTTGTCCAGGTTAGAACATGGATAATGCATCAACGTCACACCTGGCCTTTGGCTTTGGCTAGCTCCTTAGGAGTGGGGTCCTCGGCCTCCTCCGATTCAACCACCTCAGGATGCGTTAAGGCATTCCTTGCAGCATTCGCCCCTCGGCCTTGTAGAGCTGATACTTTCATCGGGATATTCCTCTCCCCGCCAGTTACACTCGACACCTCCAGGGGTAGTCCTTTCCCTTAGTACCTGGACTCCAGGCGCCCGAGGGGAGATCTCGGATTCACTACTAGTGTCCTTACTGCTAGACAAGGTGGAACAAGGGTGCTGGTGTTTGTAAGGTGAGGAAGCTCATTGCACTCGGGAGTGGAGTCTGAGTATGACATGGTTCCAGGAAGAGTCCTTTACCTAACAAGCTGAGTTTGAGGAAGAAGGCTAAGGTAATGATTGGTTTGTGGCCGAGGTCTCTGGAGATATAGGTGGAAGCGAAGAAATGGTAGGGAGCTACTTCTACCAGTGCCTTTATTTAAAGAGAAACGAATGGCTCTGATTGCTTCAATCCAATAGTTGTGGAGCCATCGACTTGATAGCTCGAACCGATGCGTGCCACATGGCATCAACTTCGGGAATATGAAACGACGCCAAGCGAATTAGCCGGTCCGCCCACCAACTCTGGGCCAGGAGTGGCCCAAACTGAGCAATCCAACGCCTATCTCATGCACAACCACAACCGATCAATGCCGATGCTCGTCTCGCACATGGATCCGTGATGACACTCGTATAGAGCATGGTCGATGAACGTGAATGCCTCGCACCCTTGCCATGCACGGCATCGCCCCCTCGCTCGACATGATCTCCAAAGAGGCAGAAAGTCTACAAGGAAACAATTGCCATAGGGTTACCCAGGAAAGCTCTCAACAGTCAAGGCCGACAGCCTGACGCCTCCGCATTGCTGTATGACGCCCTCTCCAATCGAAGCCGAGGTCCTTACCAAACGTTCCATCATATGCCTCTACAAGGTACTATAATGCTCTCTTCGGCCAAAGATAAGGTCTCAACCCATCACACTATTCGACCTTGACAACCATGACTTTGAGAGTGGGGGGCAAGTGATGTAGGTGCATATGGCAAGGCCTAGGACTGTACCACATGACATTGGTCGGATGAGATCCTGACCGTCCGTTCCTAACAACCCCTAACCATTCCATTGCAAGGTCAAGTATAAAAGGGGGTGCCCAGCTTTAGTTTCATTACGTAACTACTACTAATTTATTTATAAATTTATTGGTTTCAAATCTTAGAGTCTTAAACTACTAAGAGTACGAGACATGCATAGTTTCCATTGCCATGCAATCCTCCTTCCGGGGAGACTCTTTATCGGTTGGAATTGGTATGCTTGATCACTCATTCACTCTCTTGTAGCATTAATGGCTATAGTTTAGGGTTACATTTTTGTAGACTTTTCTTTTTAATCCTTTCTTTAGTTTGTCCATTAGAAGCCAGAATGATAATGTTTAATTTTCTTAATCTATTATTTTTCTTGGCTTTGCAACGGATCGTTATTAGTTCGTTTCTAGTTTTAAAGGAATAAGATTATTTGATAAGTTTTATATGTTTGAACTGTTTAACTTTTCATTATAACAGTGTTTTGGCTCATGGTTTTTAAAATCGAACTGGTCAGGGTCCGGTTACCGGTTCGAATGGTCTGACAAACTGTTATGGTTGGCCCATTCTAACAAAAAAATACAAAAATTGAAAAATGGTCAAAACCGTTCGAACGGTTAACCGACTGTGGTTCAGCGGTTTACTGACCAAAATCAACGATTTTAGGGAAAAAAGCGGTTTTGAGGAAAAACGGAATTGTAGGTTTTGATCAGTTCTCAGTTTTTTCGGTCTAATTGTCCAGTCTGGTCCGATTTTGAAAACCATGTTTTGGCTCGTAACATGAGCTAGTGGATCCGAAAAGAGGGCCAAGGGTTTAGGAAGTGGTGATGAAAAATTTTCATGGCCATCGAAAGGAGGATGAGGAGGAAAGAGAAAGATGAAAACCTGAGGTGGGGAGATTTATTCAATGGTATGAAAGAAGAAAAAGATGAACAATATTTCTACCCTTTTTGATATTTTTTTGAGAAAATAATCTTACTTTAAAAAAATTATTTTTATTGATAATAATACCCAAAATTTGCCCTTCTCAGCTGATCCTTGTTTTTTCTATATATGTTTATTTTCTCTCTTTTCCTTTCTTGACGCTAAAATCGGGGCTTCCCCCAATCCTCCCCCTTATTTCCATATTCGAGAACATGACTTCGCACAATCTTCTCCGCCTCTCTGATAGGAAAGAGGGACTTTGCCACTCATTATTTTTATGAAGTCAGGGGGTTCGCCCCTTTTCTCCTATTCTCAATCATCTTTTTTTTCTCATGTGCATTTCTACACTTCGTCTTCCTTTTCTTCTATCACCGTCGATTTCGTTAAAACTTTTACAAGGTCACATGGGTTTCGGCCAACCCTTTTTCTGTGTATGCGTTCTTTAGTCTCCATTAAAGAGCAAAGCGAAGACTTTGGATGTTTTACTAACCTGTACGTGGTTTATTGGTTTTGTATTTTCAGGAGCTCCTTGAGCATTGCTCTTCCTTCCATGTTGTCTTCTGGAATATCTGGACCTACTGTTGAAGAGTATGCATTTATTACTCTCTTTTGAATAATTTATTTATTTACCTTTTGCTTATGTTTTGTAAAATTCATGATTGGGGATCATGTAGTTCTTGAATGGTTGCATGTCTTGGTTTACACAACGTAGAGATATGATGCCCATTAATGCTTATTAATTTATTTATTCAAAATTGGGTTTTCTTTTTTTTTTTTTTAAATTATATAATTACTGATTGCTACATAAAGATATATAATTACCCTATAATTCTAGAGATATGATGCCCATTAATGGGTTTTCTTTAGTCCTGGAATTCCAAGTACAATGTAATATTATCTTTTTTTTTTTTCACTATATTATATAGTAGATATCTTACCACGTTCCCATGCTGACCTCTACTAGACGTACATATAGAATTTCCAAACTCATGTCAGTTTCATATACATTGTTATAGTCCATGTAAGCCTTACAGCCTTCTCTATGAGATCAAATACGCAATTCATGAATTATTGAGTTATAAGTGAAAAACCAAAAAAGATCCACCATGTATGTAACTGTAGCTCTACTCCCTGAAGTATCAAACACAACTTTTGCATAATCAAAAAGTAGATTATATCCTCAAGTGCTTTTAGTCTTTCTTTTCAATTCCATTCTCTTGCAATTCAGTGTTATATTGGCATTTTCATATATAGACTGAAAATCTTGTAGGTCATATTGTTCTCTTTTGAGATTAAGGCATTAAGCCCCAACTGATCTTTCTCTGCTGTTGTGATTGAAGGAGTCCCAACTCTATGAACTCTAGGTCCATGACTTAGCTCAGTAGAGGCTTCAAATTCTCCATTCCTATTAAACCTATCTCTCAACTTAAATCTGTCATTGTCTGTCCAAGTCCAGTTATTTGGTCTGTACTTCTGCTTCATGGGACCATTATGCAGAAAGAATACTCATCCATGGTTATACACACACACACATTAGGCTCTCCTCGGAACCTCCCCCAAAACAAATCCCTCTTATGCACCCCATGTTTAACTAAGGCATTATCCATACAATTTGCACCCATTGGAACCCAAAAACTCTGAGTTATCTTAAATATGTCTCTATAGCTCCAAGGTCCTTGGTAGAAAATAAATGGAGCTTTCTCATGGGGTAGCATCCTTTCACAAATCCTGCTAAATTAGCCCCCAGTAGTGGCTTTGCAAAATTTATCAGTTTATGATTAACAAATCAAAGTCATTAAAAGAAGCATGAATCAATTTGGAAATAATATCTCAAACCCACTTAGGGGAGGGTCTTTTTGACAAAAATAAATAAAATTTCACAAAAAAATGATAAAAAACAAACAAAAAGTATCATCATTGTAATTTCATTCAAATAATTTAAAAAAATTTAATTCCTTGAATTATGCATATATTTTAGAAGCTATTTGATGACTTCCGGTGGCTGAACTGGCTGTTGATTTTCTGATTTTGTAGTAGTGCCTCCTTATACCTAGTTTGGTGATAGAGGAGGTCCTGTGGCTTTAAAGGCTTCAAGTAATGACGTTAGTTCTGCATTGAGGGATGTTGGGTATGGTGTGTGACAAGGTATGCTCATAGAGCTAAAGGATAGGCAACTTACTTAGGCCTAGGTCCATTAGCCCATGCCGATCCAAGGGTGAAGTCATAGTTGCAGAAACTAGGGTTTCAAGAGAGAGGAAGAAGAGAAGAGAAAAGAAGAAGAAGAGGAAGAAGAGAGCAAGTGCCGAGAGGTGTGTGTTATTCACTGTTCACACCCTCAAAAGATTTTTTTATAATTTGAGAAAATAAGAATTACAAGAAAGCCCCTATATGGGTGCCCAAATACTGAAAGAGTATAAGAAAGGAGAAAAAAACCAAAAACACCCCTGTCTAGCCATTCTCAACACTCCTCCTCAAGTTGAGCATATTTGTCAATCATGCCCATCTTGGCAAGGTCTTTGCAAACTTTGGATGGTGAACACCTTTAGTGAGGCAATCAGCTAGTTGGTCTTCTGACCTTACAAAAGGAAGGCAAATCTCTCCGCTAGCAATTTTTTCTCTAATAAAGTGTCTATCCACTTCAATATGCTTTGTATGATCATGTTGGATAGGATTGTGAGCAATATTTATGGCTGCTTGATTGTCACAATATAGTCTCATTGGAACATCTACTTGGATGCCCATCTCAGTCAATAAGGTCTTCAACCAGAGTAGTTCACACACTCCATGAGCCATTGCTCTGTACTCTACCTCAACACTAGAACGAGCATCCACAGATTGTTTCTTACTTCTCCAAGAAACCACATTGCCTCCAACTGAGGCATAATAATCGGATGTAGATCTTTTATCATTGATGGACCCTGCCCAATCAACATCTATGTAAGCTTCAATCTTTAGGTGGCCGTGGTTGGAATACAACATCCCTTTGCCAGGGCATCCTTTCAGGTAGGCTAAAATTCTATTAACTGCCTGCATATGAGATGTCCTGGGTTCATGCATATATTGGCTAACCACTCCAACAACATAGGAAATGTCAGGTCTAGTCAAACAAAGATACAGAAGGCGTCCCACTAATCTCTGATATACCCCCTGTCTAGAAGAACTTCTCATTCAGTAGAGTTCAACTTGTGGTTGGGATTAATTGGAGTTTCTACAGGCTTATACCCTAATTTCTCAACCTCATGAAGCAAATTAAGTACATATTTCCTTTGTAATAGAAAAATCCTCTTCTTGGATCTTGCAACTTTAATGCCAAGAAAGTATTGGAGATCACCAAAGTCCTTAGTCTCAAATTCAGAAGCAAGGAATGACTTTAACTGAGAGATACCTGTGATACCATCACCTGTCACAACAATGTCATCAACATATACTATCTACATTATTACTCTACCATCAACTCTTCTAATAAATAAGGTGTGGTTAGCCTAAGATTGAGAAAAATCAATCTTTAAGATGGCATTCTTGAACCTATCAAACCATGCTCTTGGAGATTGTTTTAGCCCATACAAAGACTTCTTCAAGCGGCACACTTTTCCATCACTATTAGGAAAAATTACCCTAGGTGGTAAGTCCATATACACTTCCTCTTGTAAGTCCCAATTAAGGAAGGCATTCTTTAGATCCATTTGATATAAAGGCCATGAGTAATGGGTGGCAAGAGACATGATCACACGAATAGAGTTCATTTTAGCAACTGGAGCAAAGGTTTCCAGATAATCAATGCCATAAGTCTGAGTGTATCATTTGGCTACAAGCCGAGCTTTGTATCTTTCAATTGGGCCATTTGTCTTGTGCTTAATAGTATAAACCCACTTACACCCAACATGAATCTTATCTTTGGGGCAAGGAACAACCTTCCAAGTCTGGTTCTTTATTAGGGCCTCCATTTCTTGGTTCATTGCTTCCTTCTAGTGGGGGGCACTGCATTGCCTCTTTAACAATGCGAGGGATGAAAACAGAAGAGATAGCAGAAATATAGGCACAATAGGAAGGTGAAAGAACATCACAAGACACATAGTGATAGGATACTTCCTACATGTCCTCTTCCCTTTTTAAATGGCAATAGGAAGATCAATGTTAGAATCAATAATAGGATTATCAGGAGGTTCAAGATTACTTGAGTCTGAGAAATTAGATTGTGATGGGCATTCTGCTTTAGGAGCCACCCTCTTACTGCGCTTGATGAAAAACTACTACCAGGACTGAGGTTGATACACAGGAGGAGGAGGAGAAGGAACAGAGGTAGGAAGAGAGGGAGGAATAGATGTAGGAATAGGAAGGCAGAAGGGAGTACAATCTTCACTTGCATTCTCCCCCTGAAGAGAAGGACGGGGTGACTGGAAAAAGGAAGAGGATTCCAAAAAGGTAACATCCTTAGAGACATATCTCTTGCCAGAGAGAGCATCAAAGCATCTATAGCCTTTTTAGACTGGATAGTAACCAAGGAATACACACTTAACTGATTTAGGATCAAACTTGCGTCGGGCAGGACTCATATCATGAACAAAACAAACACAACCAAAGACCTTAAGGGGTAGATTAAAAAGAGCTTCATCAGGGAAGAGTAGTTGATGAGGAGAGTGAAGGTTAAGGACCCTTGATGGGAGTCTGTTAATGAGATATGCAACTGTCTCAACAACATCACCCCAGAAATGAGTTGGAACAATAAGCCTCAAGCAACTTCAACCACATGCCTATTTTTTCTTTTAGCCACCCCATTTTGTTGTGGAGTATGACTACATGAACTTTGTTGAATAGTGCCCCTGTCTTCAAAAAATCTATGCAAGTGATGTTCAAAGTATTCCTCAGCATTGTCCGATCTTATTATCTTAACTCTTTTCTCAAATTGTGTCTCGACCATATTCATGAAGTTTTGAACAATCAAAGGAACTTCATCTCTACTTTTCATCAAATAAAGCCATGTATACAGATCGTAGTCTTCAATGAAGAGAATGAAATATTTGTATCCCCCCTAACAGAGGACAACATATGGGTCCCAAACATCAGTATGGATCAAGTGGACAGTAACATTACTTCTTTTACTACTTGCAAAATATGTGTTTCTACATTGTTTGGATAAATGACAAACTTCACATTCAAAATTCAATTTGGACACAGAATCAAACAAGTTTGGAAACAAAAACTTGACAGAATTGACAGACATATGACCAAGGCGACAATGTCATAATTTCAAAAGACTCATTTTCTCATTGGAACAAGACTCGGTTTGGCTTGACAATCCATGCTCTGAAGGTCCATCTAGGAGGTAGACTCCATCCACTTCATGCCCACTTCCAATCGTCTTCCCCATGCTTAGGTCCTAAAATACACAAGAGAAAGGTCACTGAGCAATTGTGGGATTTTGTTAGAGAACTAATAGACAATAAATTTTTTTGTAGCTGGGGCACATGTAGAACAGAGTCAAGAGAAAGGTTATTAGTGATTCTGATTTCACCCTGATCTGTGATTGGGGTTTGAGATCCATCAAAAACAGTAATCTTGCCCTTCCCTGGGGTTAACTTATATGAGGTAAAATGTGAAGGCATACCAGTCATATGGGCACTGGCCCCAGAGTCTATAATCCATGGGCTAAAGGAGGTGGAACAAGCAAGTGTAGTACCTGTCTTGGCATATGAACTAGATAGATTACTTAGTCCAGAGCCAGATGAGGAGGATGTACCACCCTTCTCTAGCTGCAACAATATATTCTTGAGTTTGTCCATCACATCAGAGGAGTCAAGCACATCTGAGGGCTGAGCATCATTACCAACTATAGCCAAGTGAGCATTGCCCTTCTTCCCGGTTTTGTACTTCTCCGGCTTTAGATGAGGATTGAGCTTCCAACATCTTTCTTTAGTGTGTCTTGGTTTCTTGTAGTACTCAGGTTCTTCGACTTTCTTCCCCTTGTACAAGAGAGTAAGTAGTAGCAAGAGAGACAACACTTGCACTAAGAATGTGTTGCCTAGTGAAATCAAACTTTGGGTTTAAGCCTGCCAAAAAATCAAAGACTCTATTCTCCTCTATGTACTTCCGATACTGCTCACCATCTTTAGGGTCCTTCCAAACTAGAGATTTCAAGTGATCCATTTCTTTTGTAATTTCAGGCAATATGATGTTGCATTGAGCAAATCAGCCATGACATAACAAGGGAGTTGTCCTGTTCCCACCTTGCAAATTTCGGGTCTTTAGGACTCGACTTCACTTCCCTTCCTGTGATGAATCCTAGTTTACCCCTCCCAGTAATGGTAAGTTTAGCAGACTGAGACCACTCTAAAAAATTAGTTCCATCCAGTTTAACAGTAGTTATCATACCACTAGAAATATCTGCAGTTCTCAGGAGCACACCGGGAACCATCTGAAAATTCTTAGATGATTCCATATTCTAAGAAGACACATTTTCACCAACCAAAAAGGACCCCCATCACTTTAACCGAGGTTCTAGACCCAAAAACTAGGTTACCACACGGTTAAGAACCAAAGGAAGCCCAAAAAAACTAGGTTGGCAGCAAAATAGAAGGAAAAAAAAATCTCCCAAAAATCACACAGTGCTCAAAAAATTACGGGACCACTTCCCGTCAATCCCAAATTGAAAAACGACTTGAATGGTCTAGGTTTTACAGCAGAAAAATATCATTAAACCTGCTGTACATGGCTCGACATCAGATCTGGAATTTCTGCAATTTTTTCCTTAAAAAATCCACCAAAAATCATAGAAGCTTCTTATGATGACAAGAGTCATACCAAATTTTTTCTAAAATCAGGGCAAATCAAACTGTGCAGGTTTCATAGACTGCTGCCGGAACCTGTACGGACTGCTGATGTCAGCAGTTCACCTTTGGGTAGGAGATCAGCAGAGAACAACTCCCAAATGCTTCTACCCGCTTTGATACCAAGTTGCAGAAACTAGGGTTTCAAGAGAGAGGAAGAAGAGAAGAGAAGAGAAGAAGAAGAAGAAGAAGAGGAAGAAGAGAGCAAGTGTCGAGAGGTGTGTGTTATTCACTGTTCACACCCTCAAAAGATTACTTTATAATTTGAGAGAATAATAATTACAAGAAGGCCCCTATATGGGTGCCCAAATACTGAGAGAGTATAAGAAAGGAGAAAAAAACCAAAAACACCCTATCTAGCCATTCTCAACAGTCACCCATCACACAACAGTTTTCTAGAAGACAGAGGGGACCAACAGCCACGACAACAGATCCGATTCCGGAGTCAGTTACCTCTGCACATGGGAATATTTGATTCACATGATGTCATGATGAGTTAATTTAGCAAGTATAAAAGGCTCTCGAATATGTAATAACGACATGAATAGAAAACCCTTCTTCTTCCTCTATTTTCTCTATTTCAGGAGGCTAGTCTCCCTCAGGCTACTGTGGTAGGCAGTACCTACCAGTGACGAAGTCGGCAAAATTTGCAAGGAACTTTGAGGATTAAGGTGATTTTTGGGATTGAAGCTAGGTCATCGGCAAAAGGTTGTGGGGCTTGATCAATTGGAGGTAGAATTTAGAATATGGAGGAGACTATTGAAGGTTTGGGAAATGACAATGCCTTACAATAGATAAGATGTTTAAGGTCTGATGGTGGTGGGGGTTTACGTTGTGGGCTTATAGAAGGTTTGGTGAAGGAGAGGATTAGTGAATGTGGCGAGGAGGTTGTTGAATAGGAAGCAAAGGAAAATGTATCAATTGAGATATCAGGGAGTTGTATCAATGGGATTCATGAAGTCTTGGGGAGAAGGGGGGGGGTAAGGATGGCTGCGAGAAGGGGTCGGTTCAACAAGGAGCGAATGGAGTCTTGTGGGTAGAAGAAACAAAGGAGGCTGGAGAAGTTGAGGGGGGGAAGAGGTGGTTGAAAGGGATGAAGAGTTGGACAATGGAGATTTTGTGGATGTTAGGGTTTACAAGAGAATTTATAGAACTAAACCTTTAAATGAGGAAGAAATTGAGGTAGATTTTGAGCAAGGGGATGATTAGTCAGTTGAGGTGGTTATTGATGAAACACAGTTAACAGATTGATTAATGTCAAGGAAGTACAAAGGTGAAGGTAACTAAAATGTTGGGTTTGTTTTTCTTGGGGGATGAAAGGTTTGCAAAGAAAAGAAAGTTTTTAAAGAGATGGAGAAGGGTCGGGTGAAAGAAAAATTGGATTTTTTTTTGATTGGAAACGGTAGCTTCATTAGTATAACTTAAGAATAACTTTCCAGATTTAAGTACAACTGTCAACCCCTAAGTAGGTGTTGAGCCCCCAGTAATCTTTCTTACAAAACTGCCCAGAACATTCTCTCCCTCACAGTCCCTTGTTTAGATAACGTGTCAGCTAAACTATTAGCTGATCTCCTTGTCCATTCGAAGCATGCACCAATCTCCCTTGTTATGTTGAGGATTTCCCTTATGGGCTGTCTATAAATCCAGCCTCCCAACTTACCAGATTGTAGCCACTCAATCAACAATTTAGAGTCTCCCTCTATCTCAATTTGGTGTAACCCCAATTGTTTGGCATATCTAACACCTTGAAGCAAGGCCATCACTTTCACTCTCAATGAGTCCCCCACTCCTATTGGTCTTGAAAACAAAGCCACAATTCTGCCATTTTCATCTCTGAATACTCTTCCTATACCTGAAGGGCCCGGGTTACCTCTAGAACTCCCATCGAAGTTCAATTTCACTCTTTGTTGTGTTGGTGGGGACCACAATTCCTGCACAATAGGTTTCATGGAAGTTGTATGTAGATGTTCAAGACTGCTATCAGTCTTGAGCATTAATAAATTTCAGGTTCGAAAAAGGAGAGAAAGTATAGAGGAAAGAGGAGAAAGAGTAGAGAGAGAGCAGTAGAACACAAGATTTGAAAGGAAGGACAAAATCTCAATATTCTGCCGCCGCCACTTCTATTTAATATTTATAGGTTATGCTAG
>NW_010729124.1:4024821-4078408 GCF_000365185.1 Nelumbo nucifera
TTGGTATTTACATAACACATAAAACAATATAAAACTGAAATATAAATAACAACTAGAATAACAGATTGACCATCAGCTAACCCTAGAATGACTAGGTGCATTCTACCCTACGGACAGAGTGGGACCACAGCTGTGGGGCCCACATGAGTGTTCTCTACATTGTAGATGCCACCACTTCCAATTCCTGTAAATGTCTTCAGCTGAGAAGTCTTTAAACAAATCCAAAGTTTTCAACCATTGAATAGTCACAATAATTATCCTTTTTACAATTGCTTCCTTGGATTTCTCCACTCCTTTAAAGATTCTATTGTTCCTTTCTTCCCAAACTGACCATAAGATAGCTACTCTTGTGGCTTTCCACATTAATCTTCCACGTCTCTTCGGTTGCCTGAAAAAGCGGGTGGTGAGGTGGCTCAAGATAGTTTTAATTTAGGAGTAAAGGAGGCTCAAGATAGTTTGAGATCAGCAAGAGCCATTGGGGATGTTGTCAAAGAGGGTAGTGAGGTGGTTGAATTTAAGACTTATGAGAAGAATGCAGTTTTGGAATCTTTTAGTAGCTTTGGTGGGTGGTTGCATGGTTTGTATAATCAATGTTGAGAAACAGTCACATGATGAGATTCTCTATTTGGGAATGATTTACTTTTTTGTTTGGTTGCAGGTGGACTTCCCCAATGAATGTGCAAAGCTTGTTTACTTCCCCTCCCTCCAACTGGTCAACAAAAAGGGTAAGGATGATGTGGAGATGTGTTAGGGCTGCTGTATATTGGACTATTTGGGAAGAAAGAAGTTCAAGGATTTTCTTAGAAAAGGAGAGAAACTTGGAAGCAGTGTTAGATGCGACTCATATAAGGGTACTACATTGGTTGAAAACACTGGATTTGTTGCAGAATTCTCAGTGGACGATTTGCTAAGAAAATAGAAGGAAATTGCAAATTCAGTTTCAGTCAGGAAGGTCTCAAGTTGCTACTGGAACCCTCCACTTCTTGGTTTTATGAAGCTGAACTTTGATGGTAGCAGCATAGGCAATCCAGGGCCCTTGGGTATAGGGGGAGTTATAAGGGACGAAAAAGGAAATGCGTTAGCCATGTTTTCTGGCCCAATTGGAGTGGGAGATTCTTTGAGGGCTGAGATATTAGCAGCTCTTGAAGGGGTACAAAGGGCTAAAGATCTGAAAGTCAATAAACTGATCATAGAAGGAGACTCTGGAACTGCAGTGAGATGGCTAAAAGAAGACAACTCTAGGCTCTGGAACTACAACAATGAAAAGAGGAAATTTAAATGGCTGACTAAGGACATTGAAGTATGATGCACATGGGTAAGGAGAACTGCAAATTCATTTGCAGATAACTTAGTTAGGCAAGGGTGAATAAGAGTTCTATTTTTTGGGTTCAGTTGTAATTGTTCTTTGTTGGCATTTGTGGGGAGTTAAGATATTTTAGCTCCCCTCTGTAATCCTATTCTTAATTAATGAATCTTACTGTTACTGATAAAAAAATCACATGATGAGATTAGTAACTTTGGACGTGAAAAAAAGGGGGTTTCAAATGAAGAGGGGCAAGTGGAGAGGGTGGAAGTTAGGGAGGTTTGGGAGAATGTGGGGGTAGAGAAAGGGAATGTATTAGCAGACAAAGGGAAGATCAAGGGGATGTGGAAAATCAAAGGAAGGGTGATAGGGTTGAAATGCAACTTGTTTTGGATGGAGGCAGGTTAAAAGAGGGGTAGGCTCTAGGGTTGAGAATAAGGTCAGGTGTAAGGATTATATCATAACCTCGACCAACTACGGTTGAAGAATTGTTCTGGAGGGATCTGTCTTTATTTTGGTTTTTGGTGTTTTTGTTTTTGGGAGGTCTCATTTAGTTTGGGAATTGATTGGGGTGTTGAGGGTTTAGAGTTATGATTTGGTTGGGTGGAAGATGATTTTTTCTTCTCTCATGTGCCTTTTTGTCACCTTTCTTGTAATCTTCTTTTTTCTTTTTGCCATCTAAAAAGATTTTCAAGTGTTATTTGTGGACAAGTCTATCCATCCACATGTCTCTTATCATGCTTTGTTGTTCTTAATTTGGAATGTCTGCAGCACTGTTTTAACCTCTTCCCATGTTAATTAATGCTAAATTGATATTTTCATTGATATCTTAGATTTTTAAAAGTTTAGTTCAGATCCTTTTATACAGAACCTAAATACATTGGTTAACATATATTTTCCTTAACATTTTATTTTGCTGATGTATATTTTTAACACTTGCCCTCAAGTTGGAGCATCTATACTTCCTAGCTTGTTGGGGTCAATGCAAGGCTCTAGTGAATAGATATACAAGTTGATTATTTGATTTAACAAATGGGGTCTCTACAGCACAACACCATTTTGAATTATCTCATGAGCAAAATGACAGTCCACCTCAATGTGCTCTTCTTCTCATGAAACATTGAGCTTGATGCAATTTGTGTAGCTACCTAATTATTACAGTGAAGATGCATAGGAAATGTCATTATGATTCCCATCTCTTGCATAGTTGTTAAGGTGCCTAGTGATATTAATTTCATAAAATAAAAAACTAAGATATTCCTTGTTCTCTAGTTTTATATACAATTCAGCATGCATGTTAATTGGAAAATTAGCAATTTTCTTTATTAATAACATTATATTTCCTCTCAAAAATGGAAAATCAACATATCTTGGACAATAATATATCAATTATATTAATTTATACTTTCAAAACTGATAGTAATATGATAAGTATTTAATAAAGCAATTTCATTTACTCATCAAAAAAGCAATTTCATATCAAATCAGCAACTAAAGAACGTTATGTTTTTATATGGTAAAATTTAAGACAGAGAATTATGTAAAAGGGAAAAAGACCACGGTGGAATTACTGTTTTATTTAATACAAGAGAGAGTAGAAAAAACAAAAAAGAAAGAAACTTCTCTATATTTCTATTCCTTTTTTTTCTTTTTATTTTCTCAAAACCGTTGGAAGTCTTAAATTTCAACTGTAAAACTTTTAAACAAAGTATGAATGATTTGTATAGTATATAATAGAATGTAGTAACATGCATATTAGTAAGATGTAACAATATGAATGATATTGTAATTAGGTGCACCCAGCCAAGTGTGCCTCCTAGGTGACACCTTTGACAACATTTCTCTTGTAATAAGCTCTTGAGCTACATCATTTCTCCTATTGCATTCATTGCATAATATTTAGCTTCCACACTAGACTTGGCTACAATGCTCTGATTTTTATTTTCCCAAGAAACCAAGTTTCCACTAAGAAAAGTACTATACTCAGTTGTAGAATCTACAATCTGTAGGTGAACCAGCCCAATTTGCATCAGTGAAACCTGATATAAATAATAGAGGCCTCTAGACTCAAGCCCTCTGTTTCTTAATCTTTAGGTCCTAAAGATACAATAGAAGAGTAAAAAGTGGCTAAGCAATTCTATATGATTTGGTAAGTTTGCTAATAGACATGAAAAAGGAAACTGAGGGACATATAGAACAAATGTCAATTGAATATTAGGGTTAGGACTAACTTGTCCTATCCCATACTCACAAGATGATATACCATTAGCCATAGCCAAGGTGGCATGTTGTGAAGGAGTAGATGAAAAACTAAAATGAGAATATAATGTGGGAGTACTTGTCATGTGGGTCACTCTAAAGTCAACGACTCATAATGACTTGCTATACATCGCTTGTTTGTTGGAGCCAATACCTGAAGGTTGTGCTATAGTAGTAGTAGAGTGGATGCTTATACATCGCTTGTTTGTTGGAGCCAATACCTGAAGGTTGTGCTATAGTAGTAGTAGAGTGGATGCTTATGAAGTGCACATGAGCATCACATATTCCTCCTGAGTGATAGTCATAGTTTGACTATAGAGTGGATGGCTGTGGAACAGATGTGTCATCATGAAGTGATGYGTAGTTAGCATAACTATCCCAATTGTATGGGGTCAGCTTCATGAATCCTGTTTTGCCACACCATTTTGTTTTATGTCATATCCATTGTTAAATTATGAGTGCTTAAATCATTTGTTACTACAATTCATGTCCTTTTTGATCTGCCCTTAGCCCTTTTAGCCCCTTCCCTTCAACTCATTGTTTTAAAAGTGTAAGGGCCAATTTGCACTTGAGGCACAAGGTGCAAAGCGAGGCACGCACCTTTTTAAGCAAGGCGCAAAATTACAAAAAAAAGCAAAAAAATTTAAAAAAATGCAAAAAATAAAAAATATTAAACATAATGTTAATAAAAAATATAAACTTAAATTTTAAAATAAAATGTTTTAAAAAATCTATTATCTAAAATGAAAATACATAAACATAACATGTAAAGCGTATTCAAATGAAAATTTAAAAATAAAAGCAAACATATAAAGCATTTTCAAGCATGTAAAACCGACAATCTCTTTTTTTCCTTAATTGCATTGCTTCAAGTAGCTAATGTGATGTAAAACATATTGCACTCATGATTCTATGATTTGCCTTTGTACCACGCCCCTCGAGGCAAGCCCGAACAAGTCTATGTTAGGGTCTGAAATTCTTATTTCTCACATAAAAAATAATGATTTTATAACTTTCATTACCTTTTAAGAAGGTATTTTATTGCAATGAATTAATGAACAACATTAGCAAATGGGGGGGGGGGGTATCAGAGCTTTGATGAGGCGGAGCCCCCTGCCCAGCCGTTAGACTAAAAAAAAGCAAAAAGCACAAAATTTTAGAAAGGCGCACGCCTGGGCTGAGGTGCAAGGCACAGTGCGCCTAGGATCTGGGTGAGGCACATACTCCAAAATGCGCCTTGCCTGTGCGCCTTTTAAAACACTTCTTCAACTTGCAACAAATTACTTTACCTTGCTTCTTAAGTAATTGGAAATAAACCTCAGTATATCCCTAAGGCTGTGTTTGGTAAGAGCAAATGTAGACCTGAGGAATATTTGTACTCTGGTTTGGTTTTGCAGTTGTTTCTTGTTTGGTAAGAGAATGTCTTTGTACTGAAAATGAAAGTAAATTTTCTTTTTCTGAAATTTGGTAAGAATATGTCTTTGTAAGCAAACCTTGCATTCAAAGTTGGTCAATGTAAAACAGGTAGTAGATTCCAGTCTTGAAATTTGTTTTTGTACTTTGTACCCATCACAACCAAACACAATGCAAAATTTATTAATGCAAAACCAAACTAAGTTTGCATTTGTACCATCAATGCATATTGTTTTTGTACTCTTTCCAAACACAACCTAATGTCCACAATGTGAACACCATGCAAATCTCTACAATATTGAATCATGTTCTATCACAATGAATGCAAATCTAGTATGTTTGTCCTTTATTGAATGACATATACAGGATCTAACATCAATCACCAAGAAAGAGAGTGGGAGGGAGGGAGTGTGTGTGTGCAGGATCAATGCTTTGATTCTATGTACAAATGCTGCAAATGTAAAATGTTATTCAGATTAAAGTATATAGCCATTAGAGTGGTTCACTGGCTAAAATCCATGGAGTTGTTCTCTGATTTTTCGGTGGATGATTTGATGAGGAAGTGGCTCTTGCTTCAACCCTGAAATCAAGAACTAGTAGTTCTTGGCTGCCACTGGAAGATGGGTACATTAAAATTAACTTCGATGGAAGCAGCAAAGGAATCCAACCCCTTCAGGCATCAGAGGCGCTTTCAGAAATGAGTTAAGGCATGTGATGGCACTGTTCTCAGGTCCAATAGGCATTGGTGGTTCCTTGAAGGCTGAAGTTATGGTATGGAAGGGGTGAATAGAGCAAAGGAGCTGAATGTACAAAAACTGATTGTTGAAAGAGATTCACAATTGGTGATCAAAATTATTACTAAACAAGGGGAATGATTTGTAGGTTTACAAAAATGAGTTAAAAGTTTAAAAGGATAACCGGGGGCATGGAGATTACAATTCAATGGGTACGAATAATGGCTATCAGCATGGTTGGTTCTTTGGCAGAGCAAGGGGTTGAGAGAAATCAAATATTTTGGGCTAAGTTGTAATGCTTTGGTTTTGGAGATAAGCTGTTTTATCTCCATTTGTTCTCTATATACTTGTAATTCTCTTAACATTTAATGAATTACCAATTATTGATAAAAAATGGTATTCAGATTAAAATAGCAGAGAAGCAAGGGAGGTTAGAGAGAAAGAGAGCTGCCAATTGAAGAGAAGAGAATTGTCTCCCAAGCAGCCAGGCTAGTAATTTATAATGAATCTTAGAAAAGAAAAATATTACCCTCTCAGACACAAGAAAGAATGACAATACACTATCAACATGTTTGTTTTTTTCTTATTGTTTTTTTTTTCTTCCTGTTGTTCGCCATACCTATGTAATTTCATTAAAGATGATTTGATCATTTTGATTTTATAGGATGAACAAATAAGAATAGTTCATCTAAAATTATTGCATACATCCAAGTTTTTTAATTTTGTTGGTTTTCAATTCTGGAAGAGATCTTTACTCTCTCTCTCTCTCTCCATGTCTCAAAATCCATATATAGGGATCTGGATGCTCTCTGTGCAACATCTGAGAGTTACCAAAAATTTTCAGAGGCTGGAAATCAGATTTGAGGCTATGTTGTCTCCCATCTGTGTTGATTTAATTCAACCAAGCTCGTCCAGTATTGGGATTGAAATTGAGTTAATTCAATTTTGAGATACGTCACCTAGTCCTCTGGTCATCCAAATTAGTCCTTGACATTCATATGCTCAATGATTTGTTCTAGTGTTTTTTTCCCCTGATAAGAAATTTTTGTTCTAGTTAGTACTGGTAAAACAATTTAGTTGGATCAGAGTTGTGATTGATATAATTGCTTTTCTAAATGATCCTATTAAATTGTTTATATTTTGGATATAATATGTTATGTTAATATCTTGAACTGTTACACTCAGGGAATTCGTGCATCAGGCTATTATTCCAGGATTGCCGGATGACTTGGCCTTGAGATGTTTGGCGAAAGTGTCACATGGATATCATGGGCTGCTTGAAACTGTGTCCAAGAGATGGAGAGATGCAATCCACAGCTCAGATTATTCCAACTTAAAAGCTAGAGAAGGATGGTCTGGGAACTGGTTGTTTGTTCTAACGGAAGGGACTGACGTCCATTGGATTGCTTATGATCCAGAAGCTGATAGATGGCATCCTCTGCCTAAGCTTCCAAGTGCCAATCCCAGCTGGCACCACTATGGGTTTTCATGTGTAAGTGTGAATAAAATGTTTCTGGTGATTGGCGGCTCCTATGCACCACATGATCCAGTATTTCCCCCACAGAAACCTTTGGTTACAAATGATGTTATGCAGTTTGATCCATTCAAAAAACAATGGAGTAGGCTAGCCAATATGCGAACGGCAAGGTCTCACTTTGCTTGCAGTGTTGTCTTTGGTAAGGTTTATGTAGCTGGGGGGCGTACCTCATCATGCACTAGAGGATTAGCTCTTTCTGAAGTTTATGATCCATTAAATGATAGGTGTGTTCATGAGACACTGATTGTTACTATATTGCAGTGCATAGAGTGCTTTTATCTAGTTAAAATAATTCTTTAGCAAGCAACTGACATTGCCTTCCATTTATATAGTACCTGGCATGTGTATAAAATCCACCTTCACCAGTTTCCTTTTGATGTTTACAGTTTTGTTTCAGCTCTAGATTGAACATTTTATTTACTATTATTTAGTGTCCAGGTACAATGCCTTCTATACAAGGTTTTGTATCATATAGTACATAATGATTTTACAATTTTCTGACCAAATGTTTCATGACATTGCCATAAATACTATTGTTCAAGTTGTTTCCCTTGCATTCAATGCAGGTAATGCTTTAGGAATTGGGAATTTGAAATTTAAAACCACCCTTGATCAATTTCGTAATTTCTTTTAATTGTTTTTTCATCCATCTTTATACATTCTGTACATCTTCTCAGTCTCTAGTTTATGTTTGCTGAAATTATGTTTTCCCCTTGGTTTGTCATGATTATCAGTATTTCTGCTAATTGCTCCATCTCCACCATCCCATCGGAGGACTGATTTTCAGCACAAATGCTTGCAAAGCTAAACTTTGTTATGTTCTGAAACATGATAACATGATTCTTTTGATGTGCTTCCTATATATGATTATGGTGCTTTGTTGAATAAGTTATCAACATAACAAAATTTTCATCTTCAGTTAATATGCATATGATAGTTGATGTGGTTGTCTTTGTTTTTCTTTTAAGTTTGTCTTTTCTTTCTCCGTACATTTTCTAAAATCAACATATCTTTGATGTTTTGTGTTGTTGGAACACTGGCTGATATTCTCTGACTGATTTAGTTCCTCTTGGTGTTTATCTCGTCTTTCTAATATTTTCTAAAATCTGTTCCATCCAGTGTTGCATGGTCACATGGACTCTCTTCAATGGATGAAGTGTCTGTTACATACATGTTGGCCCGTGACACTCCATCGATTATTGAAGGAAACTTCTATGTAACATTTTTTCTTTTTTTTTCTTGTAGTAGACAACTTACAATGAATGCATTTTTCCTATAAAATTTTATTAACAAATATAACCTTTAAGACCTTTTCCTATGGTTTACAATGTTAGATTCAGCAAAATATGGATTATTATTTTAATGGTTTAACTTTTCTATAGATGTATCCAACAGTCCTTGTTTATTTGTCTTGATGAGTTGGACTTCTACGCGCATCATCCAGCTATGATTCTGATGTTGTCTCTGTGCAACACTGGTTCCATCAGCTTATATTCTTGTAAGACCACTTGTAATTGGATACATCTCATCTAACTAAAATTATTTTGTAATTTTTAAAAGGAACCATACCTATTGATAGAAAAATTGTTAATATAAATTGAATTGATGTCCCTAAAAAATACATTGGCCTTGATGAGCAAGTCGTCAGCCTGGAAGTGCTAAAATATTCACTTTTCTTCAATCAATATAAATATGGTTGTTGACATGCAGTAATGGTATACTGACCAAAAAAATAAGCAATAAGATATTAGATCATGGATGGAAAATTTTCAGTCACATGATGTCTATTGCTTAAAGCAATGTGACATGTAGGAGTTGAAATTATCTGTTTTTATATATATTTAATCTCTTTGGATTGTTTTTCAGCAACATAATGGCTTAAAAACTTCCATCGTTCTTCCATTTGATTATTGCTTTATTTATTAGGCAAGTCTACCTGGTAGTTTCTTGTTGTCAGTGTTATTGTGTAGATGACATTGTCGAATAAGAATATTTTTGATCTCTTTGATTTTATTTTCTGCTTCATTTTCTTTGTTTTTGGGAAGAATTTTTATTTTAGTGTTGACTAAGAATAAGTTGCAGATGGGAAGAACTACCCCCAATGCCCATCCCTCGTATGGATTGCTTGGGCTTATCATGCAAAGGCTGTCTTCATGTTCTGAGTGACCATTTGGGATTTCCAGACCAGAACACTTCTGAAGTTTTCAATCCAGTGGAAGGAACATGGCATACAGTGGAGTCTATTTGGCCTTTCTCAAGGGCAATGCAGTTTGCAGTTACAGTGGTGCAAGATGATCAGGCATATGCCATAGTTGATTGGGGTGAAAGCTCAATCAAAACCAGGGATAGCAATCAAGGAGAGTGGTACAATCTAGGTTCAGTTCCTTCTGTGGTTCTCCCTGACCATTCCCGGCAATTGGAGGCTTTTGGTTATGGTTTTGCTGCAGTCAGCCATCATCTATATGTTATCGGAGGTAAGGTTCTCAAGTGGGTGGAATCAGGCGCAGGGAGATTTGACATAGTTAAGCTGGATTTGGTGAGATTCTGTGACCCCAGAGTTCTTCCATTGAAATGGATGGAGACTCGAGCAATGTGCGGATCAGCACGGGGGGCTATACTAGGTTGTGCTTCCTTGGAAGAATGAACTTTTCCTAATGTCATTTGCAAGGTGATCTAAATTCTAGTCAAAATTAAAGAATCAACATGCCACAGGAAAAAGACAATTGATTTCCATCTGCAGGACTTGCACATGGATGGTGCACATTGAGATAGAATGAAAGGCGTTACTAGATCTCAGCTAATAGTTGACGCAATTCAGTGAGTTTAACCTTGAGTTTGTTTTTTGGAGAATTTCTCAATTATAAGAAGATACGCCAAACGATCAAAGAAAAAGATAAATGATAGATCATGCTGACCAGGGGGGAACAGGGAAAGGAAAAATGAAAGCTGATTGTGATGTTAGTTCCTAGATGTTGGTCGGGTAACCTGGGGCACAGTAGATTGTGCGAATTGGGCTTCATACTTAGATGTTAGATTGGGCGAATTGGGCCATTATCTCTGCTCCGAAATGTTTTATGTATTCTTTGATTCAAATATTGAAAATTGTCTGGATTCTTTGGTGTATAAATCACAACTTGTATTTTGTCATTTACATAGTATCGTTTTATTTATTTACATCTCTATTTCTGTAAACAAAGTTTTTTTTTTTTTTTTCTTGACAGAGTTCATCATTTGAGGGGGGGGGGGGTGCCATTGAATGCTTTTGTTTTCACTTTTTTTTTTTTTAAGTTGCCACGTCAATGAAAAAAAAATCATGTTGGATTTTGTTTCAAAAAACAAATTTTTAGTATGTAAATTATATAATTAATGGAACATGGCATTAAATAATCAGATGAAAACATATTATTTAAACCAAAATTTGTCACAAAACATATTATGGTCTTGCTGCATTAAGCCATCATCTATCATCTATATGTTAATTGGAGGGAAGTTTCTCAAGTGGGAAGAATCAGGCGCTGACTATAGAAATTATATGATTAATGGAGTATGGTATTAAATAACCAGATGAAAACATGTTCTCTAAGCCAGCAATTCAAGAACAGGTTTCTATTTTCAGTTTTCAAAACAAAAAGCACAACCGAAAATGCGCTTTTTATTTATTTTTCTTTTTTTTTTTTGTTTTAGGGTAAAAAACAAAATTTTCCCCTGAAGTTTATGACAATCATAAAAACATCCCCTATAGTTTTATTTTAACAAATATCTTCTTGAACGTTTGAAAAACTCGACAAAAGCCTCCCTTCCGTCACTGAACCAAACAGAAACTGTACAAATTTACAAAATAACTCCTGACTATTTGTCGGAGCATCATTTAAAATGCCAAAATTGCCCTCATTCAAACAAAATCTTCCAGAACAAAAGAAAAGAATGAAAACTCTAACACTTGTAGTGGCGCCATAGTCAGAGAATAATTTCCATTTTTCGGCTACCATTCTTCATTGGCGACTATTCTTGTCAGGCGAATGTTCTTCTATTTCCCTTCTTTGTTTGAAAACTCCTTCACTCCATTCGTTTTGAAGCTTTGGCAAGTGTTCTTCTATTTCCCTTCTTTGTCTGAAAACTCATTCACTCTATTCGTTTTGAAGCTCTCAGTTTCTTCACTGAAACAATTCAACACTTAATTTTTCGAGTGAATCTTAATTGTTGAATGAGACTGAGATTATTGAGCCTTTGATTCCATCAGTTTTCTTCTTCTCGCACTACCAAGTAGCGAAAAATTGAATTAGTAGTAAGATTGTGAAGTAAGGATTTCTGTGGTTTCTCTAATTTAGGGTTTCTACTTTGCCATAGAAGAAGAGGAGGAATGCGTAGGCCTTCTCTAGAAATCGAGCATTCAAACCATGACTAGATGCAGGAGCTTAAGGAGTTCCCAAATGTTCAACAATGCGAAGTTGTTCCAGATCAAATGAATGATTTGCAGCTTGTTGAGGGATCACCCGTTGTTCCAGGTCAAATCAATGATTTGCAGCTTTTCCAACCTCATCAATATGGTTGGAAAAGGGACTATTGTGACTGAAGAAGAAGCTATATTGATGGAAGAGGTGGGGGTTGAGATGGAGATGGACACAGAGGAGGCCGAGGTTACAGGGAGTCAGAGACTACCAAAAGTGGTGGGAAGCACAAGCAAGGACGGAAAGCGAAGGTTCAGCTCAGATATTCATTGAAAAAGGATATACTTAGGGCACTCTCATGCCCAAACCTTGATATCCATAGGAAAATAATTCACATTGCTCTTGAACTAATAACACCAACGAATATTGATGAGGTTGTTCTTACATTGAAAAAAGGAAGTTGTAAATACTCAAGAGTTCAGAGCTTAAGAAGAATGGAGAGCATGGACAAATGCTTGATCAAGCCGTACAACTACTTAGAGAAGAATCTCCAAATAATTATTGTCTGTGATTTCTTCTATAGGTAAGCCATACATGGTTCCTTTAGTTCAATTGGGGGTGGGGGGGAGGGGTTAGGGTTCCTCGATGGAGTTTATGATCTGTTTGGTTGCCGAGAAGGGATGGGATGAGAAGGGAAAATTTTATTTTCTCAATTAGGGTGCTTCTGTTTGTTTGCCGAGACCTTTTATCCCATAGAATTTGATTTCCAGTGTTTGGTTGATGAAAAAAATTTGCAGGATGTTTGATTTAAGCAAAAATATATCCAATTCCACAACACAACCCTATCCTATTTACGGGATGACCTAATATTGTTTGAGTCTTGTCATGGCAGAGCTTTACCACTAGCTTCGGCTACCTAGTTTCTTTGCCAATAATCCAAATATTAAACCAGCAAACCTAAGCATTACAACAATGTGGAGTGACTAGAGTGAGAGGTAGATTTACCGGTGTCAGATTTGGCCTGAGGTCGAGTGGTTCGTCGATGGAGGTATTGTCTCAAATGTTAATGCGTTCCAACGAGGAATATAAGTTTAGGTTGTCTGGTATGAATGATGAATAATAGAGGAATTATGAAAACGGAAGGATTGATGAGGTAGAATGGCCGAGAGAAAGCAGATTGCCGCTGCTGTGAATTGCAACGACGATTGAGAAGAAACAGAGAGGGTGAAAGAGGAAGGGGTAGTCGTTGCCTGCTGCTGGTTCACCGCCTCTGTCAAGAGCCTCGAGATGATGAACAGTTCGGAGAGGGGAGACAATACACCAGAGAGGGAGAAGGTTACCAAGCTGAGAACTGCTGCCGCCGGCTCGTTGTGTCCAGACGAGGAAGATAAACAGTGCCTCTGGTTTTAGTTGGAAGAAAGAGAAGATGAACAGTTGTTTCTTCTCTATTCAAACTCAAATGCCAAAAGATAGATCTGAACGACCAAGTTAAGACGGAACTGGTGATGAGATTTGGAGGGGAACCCATCCAATGGAACAAGTAAAAAATGGTATAGAAATGTACATAAATGACGAGAGAATGCCAAATCGAAACTTACTTGATGATGAAAACGCCGGAGATGCTGGAAGGAAGGAGAAGAAGTCTGGTAGGTCCCTCTTGACAATATTTTCTCACGGTTTGCCTTTCTTAGTGGGGTCTCACCAAAACCTATTGATTTTTGGGAACTCACGACCCTTTTCCCCTGGTTCACTGATGGGAGGGAGTTTTTAGTTGAGTTTTTCAAAAGTTTAGAGGAGATATTTATTAAAATGAAACTATAGGGGAGGTTTTTATGATTCTCAGAAAATTCAAGGGAGGTTTTTTGTATTTAAGAACTAGTTTGTTTTCAAATCAGTTGGATTTTGTTTCTAAAGCTTAGGGTCCTTGGGGTCCTGTCAATGCAATGTCTAGGGAGCGACAGATGTCTATAACCTTACCTTTGTACATACAAAGAGACTCTTTTCAAGATTTGAACTTTGGTCAACCATTGCACCAATGCTAACTTCTAAAGTATGATATTATATTTCATTTCTTATGTTGTGTTTAAAAATAAATAATGTTTTTGAAAAAGATAGGGCTTCAAACAACTCTGAAGGAAGGAGTTATGGGGGATGATAGATTTGAAGTGGACCCTAATAAGTGCCGGTGTTAAGGTTTGAAGTATTGATACGATATACTTACGGAACATTGTATCCATTTCCATAGTGATGGGTACATGGCACAAATGGAATGGTGTTGGTATCTATCTATTCACTTCGCATGGGTCCGTATGGTGGTATGGACTATACTTTTGTTGGTTTCACTTTTCTGACACATTTTCTTACTCCTGGCTCCAAGCCTTTCATTTCCATCCAAGGTTCAAAATATCGATATGCCTGATACTTGTTTTTTTACTTGTTTTTTATTTTTTTTCAAATAAAAAATATCGATATGTTCGGTATGGACTGTAGGGGGCGTATCGGGCGTTATGAAACTTATTTTTTTTACTTTTTTTTTATTTTTTTTCAAAACTGGTTCAGGGGAGATGGTCTAGGACCCCTCTATCCCCTAAACTGGTCAGACCCCCGCCCGATACACCCACTATAGGGGCGTACCAAAAGGGTCCTGGAATGATACGTATCGGCCAATACGGTCCGATACATAATGATACTTTGAACCTTGTTTCCATCCTAGATGTCTAAGGGAGAATTTCTATCTATAAAAAGGACTTGAATCTTGCATTCAAAAAAAAAAAAAGAAAAAATTCATTATAATCAAGAATAAAAAGTAAAATGTATTTTCTTTTCATTTAATTATTCAATGGGAGATCTACATATTTGGGTGTTTGAAATGCATTGATATATTGATATTAATGTTTTTGTATTAGTAGATTTATAAATTTTCCTAGAAAAGGGAAAACGTAGGAATGAACTATAAGATGGATCTATGAAATCCATTTATCATTATGTAAAAAATAATTTTTATTTTTTTGATAATTAGAGAAATAGATATAATAAGAACATAACAATTATTTTAGTAATTAAAATTTATGAATTGCATATGATATGGGAGCCAAGTATATTGGTGGGGTCCTTGGCCCCCCTAAACTTTTTGCTAAAACCATTATTTATATAGTTAATAAGTGGAGGCAGGGTAAAAAAAACATAAGAAAGTGCCCCCTCCCCCCCCAAAAACAAAAAGAAAAGAAAGAAAGAAAGAAAATTTCTGGTTCCACCACTACATGTATCTTAGAATTTCTGATAGCTATGATAATTTTTAAATCAATATCATATATTAGTTAATATAATTTAAAATTATAATAACTAAATAACAACATATTTATTATTTTGGTTTAATCCCATCCTAGTAAAGTTTGGGGCTTAAAAAGATTGTTGTAAGGAATGTTATTATGACTGCTAATAGGTCATTAGTAGGCTGTTAATGGGCCTATTTATGTGTTTTTCTGTTAAGTTATAATTAGGTGCATACTTGTAATATTGTCTTTTATTTGAACACCCTAATATATAAGTCAAGTGGGGTGCCACCCCTATCACCTTTTGACAATCCTTTCTTTATTCTTTGCTATCTTCCTCTCTTCTCTTCTTCTTTTCTATTTTAGATGGAACCAGGGCAGGTTTGACTGCAAGAGGAGCTCTAGTTCATCCTTTCTCTCCTTTCTCTTTCTCAGTGTTCTTTGGAAAAGATGGTGGCCACTCAAATCTGAGAAGGACCTGATCGGGTAAGGGTTTTCTATGCTATGTTCTTTTCTTCTTTGGTTGTGGAATCAAGAGGGTGATTGTTTTGGGTGTTTCACTCGTATCCTATATGGTTGTGCTCTAAGGTCCATTCGACTATAATGTAAACATGTTTTTTTGGACCTCTAGTATTCAGGACTGTTACATTCCATTGTGCTGGTTGAGGCCTATTGCGTTTCCATTCTACAAGACACATGACTGTTATAGTTTTTTGTAAAGTTCGATTGTTGTGTTCTTCTACACTATTTTTTTTTTTTTTATTTTGTTAGTGTTTGGAGGTTTCATACACTACTATTCACTTCTTGTGGGAGGTGTTCAGTGTAGTGTATTACGAAGGAAGGCTGCGGGCAAAGGGTAGGCTAAAGGCTATGGTTGACAGAATGATAGATTGATGTTCTCGTTATGAGTTACACCTCTATTTATAGAGAGAGATCTCAAGGTCCCGAAAGGAAGGAGCTAAAAGTGTTTGATTCCCAATAGGGAAGGGAATCTTTGATTCGGTATCAGTTGTCAGGGAACACCGCTAGGGTTTCACCATGCGTCTTCTGAGATACCTCAAGGAAGAGGTTTCCTTTTGTCTGAGGATTCTTATAATACACGTGGGCTACTTCCTTTTGTGAGTCTCCTAGACTGACGTGGCATGAATGATGTCAATATTAGTCTTACGTGCCTTATCTAATCTTACTGGGCATTTTGTCACGTGCGGCGTTGGTGAAGCACGTGTTTCTTTGCTTGTCTCTGACCTACGATGAACTTGAGCTCTTCATAGACTCACAATAGTTTTGTGCTCATCGCAGGCTTGCAATGGCTCTGATTTTGTCTTTGATATTGTGGCTTTGGGTCTATCGCATGCCTGCAGTAACCTTGAGCTCATCATAAGCTCATTTTAGGCTCTGAGTTCATCGCAAGCTTGTGTAGACTCAGAGCTCATTTGTGGCATTGGTTTAGCACCTTCTGTGCTACTACAATCATGGTGATCAACATGTACTTACAGATTGTTAGTCAAGGAAAAAGGTGGGGGGGGGGGGGGAATCAAAACCGATTACTCTCTTGTTAGCGTTGTTATTTGTTTGTTTGACTCAAGGGTTTGTTGGGCTGTTTGAAGTGGATTGTTAATTACAACAATGTTGATTAATGATTCAGCCATGCATGAAGTCACTAGAGGCTAGAATATGGTTAACCCAGGGGCTAAAACTAGGGTTTCCCTATTGCTATTAGTCTATTACAATCCTTGATGGACTGAACTACTTGGAGTGGTCCAAAAGTGTTAAGATGTATGTT
Organism: Nelumbo nucifera; assembly: GCF_000365185.1. The sequence goes on from NW_010729124.1 coordinate 4,041,511, forward strand.
GGGTCTAAAGGAAAGTTTGAATACTTGTTTGGTGACATTCTTCAACCCAAAGAGGCTAGTGTAGCCTATGATAAGTGGGTTCAAGAGAATTATTTGATCATGTCCTAGCTTATAACTTCTATTCATCCAATTCTAAGAAAGAATTTTATGGGGCTGAAACCGCAAAAGAGATGTGGGACTAGGCTAAGGCCACTTTCTCTAAGAAAAGACACTAGGCTCGTATTTATCAACTACAAGTTGAGTCCTCCAATTGTAAACCTGGGGAGAAAAGTCTGTCAGGTTGACATTCTTCCCTTACCTCCATGTGGATGGAACTTGATTATTATCAGAGTGTTGACTGGAAGAATGAATCAGATGCAAGAGAGTACTTGTGAATTAATAAAATATTTTTCCTTTTTAGTAAGTCTTAATCTTAGTTATGAGCCCATTTGGGTTCATATTTTAGGGAGAAAAGAGCTCCCATCACTTCAATAAGTGTACTCATTGGTGTAGTCTGAGGAGAGTAGGAGGATAGCCATGAATAATTTAGAGGGGGAGTAGCAAGAGCTCAATTTGCCAAGGGAGGTAGTGCAAATAAGGGTGGTGCAGGGATAAAGAAGGCTGAGGAAGTTGATAAAAACAAGTTAAAATGTACTCATTATGGTAGACCCAGACACACCAAGGAGACATGTTGGGAAGTAAAAAAATTTCTAGTCCTTCCAAAAGAAGCCACCACAACATTCTGGGAAGAATTATAGCTCGATTAATGTTGCTTCTGGTGGTTTATCTCAAGAGGGTGTCTCTACTGGTTCTATCCCTAAGGAGGGACTATTGAATAGTGAATACGTTACGTAATCAATTAGAAGAATATGGTAGGACTCTTCGTTAACTTGAGGAGACTTTTATCACTCCTACCTTACATGTGTCCACTTAAGGTAAGCAAGCTTCTGCATTTCACGTGTCTACTTCATCCTCTAAACCTTGGACTATTGATTCTAGGGTAATCAACCATAGGAATGATAAGCCTAATTTGTTTTTAGTATATCATTTACTTTCTGGTAGAGATAAAATTAGGCTAGTTGATGGTTTACACACCACCATTGCTAGCTAAGGTGTAGTGCCCTTACAGAATGGGGTTCTTCTTCATTCAGTTTATCATGTTCCCAAATTTCCTACTAGTCTTTTGTTTGTTAGTTATATTACCAGATCCTTGAATTATAGTGTAACATTTTTTCCCGATTTCTATGTTCCCTAGGATTTGACTTCTGAGAGAACAATTGGTAAGGGTTGTGTGGTTGATGGCCTCTACATTCTAGATGATGTTGCAGCTTCAGATTCGAATAATACAACATGTTTTGTGAATCAGTATGACAGTCCTTGTAATGATGCCTAGATTTTGCTTGAGTCATTTGTCTTTTTTGTCTTTAAGGGTCTTGTTTCCAATTCTGTTTAAATTAGTATATGAGTCTTCATTTTAGTGTCCAACTTGTCTTTTAAGAAAACATTGTAGAACAAGTTTTCTTCCAAGAAATAAAATTGTTGAATTTCCTTTTCAAATTCTTTAGTTTGATGTGTGGGGTCCTATTAGTATATGAGTTTTCATTTCACTTAGTTTCATGTGAAGTGCAAAATTTTCATTCAGACAATGCTCGAGAATACTTTAGAGATGATTAGAATTAGATTTTTCTAACATGGTACTATTCATCTGAGTACTTGTCCCAAGACCTTGCAACAGAATGACATTGTTAAAAGAAAGAAGAGACATCTCCCTGAAGAGTTCTGAAGTTTGATGTTACACATGTATATTCGTAAGAGGTTTTGGGCTAATGTTGTGTTGAAAGCTACATTTTTTATCAACCGTATCCCTATTTGTGTTCTTACGTTCAAGGATTCACACCAACTCTCGTTTCCTAAGTCCACAATGTTCTTTATTCTTGTTTATACCTTTGGATGTCTATGTTTTGTCTAGGATTTGTCTTTGTCTCATGGTAAGCTTGATCTACATTTTATTCATTGTATTTTTTTTTTGGGTATCCCACCTCTTAAAAGGGATACAAGTGTTATGATCCCTCTTTCCATCGCACCTTTGTCTCCATGGATGACTTTCGTTGAACACCAGCCTTCCTTCCTGGTTTCTCCCCAAGGGGAGAATAGTATGTTGGAGGAGAAGCGTATTCTGGTTCCCACCTCCACACGTAAGTCTTCTATTTCCCTTATTGCTTTGCATCATTCTCATTCTCCTATTTGTGCTCCTGTTCATTATGTTTACTCCTGTTCTAGTTCTGGTTCCTATCCTCCGGAGCAATATACGCCACCATATGAAGAGGATCTTGAAACTATTGTACTAGTGGATTATTAGGAGGCAAACTTGAAGAGTAGTGTATGTCCTTCTAAACTAGGTAATGTTTTTTCTTATGACCTTATTTGTGATCTTGATCTTCCTATAGTTGTTCAAAAAGGTACCCATTCATGCACTACTTAGCATTCCATTAGCTGTTTTACCACTTGTAGCAACTTATCCTCTTCTTATCGATCTTTTCTATCTGCTATTTCTAGTGTATTTGTTCCTAGTCTGTTGTAGAGCCCTGAATTCTCCTGAGTGGAAAAAGACAATGCTAGAGGAACTTGACGCTCTTCATAAGAATTGCACATGGGAAAAATATTGGAGATGCAAATGGGTGTTTACTGTTAAGCATCATGCTGATGGTTTAGTGGAAAGATATAAGACAAGGTTGATGTCAAAAGGTTTTTTCTTAGACATATGGAGTTGATTACACGGAAATGTTTACTCTAGTTACCAAAATGAACTCCATTCGTCTCCTCCAATCCCTTGCTGCAAGTTTGATTGCACCAATTAGATGTAAAAAATGCTTTCCTAAATGGTGACATCGAGGAGGAGGTCTAGATGGTTCAACCTCCAGGTTTTTCTTTAGAGGAAATAGAAGGCAAGGTTTGCTACCTCAAGAAGTCATTGTATGGTTCGAAGTAGTGTCCAAGGGCTTGGTTCGTCAGATTTAATAATGCAATCAAGTGGGTTGGTTTTAGATAATCACAATTGCCTACAATCATGTGATGTATGAAAGAACAAAACATATCGAAGTCAACAAACATTTCATTCATGAAAAACTTTAAGTTGGTGAAGTCTGCATTTCTTATGTAAATTCTATGGATTAGTTGGATGGCATTTTCACCAAAGGTGTTTTAGGTACCCGACATATGGATATCTGTACAAAGTTGGGGATGATAGATATATATAACCCAACTTAAGGGGGAGTCTTGTAAGGAATGTTATTAAGACTGTTAATGGGTCATTAGTGGGCCTGTTTATGTATTTTTTTTTTCTGTTAAGTTGTAATCAAGTGGGGGCTGCCCTTATCACTTTTTGGCAATCATTTCTTTCCTCTTTCCTCTCTTCTTCTCTTCTCTTCTTCTTTCTATTCTAGAAAGATTATTTATACAAAATAAAAAATATTATTTAGATAATTGATTGGATTTGCATTATTAAGAAGTTAAACCAATTGCTTAATTTTTATGACAGTTTATCAAATTAAAAAGAATAAAATATAAAAAAATGATTAAATAATAAAATATAATTGCTTTTTGATTTGTTTATTGGACTCTTTGATTTATGAATCTTGTATATTTACATTTGATGGATCTAGTATGTCTTTAGATTAGTTATATAATACACTAACCTATATATTGAAAATAAATTTGTTGTATGATATCAACATGTTCTAGATTCTTGGACCTTGGTATTGTTGATTGCAAGGTATTTCTTCATATAAACTATTAAAGTATGCATTTCTTATGTGGTTATATTTTATTTATTCATGGTTATATAAACCTTAGGTTTAGTGTTACTAATGTATTCATTGGTGTTTCCCTAATGTATCAAAGTGTACTTATATCTTCTAATTGTGTCTATGCATTTTTAAAGGGTATCACAATATGTAGCCAAGTTTATTGATACAATATGCAATGCCAATCTTTTGAATCTAAATATGGTGCCATGCTTATATGGTCATCTATTTTAGATGAGTTAAAGGCTTATGTTTTTGGGTTTGGGGCTAGGTTTGGGCCAAAAAAGTTGAGTTCAACCTAAACTTGGATTAGGCTTGGGATGATGCCTAAGTAACATGAGATTGCCTGAACCTCAAGTAGCACTTACTATGCCACCAACTGCTTATTTATTTATTTTTGGGTAAATTTCTTAAACTATTCTTATGGTTTAGCTAATTGACTAAGTATATCCCTACAGTTTGACTATTGTCTAATGCTACTCTGATTATTTCGGAAAATTACCATTTCCGTTAAAATATTGACGAAAGGGTTGAAATGTCCATTTTGCCCTAAAGTCAAATTGGAAGCTCCTCCGATTCTTCTCATGTCAAAATTATCCCTACCCTACGTTTCGGAAAGATGTGGATGGGTTCTTCTCATCTAACTCCCTTAGTTGAGATTGTACACTTTACACTCTCGGTCTCAGTAGTAGCAGGTGACACAGCAAGAGTAAGCTTGTGAGTTGTGACTAAAAGATACGTTGAAATTTCTCTCAACACTCGATCAAAATCACCACCGCCGCTACAACTTCCAACAACGGTAGTGATCCTCTTCCTTCACCCGTCCCCTCTTTGTTCTCCCAAGCCTTCTTGTTGAATCGTCGGTGCTAGGCCACCAGGGTAAATATCATGTCGTCTTCAAGCTCGTGACACCGAACAGAGCCGGCAATGAGCTTGCTCTGATCTCTCTCTCTCTCTCTCTCTCTCTCCTTTCTTCCCTCTTCTTCTTCCTCCTCTTCTCTCTTCTTCCTCTCCTTCCCCTCTCTTTCAGTCTAATCCTCTACCTTGTTCAAAATAGAGTTTCACCACCTCACTCCCACTCCTCTGAGGGTCACCCAGTCAATGTCACAACGAGTAGCAATAGTGGTCTCAATCTAGATGAATGACACTTAAAAGAGCTTCAGGTACATATTTCTCAACCGAGGCGAATGCTACTCATAAGAGTTTCGTAGCCTAGGTGAATGCTTGGATCTCTTCCTTCCTCATTACGATCTCTTTCCTTTCGGTGATGGGTTTTGGCACTGATATAGTCGTTGTTGCTAGTGAGAATGATCACCGCTGACAGATTAAATATGAGAGTTGGTTCACCCCCTCAGTCCCATTCCTCTGTTGGTCGTTCAATTAATGCCACGACAGTCCTTACCTGTTACAATCTCTCTCCTTTCAGTTCTAGATCACATATTCTCTCTCTCTCCCCCCATCTCTCCTTTCGATTCTGATTCTAGATCACATATTCTCTCTCTCTCTCTAACTGTAACTCATTTGCACTGAATCTCAGATACTTCGTCTCCTTTGCATTGCTTCCTCTGAATAACGAAAATGAGTTGTCTCTGAGATCAGAACATTAGTGGCATGCTCGCGGTGGTCGAAAGTGGTAGTAACATTAGTGGTAATAGGTGATGGTACTAATACCAATGGATCGAACCTCAACATCCTCGTTCAAACAGGTTTGTCAATGAGTAAGTCCATTTTGGAAGAATCTGCTACTGCTTCTTTTTCTTCTTCCTATCTTCGACTCTTAACAATCCACATGTTGGCAAGTTTGGTGTTTATGCATCTGAAGCATCATGGCGGGTTGGTTCTCTTCTGCCTCCTCCGTTGGCCACTTGGAATTGATCCCCTTGACTCTGAATAAAGTGATTTTGTTCCCGGAGGTCAACCGATCTGAGGAGTAGAGGAAACAATGATTTGGTTGTGCTACCTTTGGTTAAGGACCGAGCTAGCTCGGTTTACTGGTAAAATTGGGGTTTAAAAGAATTATTAAGTCATGTGTGTATGATTTTTTATGGAATATTAATAGATGTTAACAGTAAAGGTAGAGCTAGTCAATTGTTAAAAACAGTAGGAATAGTATTAGATAATAGTCAAACAGCATGGATATACTTAGTCAATTAACTAAATCATAAGGGTAATTTAAGAAATTTACCCTTTATTTTTTTCAAACTTTTCAAAAGAAAGGTTCAGATTCAAAACCTCATCGACCATTGTACGATTAAACCATCAAATTGCTAAACCCACAGCAACGAGTCTAACCCTTAACCTCTCAAATCTTATCATTAATAGGCATCAACCTATTCCAATTAATCTTGTGTCCGTTCCGCTAATTTGAATGCTTAATCTTTCCATCAGTGTTTTAAAAACAAACCCAAAGGTTCAACCCTTTTTGCCTCCCGGGTCATTGGTTTGACTATTTAGGTTGGACGGATTAGACTGTAACATAGCATCCTATGTAAAAGAGTAAATCATTGTCCCATTTGTAAATTTTAATTCCATGGTTTGAGTGTTTTCTCTTTTGAATTTTGTTTTTTTGATAATTGGGTGTTTGTGTGGTTATCTCGCGAGGGGTAATTGACCAACTTACTCGAATTCTTGCCCTACTATTATGGGTTTCTTATCTACTCATTAAAAACATAATCCGTTCCTGCTTTGCACCTTACCTGGATAAGTGCTGTTGTAGAAGAAAATTTTATTGAAGGGGGCGTTCTTTTTTGTTTTTTTTTTTTTTTTGGATTTTGATAGAGGGAAAATTGGTCAATGGGATTTTGGTTCTCATTAACTAAGAATCCCATTTTCCTTTTTTATATTTATGTGGGGATCAAGGAAAGTTCATTTTCCTAGGTATCACTTACCCTCCTACGTGGGTAAATAACTTTTCCACCTGGGGGAAGTTGCTAATTTGAATGGGACAAAAATACCCATTTTAATAATGAAAATTTATGGCTAAAATGGTCATTGGCTTATTTACGTGGGAAATAAAAGAATATGGACAAATGTACTTACTCGGATAAATAACTTATGGAAAAGCGAATGGGGCTTAAAAGTTATCTAACAACTTTTGAGAAAGCACAGACCCAGGTAGGCCTGTAAACGGAGTGAATTCAAATCGAATCAGACTATGTTCGAATTCGATTTCGATTACAAAATAAGTGATTTGAATTCGATTTGAAATTCGTCAGATATTCATAAATCCCAACCGAATTTGATTTTGATTAAAATATCAAATATCAAATCTATTCGAATTCGACTGATTCTATAAATATTAGAAATCCTAAATCTAGAAATCATATTACACAAGAAGGAACCCTTTTGTTGTGTCTTGTGAGCAAAAAAGAAAAAACCTCAAAAGACTAGAATAAGAAGAAAATAATACCAAAAAACACCTGAAAAATCTAAAAATAAAAAAGAGATATGAAGAAGTAATAGAGAAAGCTATGATTTGAATGGAAGAAGTTAGAACGCCATGAAGCTCATTTGTCTTCGACAAAACCTAGTGCTCGCTCCTTTTTTTTTACTCCTACCTCTGGTTGCAAGTTTAAAAGCAGTGAAAATGAAGAATGATAACACGACTAGGGGAGAGGGAGATGAGGCGGAGATAAGAATGGGTCGATAGGTTAGAAACACTGAGAGTTGTAGGTTGGGAGATGAGGAGAAGAAAAGTCGGTCAAAGTGAAAGAGTTGCAAGTTAGGAGATGGGGAGAAGAAAAGTCTTGTCAAAGTGAAGTGGGGAGAGGGATGGCTAATGTCTCGATGAAGACATGGGGGTTATATCTTGATGAAAAAAATAATATAATAATCAATTGACTGATGTATCATTAATTATTTTTTTGTCAGTTTTCTGGACTGTGTATCTTTAATTGTCTCCATAGTACTCTTACAGTTTTTCAGAAAGTGGTGTAAGAGTATTAAGAGTATAAGACATAATCTTATATTACAGTATATTTATATATATATATATATATTATATTATAATATATTATATTTATATTTAATCAAATTTGAATATCTATCAAATCGAATCAACCTATATTTGAATTCGATCTGATAAATTAATTGGTATTAAAATTTAATTCGAATTCAATCATTAAATTAATCGAATAATCTGAATTCGATTCGTTTACATTGAATGTCGAATTCAAAATCGGATACTCGAATACCATTTATGCCCCTAGACCCACGGAAGCATGTTACCTAGGTATCAAAAAATGAAAGGCCTAAATAGCTGGAAAGAAGCCTTAGTGAGAAAAATAGCTAGAAAGAAAGATTAAAATTAAAATCAAGATGCACTTTGTGTTTTTCTGGAGACCCTTTGAGCTATGTATCGTGTGTTACTTTCCCAATTAAAACTCCACTTCAATGATTCCTACAAATTGAAAAGTAAGCACTCAAAAGATTAAATTCAAGAATAATTTTGGATGGGATGAACATGGGCCTGTTAATGATATTTGAAAATCTGAGGCCTGGTTCGATATCCAATCTGATTATCTTAGATTTGGATAATGTATTTATGTAATTCGATTGGATTTGAATGTTACATTTATTAATTTTAATATATAAATTTTATATAATTATTTTTGGAATTATTAAAATTTATTCTATATATTATATCATATATGAATATATATATATATATAATAAATTTAGTATGTTTTATTTATATTAATTTATTATATATAAAAATTGAAATTTGACTATTTAAATCTGATCGAATTTTGGATCAAATTCGGATATAGGTCCTATAATCGAATCAGATGCGGATTTTATTACATCCAATCCGAATCCGATCCTAGATGAACATCCTCTTCCCTCCATGCCAAGTCCAGATGCGGATTTCCCATTCAGTTTTTCAACGGTTTTGATTGGTTATAGTGATTTTTCAAAAGGGTTTGACTATGATATGGAAAAGATATGATACATGAAAAACTTTTGACCAGTCAACTGGAATCATAAACGTGGTAGTCAATCAGGTGTTATTTATCAAAATTCATGGGGGGTTTTGATTGGTCAAAACTCTTCCCATATCATATCTTTTCCACATCATAGATTTTCCCTTTTCAAAAATTTAAACCCTGAGGTTCTGAAAACTCGAAATGGGCTTCGGTTCCTGAGTTCAACAGTCTGACTGTTCGGTCTGATCCGGGTTTTAAAACATTGGGCTGAATAATAAGTCTTTCCATTCCCAGTTGCGTCCTCAGGATGGACAAAAGATGTTACACCCACTAAGTCCATCCACTCCACCTGGTTGGTATGGATGACAATGTCCCTACACACTAATTAAAAAAAAAAAAAACTTAAAAAGGATAAAATATTTAAAACTAACCTCTAAACAAATGGATATATATATATATATATATATATGGCATCTTGATCCTGCTTCATTTTGCTGGTTAATGCTGTTTGTGTAGAGAAAATTAAAACTTCATATTAGTGAAGTATACCGAGAGAGAGGTCAGAGGCCGGAGTAAGGAAATTGGATTGGATCGGATGGTTGGACTATTTAACCTGGGAGTCAATCAAGTAATCGGTTCTGTTTCACCTTAAAACTGCTTTTTGGCCAAAAATGGTTGATTCGATCAATGATTCATTGACTCAGGCGATCGAATTGTTGACCAATTGACCTGAACAACGATTTTTGGCCACTTTTTTATTTGTATTTGTATTTGTTTTTTATTTTTTAAGTCAGAATGGGCCGTCTATTTAAATCGGATGGTCGGACCATTTGACTCAAGAACCAGTCTCTAGAACGGTTCCATATCCGGTCCGATTTTTAAAACCTTGGTGTAGATCCCAGGAGAACAAATAGTAGTGGGGAGTGGGGACCCTCTTGGTCCTAGGCCACTTGATATGATCAATGGGTATCTGTCAGATGCAAAATTTCAGACCTGAAAATTTGGATATATTGGACGTTTTAGAGGGGACCAGATCTAATAAGCACAACATAGTAAGTGCATTCAATGAACGCTTAATAAATATTTTGACAACTGTCAAAAGTTGTTTTTAATCTTTTTAAGGATAAGCTAAGTGTTCACTGAACATGCTTACAATGATGTGTGTAATAACTTAATATGATCAATATTGATCATATTAAGCTAATCAATGTTTTGCATCCAAAATGACATATTGATCATATTCATATTAGAAATGCTATTGAGTTTCTGAATTGTAGCCTTGGTCATATTTACTTGTAATATAGAAATGCTTTCGAGTTTTTGAACTCCCTGTTAAAATTTAAGGTTGCGTTTGTTTGCAGGGTAAATACCAGACAAGTATAATTAAACATTCTGGTTTTGTAGCTGTTTAGATGGAGTATGAGTAAACACTGAAATCAATGTAAAATTCCACTCACATTGATAATCGATGTAAACTACAACTTCGATAAAAGTGATATCAACATTTACATCCATAATTCTATTGTCCATTTACAACTAAGGCTGTGTTTGATTGCAATGCAAATAAATTTATACTGATGCAAAACTATGGTAGTGCAAATGATTTGAATGTAAATTCTTACCTATTTTTGTTTTAAATTTTAGCTTATTTTGTTTGATTTCAGTATAAATGAAGTAAATTAAGACATAGAACAGAATAAAATAAAATCCAAAACAAAATTAAATAAGAATTTACATTCTTTTACATTTTCTCTTCCGTGCATTTATACTAGTGCAAATAAAATCGCACTACAACCAAACACAGCCTAAAAGTCAAAACTATTACCCGTCTCTCTTTCTCTCTCTTCTATAAGTGCAGAATGAAAAGCTTACTTGGATAAGTGTTATTGTAGAAGGGGGCGTTCTTTTTTTTTTTTTGGATTTTGATAGGGGGGAAAATTGGTCAATGGGATTTTGGTTCTCATTGACCAAGAATCCCATTTTCCTTTTTCATATTTATGTGGGGACCAAGGAAAGTTTATTTTCCTAAGTATCACTTACCCTCCTACATGGGTAAATAACTTTTCCACCTGGTGGGAAATTGCCAATTTGAATGGGACAAAAATACCCCTTTTAATAATGAAAATTTATGGCTAAAATGGTCATTACCTTATTTACCCGGGAAATAAAAGAATATGGACAAATGTACTTACCCGGATAAATAACTTATGGAAAAGCGAATGGGGCCTAAAAGTTATCTAACAACTTTTGGGAAAGCACAGACCCAGGTAGGCCTATAAACGGAGTGAATTCAAATCAAATCAGACTATGTTCGAATTCGATTCCGATTACAAAATAAGTGATTTGAATTTGATTTGAAATCCGTCAGATATTCATAAATCCCAACTGAATTCGATTTTGATTAAAATATCAAATATTCAAATCTATTTGAATTCGACTGATTCTATAAATATTAGAAATCCTAAATCTAGAAATCATATTACACAAGAAGAAACCCTTTTGTTGTGGCTTGTGAGCAAAAAAGAAAAAACCTCAAAAGAGTAGAATAAGAAGAAAATAATACCAAAAAAACCTGAAAAATCTAAAAATAAAAAAGAGATCTAAAGAAGTAACAGAGAAAGCTATGATTTGAATGGAAGAAGTTAGAACACCATGAAGCTCATTTGTCTTTGACAAAACCTGGTGCTCTTGCATGATTAACAAGATCCTCCTCCAACTTTCAGATCGATTTCAATACTTTTCCTCTTGCATGATTAACAAGCCTGTTGGTAAAAGTAAAATATCTGTAACCTTAGTATTGGTTGTAGTGAGAGAACTTGTTTAGCAATTACCTTTTGGTTTACTTAGAATTTCCTATTATTTTTATCTAATCAATGAATTCTATTTTGGTTGTTGTATGAGGTTTTCTGTATTTTTCAGTTTTTCTTTTGGGATTTTTTGTGGTTTTCTTCTTTCTATATTTTCTATTTTTGCAATTTTTGTATTTTTATGTATTTCCTCAAATTTTTGTACTTTTAGTTTTCTTATATAAATCACAATTTTTTCTGTATTTTCTTATTTTTCTTTCTTGTATTTTCTGCATTGTTATACTTTCCTCTTTTTCTTGGGTACTTTTAAATTTCTTACATTTTTTTTTTATTTGAAATGTTTTCTAAAGCTAATGCTAGTGGTGATGATGAAAAATACTAATGCTAACATAATGTGGGAAGAGTGCCGAAATCTGAAAATTCATGATTAGTCTATCTTGCAAATAAAGATTAAAATATCGATATTGGGCATATTATATGTATATCATTACACCCAAATATGCATGGATATATACATCAATATTTTAAAACATTTGGAAGCATGGGATTATAGATGTTGTAAGTACATGTTGTTCACCATGATTGCGATGGCAATGAAGGTATCAAACCATAGATATAGAAACACCTGCGACGAGTTCACGACTCGGCACGAACCTACGATGAGCTCAAAGTTACTACAAATATGTGATGAGCTCAAAGCTACCATAGACTTGCGATGAGCTCAATGCCACAACAAACCTACGATGAGCTCAAGGACACCATGAACTTGCGATGAGCTCAAAGCTATCGCGAACTTGCGACGAGCTCAAAGCCCCCATGGATTGGCGATGAACGAAAATACAACGATGTAACACACACGTATTATGAGAATCCTTAGACGAAAGGAAATCTCGTCTTGGAGAGATCTCATAAGACACGTGGCGAACCCTAACAATGTCCCCTTGGCAACCGACACCGAATTAAAGATTTCGTTTCCAAATAGGAATCAAATCCTTTTGGCTCCTTTCCTTTAGGGCATCAGGATCTCTTCTTATAAAAGGAGGCGTAAATCATAATGAAGACACGACTCTGTCAATAGAAGCTAATAACCTACCCTTGCTCCCATCCTTCCTTCATCCTTCAAGGAGACCACCACACTTAGCTTTACCACACCACTCACAGATCTCATGCTTCTAAAGCTTATAAAATAAAAAATATATATATGAGTATAGGTCATATTATTGATATGCATTGATACCCAACTGTGGGTATCAGACATATTTATATTTTAATCCTTAATTGTAAAAAAAAAAAAACAAGATAGCTTAGTGGTTTAAGGATGTATTTAGGATTTGGGTTTGCTAGGTGCTAATATAAAAAAAAAGAAAAAAAAAAGCCTTGGTTGCAAATAAAAGTTTAGGGGGCTAAATGCCACTATTCCTAAAATACAGGGTTGATAGTCTACAATTTACCTTTATTTATTTAGGGTAAATTGCAAATAGGTAAGGGTGAGCATTTGGTTTATTCAGTTAAAAACCGAATCGAATAAACCAAATTTTTGAAACCGAACTTATAAAATATAAAACTGAATAATTAAAAAAAAACTGAAACTGAAATTTTTGGTTTGGTTTTCGGTTAAAATCGTATTTTATTAATATTATACTAATACATATTATATATTATATATATTAATATATTTATGTATATTATAATATATGCATATGTTAATGTATATTATATACATATTATAATATATTATGTTTTACATATTAATAATATATATTATATTATGTATATAATAAATTTCGGTTAATTCGATTTTTTCAATTAACCAAATTTCTAATCCTGAAAACCAAAATCGAAATTGAAAATTTTTAAAATCAAATTAACCAAACTGAAAAACCGAAAACTAAACCAAATAAACCAAAACCAAACATTTCGATTCAGTTTTTCGATTTTAACCAAACAATGCTCACCCTTACAAATAGGTGCCTTGTATTTTAGGGATAATTTCATTTTAGGACCTGAATTTTCAAATGTCCCATTTGAGTACCTAAACTTTTAGAAATATACATTTAAGTCCAAAGGTGGAAGAAAGATGAATTATATTTACAAGTGGTCAAACGGGTCTATAGGGTAGGGTCCATGGGGACTGACGGAAATTAAATTTGGATTTGTTAAGCATCGTTGCTCTTCAGCGGGCTGCCCCACACCACTGAAAAAATACGTGAATACTGAATCTGAATCCCATGGGGTAAACTTCTGAAACATCCCCTGAAATTCTCACATTTGTTAAAACCTCTTCTGAACTTTATGTAGAGACCTCCTTTATTAAAATTCTCTAATAAGAGATATGAAAATATTCAAAATATCCATACAGTTAATATTGTGTCTGATTTTTACAAAAAAGTTTAAATTTTATGAACAACAGAAAAAAAAAAAGAGTTTAAAGTTTTAGTTTTGCCTTTGAGTGATTGTTATGAAAGGTAAATTTGAAAAATAAATCAATTTTGGAAAAGAGATTAAAGATGCTTGGGATAATGATTGATATGAAGAATTTGGAAAATAAACCTTTTAGTCAAAAGTAACTGCATGAATATTTTAGACATTTCAAGACTCGTATTAGAATTTTAACTAAGGGAGGTGAATGGATACTTTGAACTGTATAAAAAATTTAGGGGAGATGATTGCAATTACCAAATTTCAGAGGCTTCACCAACCAATCACCAAAAGTTTTAAAGGAGGTTTCAGAAATTTACCCTAAAAAATTAAATACCATGCATTTTATGAATGCCATGTTTATTCAGCACCAGAATTGAAACCAAACGCCAGTAATAAATTCATAATCCCCACCATAAAAAAAAATGAAACTCCCAATTATTTTACGGAAACTTTTTGCCCTTAATATCAATAAAAATAATATTTTTCATATATAGCTTTTTCAAAAAAATTCAAATAAGGGCATTGGATACTATTACTCGTCTTCCTCATTCGAACGTAACTTTCACCAGAAACGAGCTTTTGCAAACAGACTGAAAATCGAAGACAGAAAGTTCATAAAAACCAACTTCTAGAATTCAGCTACCGACTTCTCTCTCTTGGAGAAAATTGCTGCAGAACATAAAAGTCGAAGATGGAAAGAAAAAACATGAGGAAGTACTATACCGTATGCCTCCAGAGGCAGCGATCGCTGTGGAACTAAATATACGGCTATTTGGTGCCGCCTCAAACAGCTCACGGCCTAACCCCGCCCCACTCACGAGGAGGGCTCCTCTACTTTTCAATCGACAAGTTTTGCTTTCTTCTCTTCAAAACGTAAGTTCAACGAGTCACTGAGCCTCGTCCTCTATGAGTCTGTGACCTCCAAAATTAAACAAACGAATCTCTCCTGATGTTACCGGAGATGCTGATCAGTCTTACCGGAGATGACAAGTTTTGCTTTCTTATCTAATGTCCTTCAAGCTAAGATTTACCAGAGACGCTGACAAGTTTTGCTTTCTTATTTATTTATTTATTTTTCTTCTTGACAGTTGATGGGGTTGTAGCCTTCTACCTAATTTGTCTTGATATTACCATAGTCCGGACCTGCTAGAAAAAGGGGTGGACTGAATCTGAAGTGAAGTGGCTGAACCTGAAAGAGTTACCGTTTTCTTTAATGGCTAAAATGGTTATATGCAAAAAGAATCATTCAGTTACCCACTCATTTTTCCGGTTCAGTTTAATGGTCGCAGAAAAGAATCATTTTTCCGGCAGCTTGTTGCAATACAGAGAGGAGGAAGACGATTAAACAGTATCCAATGCCCTTATTTGAAATTAAAAAAAAAAAAAGTATCTCATTTTACTTATTATATAAAAAGGAGAAATTGTCTAAAACTCACAATGAGTTTTCAGCATTTCTCTTAAACTCATCACAATTTTTAAAAACGTCTAAAACTCACCATGTAAGATTTTATTTTCCAAAACTCCTTGCATCATTAATGTTTCTTAACAGAGATGTCCACATAAATAACATTTTTCTATTTTCTACAACTTATAAAATTTTCTGTATTTTTTGTTATTTATTTGTAATTTCTGTGTTTTTCTATAATTTTTGGTGTTTTTTGTACAATTTTGTTTTTCAATTTCTATAGTTTCTATAATTTGAAAATAACTTTTTCTTTTGTGTGCAATTTCTATAAATTTTTGTACTTTTTACAATTTCTGTGTTTTTATGTATTTTATATTTAAAAAATATTATTTGAACTTTTTCTTTTTTTTCATATCTAAATATTAATATATATATATATATATATATAATATAATTTTATATTTTTTCTGTAATTTTAACAGTCATTAATCTTTTAACATCTAATTAGTAACATGGTAAGTTTTAGACATTTTGAAAAATTGTGATAAATTTAAAAAAAATACTAAAAACTCATAATGAATTTTTGACAATTTTCCTATAAAAAATATTATTTTTATTGAACAGCCATTACGTTCGGCTAAACCTTATGAATCACCGGCAATTACTGGTCAGCTAAACCTTGCTTGTATAGTTGTATTTCAGTTAATCCTTACTGTCCATAAACAGGGCGGTAGGCTACATAAAATCTGATCCTACTCTTCTAATTTAATGGGTCCCACCAGTCCAAGATTTAAATAAGAAGCACGCAGTACCTTTCCCTATTCAAACTTTCAAACAGACGACCCATTCACCATTCTCTCACGCAGAGAACGACTCACACTCAAAAAGCCCGCAGCTGAAACCTGAAAACAAAATAAAATTTTGGGTTGTTGTAATTGTTTTAACTTTTAAGAAAGAAATAAATAAAAAATACAGCCTCCATAACACTGTATTTCTCTCATTACGCGTTTGACGTTTCGCGTTTCTTCTTTCTCTGTTCTTTCCTTCCCAGACTGTCTGTTCATCAAGTGTTCATACTTCTTCCGGTATACATATATAATCTATCTTTCAGATCGCTTTCTCTTCTTCAATTCGAAACCCCAAGAGCCAAACATGGCCTTCTACCACCATCACTACCTCTTCTTCTTCGCCTTTGTCTCCATCTCTCTCCCAATCTCCATCGCCCAAACGGCGGCCCCTGCACCTGTCTCCGATGTTTGCAACGGTATTTTCTTGTCCTACGAATACATCAAGGGATCTCGCCTTCCTCCGGTTGTCTCCGACCCTTCTAATCAGCCTTACAAGTTCGAATCCACCCTCACCATCCTCAACAATGGTCTCGAGGACCTCAAATCCTGGAACATCTTCGTTGGTTTTCAACACAACGAGCTCCTCGTCTCTGCTTCCAATGCCGTCTTGGCCAATGGCACCACTCTCCCCACCCGCGTCGGCAATGGAATTACCTTTGCTGGATTTCCCACCACTGATCTCAAGACGGCTGTCGAGACCGCCGGAGATGAAACCCAGATGCAGGTCCAGATTCAATTGGTCGGTACCCAGTTTGGCGTTAATATTACCAACACTATTGACGTTCCTATGCCCTCCAACATTTCTCTTGTCAACGAAGGCTACACCTGTCCTAAACCCACTAATCAAGGTAATTCTATATGCATCTCTCTCTCTCTCGTGATTTTAATTGCCTTTTTCTGTTTCTGCATAGATGTGTGTATGGATTTTGGTTTACAAAGGACCAATTTCAGAGAACCAGAGTGCCTTCTCAGTTTTCTATTGTGTTCTTAGGGATAACCTGTGCAGATTTAGGGTTCTTTTTTTAGTTCAGAATCGACTACTGAGAGTAGTCTGAAGAAAATTGAAGATGGTATTATGGTATAATTCGTTCTGTTTATGGTGACCACGGAGAGATAATTTTGACTTACAGAAGAATGGTGCTACGATTGNGGGGGGGGAGGGGAGCGTTATAGATTCGAGCCTTTGAATTCTAATCCTTCCATCTTCACCCATTAGCTTGGTCTATTCATTCTATGCAATTTCTGAGGTTAAATTTTGGAGAAAACTGGATGTTTTCTATTCAATCTTTGTGTGAATTCGTCTTTTCTTTTACAGATTTAAGTGGACCAAAAAGATGAAAAGAAAAATTAAAATACTGAATAGGGAGGAAGTAGATTTCATATAAGTTGAAAATATGTGATGAAAGGAACTGTATTTTCGTCCATTCTTGGATATTTATATTGATTTGCAGACAAGTCTATTTCTGATTAATAATCTCATTGTTTTTAGACCTTGAATGGTTTGATTCTCCAAGTCTTGGTATTTGTAAATATTAAAGAGTGACGAAATGAAGTGAAATAGGTAAAGGTTCTTGTGGTTAAAGAAAGAAGAATCAAAGAAAATATAACTATATGTCCTTTGTTAAAAGGGATATATGGGGTGCAAGTAAGTAAAAGAGAGATTGTTATTATTGTTGTTGATGATGATAATACTGAGGAGGGGATTTAGAAGGAGAAATGTTGGGGTTGTTTGGGCACTTATTTTTCGATGTAAGTTTAGGCATTTCTGAGGACCAAGGGAACAGAAATTCTAATACCAACGCCTAATGTGGTTCTTGTTTCTTATTGATGTAGTAGTATGCGTTTATGCAATGTTCTTGCAGGGATAAATAAGATGTATGTGTGTTGCAGTAAAGACCCAAACTTTGTATCAAACGTCACCAAAGAAGACCAAGGGAACAGAAATTCTAATACCAACGCCTTATGTGGTTCTTGTTTCTTATTGATATAGTAATATGCATATATGCAATGTTCTTGCAGGATAAGATGTATGTGTGTTGCAATTAAGACCCAAACTTTGTATCAAACGTCACCAAAGAAGACTAAGGGAACAGAAATTCTAATACCAACGCCTTACGTGGTTCTTGTCTCTTATTGATATAGTAATATGCGTATATGCAATGTTCTTGCAGGGAAACGTAAGATGTATGCGTGTTGCAATAAAGACCCAAACTTTGTATCAAACGTCACCAAAGAAGAGTTCTTGCCCCGAAGAAGTGGTGATCTCACAATTACCTATGATGTGGTTAGTGCATATGACACAGATTATTGGGCTCAGGTCACAATCACAAATAACAACCCTCTTGGTCGTCTTGATAATTGGAAGCTGAAGTGGCAGTGGACGGGAGACGAATTCATTGCAGCCATGAAGGGTGCTTATCCATCTGTTGTTGATACAACAGACTGCATTTATGGTCGACAAGGGGTGTTCTACAAGGGTCTAGATTTCTCCACTGTCTTGAATTGTGAGAAAACACCGACCATCATTGACCTTCCTCCCACAAAGGCCAATGATTCAAAGGTGGGATTGATCCCTTTCTGTTGCCGGAATGGAACAATCTTGCCTGCATCCATGGATCCAAGCAAGTCAGTTTCTGTTTTCCAGATTCACGTCTATAAAATGCCACCATATCTCAACCGGACTAAACTCGTCCCACCACAATACTGGAATATAAGTGGCACGCTCAACCCAGATTATCAGTGCGAGCCTCCCATTCGTGTCAGTCCTAGCCTATTTCCAGACCCAAGTGGGTTGCCATCAAGTTCATCAGCGATCGCTAGCTGGCAGGTGGTCTGCAACATTATACAGCCCAAGGAAAAGGAACAACGTTCACCTTCAGGATGCTGTGTTTCATTCTCTGCATTCAACAATGATTCTGTGATCCCTTGCCCGACCTGTGCCTGTTGCCAAAGTAATAATCCTAGCAATACATGTAATGCTACTGCACCAGCACTTCTCCTGCCATCTGAGGCTCTTCTTGTCCCATTTGAGAATCGAACAAAGCTGGCTTTGGCTTGGGCAAATTTGAAACACCTAACTGTGCCAAATCCATTACCCTGTGGGGATAACTGTGGAGTGAGCATCAATTGGCACCTATATACAGACTACAGAAATGGTTGGAGTGCAAGAATAACACTCTTCAATTGGGATCAGACCAATTTTGCTGATTGGTTTGCCGCAGTACAGTTTGGGAAGGCAGCTCCTGGTTTTGAAGCAATGTATTCCTTCAATGCAAGTATGGTGGTGGTGGATGGCGTTAACAACACCATATTTATGCAGGGTTTTCCAGGATTTAACTATCTTGTAGCAGAAAAAGAGGGAGCTAACCCAAGGACTGATCCCAGAGTACCGGGGAAACTGCAGTCAATTATCTCATTTACTAAAATGAACACCCCTGGTATCAATGTGGCAGGTGGAGATGGTTTCCCTACCAAAGTCTTCTTTAACGGGGAGGAATGTTCTCTCCCCACAGTTCTTCCAACAAGCATCGGTCATAAGATGGTGGCATCTAAGAGCATTTTGAGTTTCCTTCTATCTATTGTAGCTCTCATGTTGATGCAGCTATAGATGTGGCTTCAGTGCATGACGAAGGATTGTTTTGTAGCCGATGCAGATTCTTTGATTCTTTTGGTTATTTGATTGGTCATAGCTGGATCCATGTTTGGCAGAATGAGGAAGAAACCACCAATTAGAGGTGTGTATAGGGAGATCTGAGAATTTGTTGCAGCTGGTAGTTACCTTTGTAAGGTTGCAGAAACGTTCAGATTCAGAGGGAGGACTGCGAGTTTCAACTTTCAACACAAATCATTTATGTGATGTATTTCGTTTCCTTTTACATGTATAATCATGTCATGTTTTAATAGAAAATTTATTTACATAAAAAACAGATGTTAACTTCTGATGATCTTATCTAGATCTGTTAATGTACGTTAGTTGACTGGAATCTGGATCACCTCCCAAATGAGAAGATGACCTGGTCTCGGGCTCTCAGCTTCATGCAGTTTCGCTGAGAACAGTTACTTGCCTTCGGAATCAAATCTGGCCACAGCTTTCGTCAATTAAAAAAAAGGTGTGGAATGGGTCTTAAAACTGTTTCTTTTTTCGTTTGTGTCTCAAGTTCTTTTTATCAGAGAGCATTTCAATGCGCATTTAGAGTCCGGATCTGCTCCTCTTCGCACATCAAGAATATCTCCTGTACTTCTCTATTTATTATTTATGGGAAGATGTTCCCAGTATAGGGTGGGATGTGGCTGTGCCTGTGAGGCACACTCCGTGAGGAACAGATCCCAATTTGTTTAAGAGGGCTTTCGTTACGTGGCTTCTGACATCATACCAGAACACTATTTGGTGAAAATCTAGAAAGTCGATTACTGTTCCAAATGCATCAATTTTTATTAGAATAAGAAGCTAAAACATGGGTGTTCAACCACCATGACTGAATCAATGCATTTCACCTCCAATGCAAACCCCTCCCAAATGGGCCTTCAATATACCGCACGTAGTGTTACGAGAAACATGAAAGAACTTTGAAGCATTGAATGAGTTAGATGCGGACAGTTGTTCATTGACTTTGTAACCAGATAGAATGGAACCAACGACTAATTGGATCGGAACTATTTTTAGGGTCTGTTTGGTTTACAATTAGAATTGGAATTAAAATCTTTCGGAATTAGAATCAGAATGAATCTTCAATTCTTCCGAATGAGATTTCATTCCCAAGGAAAAAACAGAAAATGGCTATTCCCTCAAATGGGAGAATATACACCTCCAAACAGCTGGAGTCACCGAGTCCAAACCCCTATTCTTATGAATCAAACGGGGCCTTAATTGTTCTGAGTCAATTAAGACCGGAACCTACTATTACTACATATGATCATACACTCCTAATCTATCCTTCGAAAATATACACCTAGTCTAGTGCCTATTTTTCTCATGGTAAATATATTATTATTATAACTCCAGATGTGTCAATGTAGGACCAGGTCTACCCTAATTCGAACCACCCGGTCCAATAACAGCATTAGTTTGAATGCCAAAAATGGTGGAATTACACATGCCATGATGGAAAGGGTCGTTAAATTGTTTGTCCACCGTCATTTATATCACTATACCCTTTTATAATAAACTAATAAAAGCCATCCTCAAAAAGAGGAAAAGAAAAATCCCGGAGATTTCTTTTCTCCCCAAAGTACCTTAATTCTCAACCACTACAGAAGTATTCTCAGGTTTAGGCACCTCTGCAAGTCAGTATACCATTCATGAAGATTTCAGATCCAAGAGTCAATTTAGAATAAAAGTTCAACAACAGTGCATTAATAACGGATATAGAAAACCAATTCTCTGAAGCAATTTAACAAGAAACTGTTTGGTCCAGTTTTCCCTGTTTAACTAACAGAAGTACTGCTCTAAAACAGCAAGCCGGTGAAGTTGACTGTTTCCCAGCTTTTCTGTTTCAACCGAGCAGTCTGGCTGCATTTCCAGAACATCACGAAGAGTCTGCCCACGGCAGTCCATGATAACTCGTTGAATGAGTGAAAGGACGATTCACGATTAAGTCAATGTAACAACAACAAAAGGGAAATTCGCAGAAAAAAAGGGATTGCGACTTGAGAGATTAGTAGTCACAACATCTATAATTAGAGATAAGAGGCTAACACAGAATAATGGCCAAACAAAGAAGATCCACATTTATGTCTTGAACAATCAAATGAAATTTGTACAAAAAAAAAAAGTCAGTTCCTACTTCCTAGAGAGCAGACTGGATGTTGCATTACAGTTAAACTACCTCCTTCCTTGAATGATGTCTTCTCTGCATCGAACTTCCAAATAGTCCATCATCCGTGCCCTCACATCTTCATAGCCCTCTCTCTAGAACCAGATGTTTCTCGTCAGCCTATGCTACTAAAAGCAGTCAAAACTTTGCATGTACACCTTTGCATATCATGCAACTGTATCTTACAATATTTCTACTTGAGACCCAGGTTATTGAATCTGCACCCAACAAGCTTTTAATTAACGCCTTATGCACAGCCTTTGCTTTCTTTAAATTCGATTTTACCAGCAAATAGCTTATCTGTAACAGCAAGACATGGCCTATGGGAAATTGAGCAACCTGAGCTCCTGGAGTGGGATATAAACTTCAAACATCCTCCTCCCAACTGAAAAATAGATAGAATTTTTTATATGTTTAAAGAACTATGCAGATTAAATATACTGCCAACATGGAGATAATTGTGCCACCGCCTATACTGGAATATTATCCATGGTATATCCATCAAAATTGCACTCACTTTCAAGGGATCCGGTGCCTTCTTGCTGCTAGAAAATAAACACACATGTAAGAAGAGTTGGCATGTAGACTGTTGTAAGTTTTGAACGTCTGAAAATCGCAACAATATGAATCACAAATAAACTTACCTGCTTGAAAAGTGCACTCATAAGATCATCCTGACCGTAGCGTTGCGGAATGAGCAAATTGTCACAGCTAAAATCAGATATTGTTTCAGGCTTTACCCTAAAGGAATTGTTAAGAAGGGGGTTGATAGGGCGCTGAACACTGGCTTCTATCTTTCCATGTTCATTTTCTTGTCGCTGGGGGACCACTGCCTTGCCAACAACAGATGCGTTCCTATTCAGTAAGTTCTTTTGACTAGAAGCAAAGCCTTGATTGCCCAAAACTGCTTGTGTAAGGTCCACATTCCCCTGTACAGAGGTGATAGGTTGAGATGCTTCAAATGTAAGACCCACATTTTGTAATTCCCAGTCTTGGGGTTTGCTCTGGCAAATCTCACTAAATATGTCACAAACAGGAGCAAAGCCTCTTGGTCCTTTTGTGTCCACATTTCCTCCTTGAAACATCCCTGTGGATGTCAGAGTAGAAGAAGATGTGAGAGTATTTCCAATAGGCAAACCATTTCCAGGCAATTCTGCAATGTGGTTCAAAGGAAAATCAGCCATTGGGGAGGCTTGGGAAACCAGATTGTAAGCTGCACCTTTACCATTTAGAATAACTCCATTTCTTCCCAACACCTGACCTGCTATCTCATTTGAGAATATTTGCTGTACCATGGATGATTGAAGCCCAGAAGAATGGCTTCCTGTGATGTCATTCAATAAGTGGCCCCTTGACTGGGGTTGGGCCATCTGAATCATTAAAGAACTATTCTGGCTACCAAGGACACTATCTACATGGGATGAGCTTGTTCTTAGTGATGTTGCTGGTATGTTTAGAAAACTCGAAACTCCCTCACTGACTTGCAAACCCATGGTACCAAATGACTGGACAGATTGGTGCAGATGGGACAACTGTTTTGGCTCCATGTTGGTAGGGAGTCCATGGATTAAGTTCACCTGTTTGCTACTACTGTTCACTGATTGTTGCCCAGCTCCAACTCTCAATTTTGATGCGTCAGAGGTAAAAATGTTTCTCTGATCAACAAGAGGCATGCTTATGCTGGCGTTTGCAGTTGACCTTCCAAGTCCCCCTGCCTGTAGCGTGGCTAAGCTCTGAGGTGCTAGTTGACCTGATACGGCAAGAGCTTGTAGGTCAAGCCCATCAAGAGTAGACATTGGTCCAAAGCTTGCTTCTTGTGGACCCATGAAAGGTGTGTTCAGTCCATTCTGATGCTGTGATACTCCACTCAGCCTTCTAAGATACAAGCGGTATTTCTATACCATATGAACATGAAAATGAGTATTCATACAGAACTGCTTAGTCATAGCAAAGAGAGTAATACATGAATTTTTCCACCAAGCAGAATTGCAGCCATACCTGAAGGTGGCTGGCAACATTTTCCCTAGTGAGTCCAGGGACATTCATCAGCTCAAGAATTTTCTTAGGAACAGCCTCTGCATAACATTTAAAGTCCAAAAGGATGAATAAAACCAGTACAAATTTGTAAATTTGTGGTTGTGTGTGCGGGGGGAGTCTGCATGTTACAGAATCTTCAACTAAGCACAAAAACTTTTTGAAGGGAGATAATGAAGGCTTAAGATGCTTTTAAAATTTTAGGACACAAATATTTTAGAAGAAG
This sequence comes from Nelumbo nucifera, assembly GCF_000365185.1. Next base: position 4,065,772 of record NW_010729124.1, read on the forward strand.
AGAAAGTAAGGCTCGGTTTGGAAGGAGTACAAATGCAAATATGTACAATGCAAATCCTCGGATTTTGTATTATTTTGTATGTATTTGCACTGTAAATATTTGTATTTGTACTCCTTACAAACTGAGCCTAAAGATAAATTCATCTTAAAAATTATTAATGGTCCTACATTGGCTTTTGCAATTTCACATCATCTAATAAGATACATGGAACCTAAAAAGCATTAGCATTTGCACTGTAAATATTTGTATTTGTACTCCTTACAAACTGAGCCTAAAGATAAATTCATCTTAAAAATTATTAATGGTCCTACATTGGCTTTTGCAATTTCACATCATCTAATAAGATACATGGAACCTAAAATGCATTAGCATTTGCACTGTAAATATTTGTATTTGTACTCCTTACAAACTGAGCCTAAAGATAAATTCATCTTAAAAATTATTAATGGTCCTACATTGGCTTTTGCAATTTCACATCATCTAATAAGATACATGGAACCTAAAAAGCATTACCATTTAGCAAGTACTTGTCTTCACCCTATTCTCTCCAAGCTCAGACTAAACATGCTAATCTCAAATAGGATCTGACCTATGTACATTTTGCCAATGCATCCAAACCATAGATAGATTCTAATATAGTTAGAAACAAAGATTACATTATCACTTGTGACTAAAACAAAGAACATTCTGTGCAGCTCAAAAAATGTAAGACACAGTGACACACATAATTGCCTGAATAATGCAAAGTTAAAACAAAACAAACCAATGATAACCTAAGCATCTTAAAGGTTTTCTCTTTCTGCAGAAAGGGATCCATGAATATGGATTCTAGCAAGGAGATGGAGGGCTTAAAAAGAAAATCAACAGAGTGCAAGGAACGGGTATGGGATCCATACTGTCAATGCCTAATTGGTTGACAGCTGCAACAAACTGCTGATGGAGCTCGACTGACCAGACCACCCGTGGTTTCTTCAATGTGGATGTGTCATCCCTCTCCTCCCCTTCTTCTTCCTCATCTTTCCTTCTCTTTGAGTTTCTCCAATTACCATCATTCACTGAGGATGCATAATCCCCATCTTCAGATGGCTTCCGATGTCTGTCACTATCTTCCATACTCCCTGATTGCTCCAATTCCTTCAAGTCATTCCTTCTCTTTCGAACCACATGCTGCCAAATGTTCTTGAGTGCCTCAATCCGAACGGGTTTAATAAGGTAATCGCATGCCCCATGTGTAACACCCTTCATGACAACGTCTTTTCCATCATCAGCAGACATCACTGGATAATACAATAGAGGTCAGAGATAATGTGGATAAAATGCATTGAGATGGTCAAGTTTTATTCAATATGGATAAATGTCATCCAAAATTGCCCATATAAAAAAAGTCATCTGAAATCATCAAGCACCAATACTTACTGATAACAGGAAGGTCCATCTCCAGCCCAATGTGCTCGAGGAGCTTAAACCCGTCCATGTCAGGCATGTGGACATCACTGATAACGATATCAAACCCAGATTTGCTCTCTCGAAGCAAAGATAATGCAACCTCTGCTCGGTCACAGATGGTAACTGTAAATAACCGAAGCCACCGAATCAATCAGCCAAATAACCATGGATTTGGATATTCTCCAAACTCTAAACGACATAAATCATAATCAACTAGATTACCAATAAGAATCGCGTTATCGTCTAGCTTACTATTCAAATGGGAGATGTTATCCCAAACGGGTCTCCTGCTTAAAATTTCAATCACCTGACATCTACTGGTATCTTATGATATGATACTGTAGCCAAATCCTAATATCTTCTTATCCTTTCTCTTTTTCCTTTTTTTTTCAAATTCAGATTCCCAAACCCATTAACACTCTCATAAAAGTATTAATCAATAATAACAGAGGCTGAAAACATATATAATCGTTAACAGATATGTGTACAGACTACTAGTGCTGTAAAAGAATTAGCTAAAATAATTAAAAAGAGTTTGCACAGTTCGGATTGAAGAGAACTCCAAGTGAAAAATAGAAAAAGTTTCCTTTTCTTTACCATCTGTTCCTTCACCAAAAGAAAGCAAAAGATGGATTGAACTCAATATAGGAATACCTTCGTATAGACAGTTCCGAAGCATCTTATCCAGGATTCTGAGACACGTCGGGTCATCATCAACAACCAGAACCCGAAGACCAGCCGGGAACTGATCGGAAATCGCATCAGCCGCCTTCTTGGTCAGGATCGAATTCGCCAAAGAAACCGATCCTCCTCCGCTATCCATGTTCATTTCCTGAGACCGCCTTGCCCGTGAAAAATCAGACCCAACCCGTCGATTCTTCTCTTCTCTCTGAACTAAGCAAGCGAACTCCCCATCCAAAAAGAAAACCCAATTCGATAACCAGAGGACCCAAGCAAACCAAACGCACAATGGTTCAGTTTCACGCCCTGTACAGTCTCAACCGATACTCTCTTTCCCCATACGATCTCGACAGAGATTACAGGGTAATCCGTAAATTTCAGGAAGAGGAAATGATGAACAGCCAAAATCCAACATATCTTTTCTTTTTTCTTTTTCCCAACTTTATATATCTAAATCACCCCCACAACAACAACAGATGTAAAAACCAAAAAAGATAGATAGAGAGAAGTGATTGTTTATGGGAAGAAGGGATAGATTACTGAGAGAGAGAGAGAGAGAGGGTACTGGGTATGCGGTCTGGTATCTGCTCTTCGTTACTCTCCTTTCCACTGTACTCTCCGATAAGAGTGGATGCGGCTCAACACTAACAAACTCCACGCCACCCAACCAAACACATCTCATTCCCTTCTCTTTTCTTTCCTCTTTGGTTTTTTTTTTTTTTTTTCATTTTCTTTAACTTTTTACTACCATTTTCATTTATCGGCTCGACAAATTCACCGAGGTTTCAGTTTAGAAGCGTGCAGAATTTTAATTCCAAAAAGCCATCTTTTAATATTTTAATCAACGAATTAATTAATCCTTAAAAAAAAGCTACTGGTATTTGGGTTTCTTTATTCTTGTCAAAAGCTAAAACAAACAGGCGTTGAAGGATTCTAATATTCTATCTATTACCGGCGATTTCCTCAATAATCTTTTCCTTCATCTCTCTTTACTCTTCTTTTTAAGCAACTGACGGAATCTCTCGACGTTACTCTTCTGTCAAGTTTACTCTCCGTCCATCTAAGGGCGCTAAAGTAGGGATATTCTTCTTATCCTCGCATTGCTTGACACGTGCTGCCATCTAGCCACGTCATCGTCATATTCTACTGTTTATCCTCTATTTTGTGTTGTCATTAAAATACGCAGCGAGGACTGGACTGAGGAGGAGATGCTTTTAAGGAAAAAGAATATCTTGTAACTGCCAGCTTGTTTTCACGCGCAAATTAAACAATTTGCAGGTGGGTTTCAGGTGATGGGGGGTTATACCACGTGGCGCCCAATGAGAGTTGTAAAAAAACATGAAATTTTCGATAACTTTTTCCCACCCGCTTTTATGAATTTCAAGGTGGCGCCCTCGAATGATGAGACCAAATCTTGGATCACATGTCTTCCGAGCGGAATTAGTTTCGAATTCCGGGGGTTTTTCTGTAATTTGATGTCTCCTATAATTGGTGAAAACTTTGCTTCTGCTTCAATGTTCATTGTTCAATCCCATTACTCTCACTACTATTGTGGTGATGGATTGGATTGGATTGGTTGTATTATTGTTGTGACTTGTGAGCGACCTGGGTCCCACAATTGCGCGTGGGTCCCGCCGACTCTGGGCCTCACTGACTCCTTGTAACGTTATGTGCCAAAAAGAAATTAGAACCGTTAATCACAACGAATCAAGTAAATAGCTTAATCATGGATTGGTATTGATTGTCGAAAAAAAAGGTCAGTGAGGAGATGGTCCTTTTGGGTTCTTAGAAAATCTCGATTCTAACCTAAAATGGACGGTCGATGACCGATGATGCTTATTGAAGTCAATTTTCCCTAAGTAGATATTACAAATTCCCATATAACTAATAAAATTAATTATCTATAGAGATAGAGAGGGATGAAGGGGGGCTGATAATTGATGTGGCTATTGTTTGATTTGACTAGTTATATGACCAGGTTTTCAAGTTTCTCGTGGCCTCACATGTGAAATTTGATTTTGTTTTGTTTTATCATACGGTGGATAAATCACTTTTCTTGGGTGGCGTTATCCTTAGTTCCTTATTCCTTTTAAGGTGGACGGGCGGCAGACACTGTACTTCAAGGGTTTGAGTAGAATTTCTGCAAACTTTTTCACTCACCGGATTGATAAACAAAGATATTCACTTATTCAGTACAACTCAACTCACACTAAATAATAAGAAAAAATTCATAAATTCCGTCCATCTACAAAATTGCTAATCAAAGGATGAAAGCCACTATAACCTTCTTTTTCGGTAATGGATGGGAAGTTGGGAAACAACTACTGAAAGTCTGAAACTGCCCTAAAAGTAGAAGGACAACCAGGGCCTCCTAGACCCTCAGATGGGAATCTTCATTCTCGATAGGAATCTTTTTTTCTATCAAATCATTATTTAAACTTTTAAGCTGCATTGGCGACGGATGGTTCATGATACCACGTCGATGGAGATCCAGAAGACACAGACATAGACACTCCATCTTTTAAAGCACAAAAAATATATTAAAAATACAATAGTGCAACGCCTGCCTGCTCCTCCTTTTCTGCCTTTCTGTTTTCTGAACTTACGGTTTAGACCATTAAAACTGAGCATAAGCTATATTTTATATTATGTGCCATACACATAATGTTGACATGTGTTGTACGACACTTGTTTAGTGGGTCCCCAACTACCACGACAGATGGGCCCATGCTTCAACGTTGCAGATGTCTGTTGGGAGAGTGCTACCGACAACAGAAATGCTACTCCAGTTAATTAAAAAACAAGTTTTTTTTTTTTCCTTCTAAAAACTTAGTTAGATTAATCAATCAATTAATTTATTCCTATCAAATCAGAAAGTCACATCTTTTTAACGTTTTGCAGCGCATTTTTATTTCTTAATATGATAGCTCGCGTTATACACAAGGGCTTCCCCTTATTTATCTATTTTTATTTTTAGTTTTTGTTCCCTTTCTTTTTTTTTGGCAAATGAATTCACAGCGAGGATCCAGCTAGCTGTTGCCAGTTGCCAGACGCCTCCAAGAAAAAGGACCGACCCACTTACCGTCAGTCCATGATCAGCAACAAAGAACGGCCATAGACGTGACGTGTTGGACGACCTCAACAATGAATTAGCCGGACACGTGGGCATGTCGCTAGCGTCCCTGTGGGGACCACAACCTGATAAGTCATTACAAGCCAATGAATTACGGAGTGGGCGGACCCAACATTAAGGCGGTTTGTGGGTCCTCACTCATCTCAAATATGGGCCCCGGCCCATGTATGTACCTACGAGCTTCTTTCAATGCCCATCTCCGTCAAAGTACCAATCATAAAAGAGGGTTCTATTTTTTTTTAAATCTCTTATTTTAATATATTATGGTGATGAATGAAGATGGGAAAGTTGGTGGTTATTAGGTTGAACTGGGACATTATTAGGCTTTAGGTGATGAGTTGCTTTCCTTCTCTTTTTTTTTTTTTTAATTTCATTTACATTTATTTTTTTCTTCATTTTCTTATTGTCTTATATTTATGCCTATTTATGGGAAAATGTTGAATTTGAAGCATGTGTTGTTTTATCATGCTTCCCGACATGAGATCCGCTTCATCAATGGTTGATGGACGCAGATCTGGGGCCCTTTCGGGCAGGAAGCTGACAACTGGATGGATGTGTGAACCCAAACAGTAGTCTCCTTTACTTGTACTGTACACGTGGCTCATATGCAAAGGACTGAGATTATACCTTACTTCCAATTAGACTGATTTAGTGATATAATAGTGGTGTCCCTTTTTATAAGGCTGTTTGGCAAGTATTTTCAGATAGATCTTTCAACAACTCAATAAATGAGAAGACGTACTGAATTTTTGGGGATAGATCAAAGACTAGTTTATCGAGCTGTTAAAAGAAGTTGGGAAGGCTATTTTCAGCATGGAAAAATCAAAAGTTTCATTTCAAGTTTCCTGATTTTTGCCTTTCCTTTGGTCTTTCTGTACATTCATCTTTGATATTTCGATCTTTATAATACCAAATGGAAAAAAATACCATTTTTCAGTCTTTTGAGCTTTCCGCAAATTGAAAGATATGCCAAACACCGCCCTAATAATCTCATCAAATGAGAGGGAAATTCATGATGTATGCTTCGTACTCATAATGGGTCGGGTCGGGTCGGGTTACAAAATTTCCCACCCAACAACATAGATGCTTGAAAAAAATGCCGAAAGACATGATACTAAAAGAATATATATTTTAGGTTTGACTATGATGTCAGAAAAACTTACAACCAAAATTAATTGGCATCATAAAAGTAGGAACCAATCAGGTAGGTTTTCACTAGGGGTGCAAGTCGGGCGGGTTGGGTCGGGTTTATTATCAATCCGGCTTGGTCTTAAAATTTGCGCTTAAGGCCTGAGCCCGAGGTTAAGCCCGATTTTTCCAATTCGAGCCCAGCCCGTCTTATAATTTGATTCACTCGGAATTGGCTCAGGCCCAAGTTGGGATCGGATTGGTCAATAAACCTACTTTAAAATTATACATATATAAATGTATTTATGCTATGTATGTATGTATGTATGTATGTATGTATGTATGTATGTATGTATGTATGTATGTATAAATGTATATAATTCGGTTGGGCTTGGGTAGAGTTCGGGCTACCAAAGGGCTAGGACCAAGCTCGGCCCAAAATCCGACTTCTTGAGCCCAAACCCAACTTGAGGACTGAAAATCCAAGCCCAACTCATGTAAAATTCTGGATTTGACCGATTCAGATTCGAGTTGAACCCGCCCTAGTTGCACCCCTAATTTTCACCAAAAATTACATTGGATTGTGATTGGTCAAAGCCGTTCTGGTATGATGTCTTTGCAGCATCATAGATTTTCCCATTTTGATCTAATCCGGTTCATTTTTTTACCCGAATTTGGATTACCCAGATGCCCCAAGTTCCAATCCACTAGGGGGCAAGTTCTGCGTCTGTATAGCTTTTCATATAATAATGGATCAACGTTTTCATTTAATTAGGTGAATCAACATTATTTTGTATTCTATACATTAAAGAGTTTTCATTTGGTAAGGTCATCATCATCATCTAAGCTTTATCCCACTTATACGTGGTCAGCTATATAAATCATATTTTGCCATTCCATTCTGATTAGTCTAATATCAATTATTAAATTATGAGTGTTCAAATAATTTTTAACTGTTTCAATTCATGTCCTTTTAGGTTCGCTCCCAGTCTTTTTAGTCCATACAATTGTAAAGGACAATTTAGTATCCATTATCATAAGGATTTGACCAAAGTTCAATGCTGGCTGCCAATTTAATGCAACCCTCCACTTTTGTCCAGGCTCGAAAGTTAGGACTAGCAATAAAATAAGTTCACACTGGAGTTTTTAGGATATAAATAATTAATATTGTGTATGAATCAGACCTCATCCCAATTGCAACAAAGAGTTCTCCCTTCAATCATAATCAGTCTTCTACAACCCGATTAAAAAATAAGTAGGCTTCCTTCTTAGGTAATTGTTCATGGGCTTAACTCTTTAGGTTGAATCATTTTGCCTATAACATCATATTTACCATGGTTTAATCGGACCGGATCAGAAAAATTGGGAACCGGTTAGGTGATTGGTTTCTGTTTTCCCCAAAATCGAAAATTTTGTCAAAACCGTTGATTTTGGTCAGTAAACCGCTGGCCTGAGCGGTTAATCGTTCGAACGGTTTTGACGTTTATTGTTTTTTTTTTTTATTTTTTTTGTCAGAATGGGCCAACCATTCGACCCGATAACCAGACCCTTAACCCGTTTGATCACAGGGTCATTTTTAAAAACCATGATATTTACTATATAATGCTAACACTTATTAATAGTAATTTGAAACAAGGGCTTAAGATGGTACCTAATACGACCCCAACAATTCCTATTATTAATTAAGTCCTCTTTTGTTTTCCATAAAGCCTTGAACTTATTTGTTTTCGTTTGATCCTCAAATAAATTATGCAACTGATTCTCCATAAAAAGTCAATCTTAGAATGGACAAAATTGTTCCAACATGTCTTGTCAATTTTTCCCCTACTAAAATTATTTACCCACGTGAAAAATGGGTATCACTTATTTGAGTAAATGATACCTACTTTTCCTTGGATCCTACTTGAACGTGAAAAAATTTCTATTTGCATTCTTCCCAAACAGAGCCTATAATTTTGGAGTAAAGGCTCATTTTGGAAGGAGTACAAATGCAAATATGCAAGCGCAACACCTTCTAATTTGTATTATTTTGTATGCATTTGTTGATGGTGCGCAATCCGGCCGGTCCTAGCTGTCAACGATCTTGCCTCGGGCTAGAGCACAAGGTGCCTGAAACGGGGGAGAAAGTGAGTAATCTCTGGGAAAGAACTCGGTGAGAATGCTACGAAGCTCAAGTTAGTATTTCCTCAAAGGCAAGATAAAACCAGATGGAAAAAAGTTCACACACCTTGTTCTTGGGGGGTAGAGAGCCTTTTATAACCACTTCGCGCACTCACTCCTAAGCTTCTGTCAGGTCGGGTATGATTACCCCTGCGCTTCTGCCAGTTCGGGTGTCACCACCTCTGCTGGGGCAGAACCGCCACTGCTCTCTTTGTCGGAGCCGTCTCTGTAACTGGAGATGGCGGTTGGCAGGTGGCCGTTGAAGTGCAGTTGTCAAGCGTCAGATCCCAAGTCAGTCAGGTGCGCCGCCCCTGGATATGGACTCCTTCAGTGTCAGGTATGGTGCGGTTGTTCAGTTCGGCGTCCTGGAGGCGAAGTGCTAGAGTGGTGTGCGAGGTGAAGTCTTGAGTTCGGATAGAGGTGTAGCCCGAACTGCCATGGGGCAGGCTATTTCAGGTTGTTGCCCTTTGTGTTTGTAAGGTTCGAGGTTCAAGGGAGAGCTCGGGCTCCTTTCGGGGAGTTCGGGCTCCTTGTAGGGAGTTCGAACCGCTGGTTCCTCCTTTCGGAGCTCGCGCCTTGGGCGTGCTGTTGTGCCGAGCTGTTGCCTTTGCCACGTGTTGAGTGGTTACGAGGTCGAGCCAAATCTTCATTCATCAATAGCTCCCCACTCCTCGCGCAAAGGGACTTGCCCTGGTGCGGGGAGTTCGTGAGGTGGTGGGTGGATTTGTCCCGTGCTTCGAACTGGTTTCGACTGATAGCACGAAGTGTGCGTTCGTCAGGATTTTTCTGGGCTTCTCGAACGCCAAAAAGTTGAGAAATGCGCCAATCCGTTTATAAATGCTGACAGACGTGACAATGCGTGCTTATTTCAAAATTTAAAAACGTGCCGCTGGGAGACGTGACAGCGGGCGTCTTTTCAAATTTGAAAAAATGCGCCGCTGCCGCCTTTAATGCGGGGAGACGTGCGCTGGCGCTCTGTCAGTTTCAAAAGACATGCGGCCAGTCACGTCTCGGTCTCAGGAGATGTGCGGTCAGCACGACTGCGGGCCGTTGGATTTGCTTTGATCAGAACCGTTGATTTTTGGTTACTGTGGGTATAAATAGTGGGGGACCCCAGTTGCTTTGTCATTCTTCTGCGTTTTGCTTCTTGAGCTCGCATCCAAGTCTTTAGCTCGCATTCAAGTTCCCATAGTCCGCTTGCTTTTTCTGGGTGAGTACTTTCCTGGAATCCTTCTTCTCCTCCTGATGTCTAGCTCGGATAGCTCTGATAATTTTTCGGGGGGGTCAGATGCAGGTTCTACGAACCGAGTTGCATCCCCCGACAGTCCTAGTGAACCCGAGGTAGAGTTCGATGAAGAGTTCGAACCCATAGGCCGAGTCGCCTCGGGTAGTTTGGCATCCTCCTCCCGTCGAGGTCGGACGTTAGACAATTTTGGGCCCTCGACCATGATGCCTGAGGGGCTTCACTCCCTTATTGCTCAGTTTAACTTGCCTAGGGAGTACACCTACTTCATACCCTCGGGCAGTTTCCCTTGGGAACACAGTCCTAATGAGATCGTGATATTCCGGGAGCAGCTCGTTGCTGGGTTGCGCCTGCCTTTCCACCCCCTCATTGTCGAGGTTATGAACCACTTCGGCGTTACTGTCGGCCAGCTTCACTCGAATTCTATTCGTAACTTGGTGGGGATAATCTCCCTATTTTGCGAACAGATATTGCCCTTAGACTTGGAGATTTTTTCTTCCATTCTAATGCTTAAGAAGCAAGCGGGTCCCCTTCCCGGGCGTAGGCGGGCGTATTACCTGTCTCCTCGCCCGGGTTTTAAGCTTTTACACGATCTTCCCAACAAAGTCCCGGCATGGAAACGGGACTACTTCGGGGTGCGAAGTGCTTTGGGGTGGCCATTCCAAACCGGGTGGGGGATGGCTGCCCCTGATGCCGGTGTTACGCTCGATAGGGAGACGGCGAAGGGCCTCTGGGAATGGGCACGGCTTGGGCTAAAATGCCACCATTATCTGACAAAGGCCAAGCTCATCGAGGCCGGTCTGAGTTCGGGTAGGTTCCTTACTTAGAGGCTTACCTTTTGTTTTGTTTTGTTCTTTCGTTTTCTTGATGCCAAGCTCCTTTTGCAGGTGTGATAGACTCAGAGAAGACTCGTGGTGGGAACCTGTTTCATGCCATGAAGAGGAGGAAGCGAGTCGCCAAGCGTACTCGTGCCGAGCTGCCCCGAGATGCAGACCCTGAGGTACCAGATGGCCCTTCCAGTACAAGAAGCGGCAGGGGCCCCTTATGCCGAGGCTACTTACACGGGGGCTCCCGCTTACTCTGAGTCTACTTATACGCGAGCTGGGCCTTCAGGCTCGGGATACCAAGGCGAGTTCAGGAGCGTGTTGTTGCCGAACTACGCTCTTCAGAAGAGTAGGGAGGCCATTTATCCTGAGGAGGTCGCGGCATGGACCGAGCTCCCTCTAAACCAAGTAGCTTGTCGTGCTGCCACTCATGCCATGGTGGTAAGTCAGCGATTTTCTTGTCGGGCTCTTTGCTTTTATCTTTCTCATTCTTTTGATCATTTGTTATTTTTCCTTTTGGTAGGTGAATTCTTCTATCCATGCCTTGGCGGCCCAAGTGGAAAGGAACTCGAGGCAGGCGCGAGCTGCCGAAGAGGCTTCCCGTGCTGCCTCGGCGGCTTCTCAAGCTGCTGAGGCGGCTTCTCACGCTGCTCAGGCCAGGCTGGCGAGGTCTCAGAGAGATATCGAGGCCATGGGAGTTGTGGTGAAAAGCATATGGCGGACCTGAGGCTGGATTTGTAGCATCAGGTTGAATACCTTCAAGAGGACATAGATCTTTTCTCAAGGCATCGAGGATGCCAAGAAGAAGGCCGTTGATTAATACATCGCCTCGTCACGCTTTGACGACCTGATGATGGGCTCGTATAGAAGGGGCTTTAAACTAAGCCGGTGGATGATCCGGAATACGTACCCCGAGCTTGATATTAGCGCTATAACCACTTCGCGCATTACTCAGGAGATGGCCAACGCTGCAGACGGTGAACCGGACTCTGAGGATGAGACAGGGCCTTCGGGTATCGTTGAAGTGCCTTCAGATGGTGAAGAAGTACCTCCGGGCCTGTGAGCTCGATATTGTATATATATATATATATATATATTTTGAAATGTACACTCCCTTATTTTGCAATGGAATGACTTTCTTTTGGTTAAGTGTTGGTTGCTCTCTCTCCCGAACTAACCGTATTTGCTGAACTGATCATATGCCCGATCTGTTTTGCCCGGGTTACTGCGCTCGTGCAACCTGTTTTGCCTTCGTTTGCCTATGCCGAGGTCCTTGTTAACTCGACATTCTAGCCTTAAGGCTCTGGTAGCGACTTAGTCCACTTCACTTGGTGATTTATAGATAGTATTGTCTCAAGTTAACGATGTTCCTTGCTCGGGGTACTTGTTTGCCCTCTAAAGTTTCGAGCTCGTATGCTCTCCTCGAGCGCTCTCTTTACTCGGTAGGGCCCTTCCCAATTCGGTCCATGTTTGCCCACGCCAGGCTCGGGTGCCATGATCTTACGGAGAACCAGGTCGTCGACGCGGAAGTTCCGCTTCTTTACTCTGGCATTGTAGTACCGAGCTACTCTTTGCTGGTAGGCTGCGGTCCGGATGTACGCGAGGTCTCTTACCTCGTCCAGTAGGTCAAGGTTGGTGCGTAACTCATCTCCGTTTGTCTGATTGTCATATGCTTCAATTCGTAGTGTAGGTATTTCAATCTCCGCCGGGATTACCGCTTCAGTGTCATAGGTGAGGTTAAAGGGGGTTTCTCCTGTGGCGGTTTTTTCCATGGTTCGGTGAGCCCATAGAACACTTGATAGCTCATCCGCCCACAACCCTTTAGCTTGGTCTAGTCGCGGCTTTCAGTCCACGGATGATAGCTCTGTTCATTACTTCTGTCTGGCCGTTTGCCTGCGGGTGTGCGACCGATGTGAAGTTCTGCCGAATTCCCATATCTTGGCACCATTCSTGRAACTTGATATCCTCGAACTGCTTGCCATTGTCGGAGATCAGTACCCGAGGTAACCCGAAGCGACATAC
>NW_010729124.1:4101377-4126245 GCF_000365185.1 Nelumbo nucifera
ATTCTCCCTCCCCCTATCTCCCCTATTGCATGAACATTTGCTAGCATCACTCAACTAGCTAAAGTGAAACCAAACAATGGAGTATCATTGGTAGCAATGGCATCAGCAATAAAAGCACTAGTGGCATTAATAATAGCATCTCAACTTATGTACCTAAAATTGTAAAGAAGAAAAAGATGGAGAAAATGGATTCTCTCGTGATCAATTAAGAAAGTGAGAAGATGACTTAGGGTCTGTTTGGTTAATGGAATAAAGTTTGGAATTGGAATTGGGATGATCCAGTTCCAACAGTTTGGTTGATTGGAATCCGAATCCGATTTTCATTCATGGTGGGATAACATTCCCTCATATGAGGGAATGACCATTCCCTCCCCCTCGTTTGGGAACGAGAATCCATTCCAGCTGATTCTGATTATGATTCTAATTTTAATTCCCATTTGAACCAACCAAGGAAGAATATAGTCAATAGACCATTCCAATTCGAATGGATTTTGATTCTGGTTTTGACTATGAACCAAATGAGCCATTTAATTTTTTTTTCTAAACTATATTTAATACTTTTTGTCTTTATTGCTCATTGGAATCATTACCAAAAAAAAGTGTTTGTGTTTGATGTCTACTTAAACTTTTTTTTTTTTTGGTAATGTGGGATAACAGACTAATATGTTAAAACAGAAAATAATCAGTTTGAACCATCACCATAAATTAACGGTTCTAAATTTTTAGTGGTTTGACTATCTGAGTCGACCATAGTATTACGATGTCAACAACTTTTTAAAACTTAGGCTATGTTTGAATAGATAGAATAAGACAAAGAAAAATTAAGGAAAGTTCTTAAATAATTTTATAAAATTTGTTAAGATTTTTCTCTTGATTTTCAATTTCTCTCTTATTTTTTACCAAACCAAACACAACCTTGTTCAAACCCATCCTTAAAACTGAGATCAAATCAGCCCCCCACAACGTTCCACAGCACATCCCCATTATATATTGGGAACATCTCTCAATGATAATATCAGAAATGATAATGCCATAATCGGGAGATGTTCCCAATATACGGCAGGATGTACTGTGAGACGTTGTGGGAGGCAATCTTGTGGGGGGCTGATTTGAACTCCTTAAAACCAAATGATGATGACAGTTCAGTCCATAAGTTTTCTAGCTAGTTGTAGTGGGGACTTGGGACCAAATCCCCTCCCCACCAAAGCTAGTTGGGAGGTTAGAGATTTATAGGTATGGAAAAAAACCCACCACAGCACCAGTAAATGTATCATTATGCATCAAATATTGTGTGAATTATTATTGTTGAAAGTGTCGTTGAAAATAGAATTGATAATTCTACCGGTATGAGCTTGTCTTACACCACCCCAAGTCTGGATAATGGAGAAAGATCACGTCAATTAGTTGGCAGCAGTCACTAAAATTTTTTGCCAAACTCTCTGATTGAAAATGACTTAACTTGCTAACATATGGAAGAACAGGATTTCATTTCATTCACATAACTCCCATCAGTTTTCTGAGCTCATGGTACTCATAAATCACAATATAAAGCATAACTATAAAGCCAACATGAATCTGCTTACAATGCTGAACCCTCAGCTGTCACCACACCAATAGTTTTCTTTGGCTAATTGTCAAAATTAAATCCACCCAAATGCTCCAAGATTCCAGATGTTTTGGTTAATTTGTTGTCTCAAAACAAAGACAAGGTTATTGTTTTAGGCATCGATTAGTGAGCTAATAGAATTCTTATCCTATTAATTAATGCATAGAGAACCACTAGGATTGAATCGATTGATATAATGCCAGCAGGGACGACTCTAAAACGGAACCGAGTCCGCGTCTTGTGAATCCACCAATCACAATCCACCACATGTCTAAGACTGAGATTCATAATGTTAACGGGCCTTGCACCGCTAACATGGGATAGCCGGTTCAACCGGCTACAAAAAGATTAAAATAAAATCAAATCAAAACCCAGTCAACGTTCCTCCCCTCTTTCTCCGTCCCATTTTACAGAGTTTCTTTGCTTTTCCTCCACCGAACCCTATCCACACACCGGCGACCATACAGCAATGAACGGTGACCCGAACCAGCAGCCATCGGCAACGAGAGCTCCGACGATACGTTTTCTGGCCTCCTCCTCCTCCTCCTCCTCCTCCTCCTTATAAGGGCTTCTTGTTTTCTCTTTTCAACAGATTGAAGCCTTACAGCGGCAGGATTCTTCAGGTGAACGAAAGTGGGTCAACACTGGCGGGCTTGCTGTTGTGACCGGTTGCAATGACGGATCTGAACTCAGTGCAGCCCATTCCATCTCTAATTCTCTCTCGTTTCTCTTTTTCTAGTAGGTAACCTCTCATTTCATGGAAGTGCAAGAAACATTCTACTGAAACAGCTCCTCTGAAAATCCACAGAATCGACTCAGTCTCGTTGCCGACGGCTGCTGGTTCGGGTCACCGTCCACTGCTGTATGGTTGCCGGTGTGTGGTGTGGTAGGGTTCGGTGGAGGAAAAGCAAAGAAACTCTGCAAAATGGGAGGGAGAATGAGGGAAGGAACGTGGACTGGGGGTTTTGATTTTATTTTTGTCTTTTTGTGGCCGGTTGAACCGACTACCCCATGTTAACGATGCGAGGTCCGTTAACGTTATGAATCCCGGTCCTGGACGACGTGGTCAATTGTGGTTGGTGGGCTCATGCATATGTCCAGTGAACCCACCACTGATGCACAGAACACGAACTTAATAGAACCTACCGTTGAAAGATGCCAGATTACAGTTAATGAATGAATTTCTTCCGGGAAAATCTATGATGCATAAAAGATATGGTATAGAAAGAGTTTTGACCAATCAAAATTCACCCATGAATTTTGGTAAATAATACCATTTTTATGATTCTGATTTATTGTTAAGTTGTTTTTTCAATATCATATCTTTTTCATATTATAGTGGATTCCATCTAAAAAACATTGCTTTTCAAACTCCAAAAGTGTTGGGTAAGTGTATGAAAGTTTATCTGAAATGCAATTTCACATCTAAAACGATTAAACCATAGGCCATCACTGAACACACTCATATTCGAATAAACAATGCATGTCCCTTTTTAAACCCAAATTTCTTCTCATTCGAGTTCTTGAACGACAAAGACTTTCACATTGTCCAACCACTGCACTGCCCTATCGATGAACGCCTAACCATCGGTGACACAACGGACAAGTCTCCCGGTGATCTATATTCTAGTAATCAATAACCGTCTGACGATCTATGTTTCGTTCTCTCTCTCTCTCAACAACGGTGTTTAATTACTTCATAGACTTTATTAATATTTTTATTCTTAATAATTTATTATTAATTTATAAATTTATATGTATTTCTAATTTTATTCTTATTTTAATAAATTACTAGCGGGACCCGTGCGGTGCACAATATTTATTAAGAGAAAGTTAAACAATAAAAACACATAAGAGTATATAATTTTTTAATTTTAAATAATTAATAATTATTTATATTCTATATACTATTTTTAATAATTTTTTTACAATACAAAATAACCTTAATTAATTTCAACTATGGTTGTTCATCAAACTAATGAAATCGACCAACCCAACCAACACAAACCGAGTTGGTCAGTTTTCTAGTATTTCCAGTCGGCGTTGGTTCAACAATTTCCCAACCTGATCAGGTTGGATCAGCTTCACTTTGAACATTTGTAAATCAACCAAAATCGGATGACCCAACCATAGATATATACTAATATTTTATACTTTTAATATGGGAAAGTGGAAAATTCTCATATTTATTAGTCTAAAATATTTTATATCATAACTTTAATTTTTAAATATAAATTTTTAAGTTTAAATCTTTTGAACCAATCGACCAAATCGAAAATCAACATAAGCCAATACAACCTAAGTTAGCCCGTTTTCACTAATGGTAAGTTCGTTTTGGGTGATCAAATCCCTAACCTCACCAAGTCAATTTGGTCGGCCACATAGCCTACAACCAAACCGAACTAACCCGTGAGCACTCCTAATTTTAGCTAAATTAATACTCTAATCTCTAATAAATAACAATAGTTTCAAATCCAATAATTATTGAAAATTTTCTATTAAATAACAAAACAAAAATAGATTTATACATAATTATTGCAAATATAATTATCACAAAAACAATAAATAATTACTAAAAAATATAATAAATATAGATTAAGATTTTAAAATTATTATTAATAAATATTAATTTTAGATAGTTATTTTCTAGAATTATTAATTGATATAAGTTAAATTAGTTATTTACAAAATTATTTAGTTATTTAAATTTTAAAATATTAACTATTTATTGAATTTAACAATACATAAAATTATAATTTATACTGTTAATAAATAATTTCGTTATTAAGTTTGTAAAATATAAAATTATTTTCAATCTGAATATTATGTTATAATTATTTTTCTACTTTTAAGAAATTTTTAAAATTTATTAAATAACTTCGTTATTTTAACTATTTAAAATATCGTTATGTTAAATACTTCGTTATTTAAAACGTTTATGTATTTAAATATTTAAAAATATATAAAATATTTAAAATGTTTTTTATTTGATTTTTATTTATTTAAGATATTATAGAATATTAAATATTTTGTTTTATAATTATTTATCTATTTTTATTGTTTTGTTACTTAAGATATTTAGTTATTGAAATATTTAAATAATATTTTAGTTTTTTAATGTTAAATTTTTATTGTCTGAATACCATTTAAATTGAATAATCTGGAAAATAATAATTTATATTGTTAGTACAAAATTTCTTGATGAATTTTATAAAATACAAAATTATTAATAATTTGACTATTATTAAATCTATTATAATTATTTTTTGTGTTTTTAATAAATATTTTAAGGTTATTATATTATTTTGTTACAATGTTTAAACAATTTTTTATTTTTTTAATTCAAACTTTCTTTGGATAGATATAGATAAAAAGTAAAAATATAAAATTATTAATAATATGAAAATTTTGAAATCTATTATAATTATTTTTGTGTTTTCAATAAATATTTTAATGTTAGCATATAATTTTGTCAGAGCATTTAAATAATTTTTTTAGTTTAAACTTCCTTTAGATATATATAGATAAAAAGTGGGAGAGAGGATAAATAAGAATTAGAGAAAGTTTAGGAGAAAGTAAAGGATAGTGAGGGAGATAGTTTAAGAGAAATTTTAGGAGATGATATTATTTAGGTTATTGGGAATGTGTGGGGGAGAGAGAGAGAGAGAGAATTTTTTTTATGGGAAGGAAGAGCATCTCATTGGTTGTTTCAAAAATGACATAGATTAAAAAAAAATCAAAATAGAAGAAAATTTCTTCACTGTTGTGTTTTAGGATATAATATATATATTATTTTTTATAATTTTTATTTGTATTAATTATTAAATATTTTAATAGTTTTAATTTAATAATTTGATAATTATTAATACTTTTCATTGCTTGATGGACTTTTTTACTATTTTTATTATTATTTTAACCCTTAATAATTTATTTTAATTTATAGATTTATATGTATTTTTCAATTGTATTCTTATTTTAATAAATTATTTTTATTTTTTATAATTTACTCATATTTTTCAATATTATTTTGAATTTAATAAATTATTTTTTATGAAATAATGCAAATTGAACTCAAAATTACCAAATAGTCTATTTTAGGGGTAAAATAGTAAAATCAAGGAATTTCAAATGTTGAAGGGTTGATCCAACACAAACAACCTTATCTATTCAGAGCCTCTAAAAAGTAGAAAAGCATCTATGCCTCTTTTCAGATTTTAGACACTTTTAATATCTTTTTAACTTTTCAGATTTCAGATTTATCAAACGCCACCTTAAAAATAAACCTGAAATTTGGGTTTTTTGAATTAAGTTCTTATTCGAATAAACACCTATTTTTAAGCACTCTGAATTTTAGTTTGACCCATTATCTCCTGAAACTCTCGCCACCAGTTCCATTTCTTCCAAAAAGTAGAGTGTGATCGGGAGGAAGAAGAAGATAAAACATCCCAATCACCATCTTCATCCCTCTTATGCACTCTCCTATGGAATCGGATCTCCAAATGTTTGATGTTGGATTCTTCCTCAATCCTTAGTATTTTGTCCAATTGTTCGCAGTTGATTGGGAGGGTTGCAAAAGATACTAGTATAGATTTTAGGGAAAATTTCCCATTAGTACCATGTACTTTGGGTCTAGTGCCATATTGAGTATCTAAACTTTCTAAACATGCCAATTTAGTACCTATCGTTAAATCGACCATCAAGTGGTATGCAAAAAGACACATATACCCTTTGAGCATCATCTAATTTTCTTTATCAACTATATGCTCAAATCAGACACAAAAACCTTTGATCCATTCATGTGAAACTACAATGATGGCGACAACTTCTATCCAACTAGGGCCATTCAATCTCGACACTAGCTCTCCCTCTCCTCCTAAAATGAATACCTTTTCTTCAATTGTAGGGAGGATGATGTGCTCATCGAGCCCAAGCCCAGCATCTGCGAGCAGTTCCTAGAACACTACGACTCATCGTGTGACAAGGCTAGCTATCTCTGCCGGCATCTACCCGATTGGGTGGGAGAAGTTCATGCTGCTCTTACTAGTTACCACCCCAAGGCAATGGAGTCTCTAAGGTTGATGTTGTAGTATAGCGCATCTTACACAAGTGTTCACTGAAAAACCAGCGGTGTAGCTCCACTGTATGATCAAGTCCCCGAGTATGGAATTCGAGTAGATTTTGATGTTCCAGTTGTTGGGGTTCCTTCCTTATGAGGTGGGACCCACTAATAAAGGTAGAGAAAAGAAAAGAAGAAAAAGACAAAAAGAATGGGAAGTCAAGAGACATTTTTGCAAGCCAACACATCCTTAGCTATCCAATGAATTGGAGAGAGCTCACTTTTACTCTCTACTCTCTAAACTTTAACAACTCTTTAGAAAATATCAGAGAACAAGAAAGGGGTTTAGAGAAGAAGGTTTTTGGGAAGAAGAAGAAGAGTTACAAGGGCTAAAAAGAAGAAGAAAAATCCATTTTCAGCATCTCCTCTTGCTTCCATTGTTGTGCTTCCACCTATGGTGAGAGATTTCATGTTTGTTATCCATCTTAATAATGTTTTTTGTTATTGGTATCCAAGAGCTTTCTTAATGTTAATCATCTATTTGTAACTAGATATAAAAACAATGTACCCCATTACTATTGCTGATAGTGGATGTTTGGATTTCGGTCTTGTGGTTTTTACCCTCACATTAAGGGGTTTTCCACGTAAAAACTTGGTGTCTACTATTATTGCTTGCTCTGTTTTTGGTTATTTGTTTTATTATTGTTGCATGCTTGATATTTGTGGTTAAGATCTCTGTGGTTTTTCACAAAGAAAAATATAAGGGTTACTCCCAACAAATTGGTATCAGAACACTTGGTTCTTGTGTAAATCATGGAAGGAGGTTCAATTAGAATGATTTTATTAAATGGAAGAAACTTGTCTCTTTGGAAACCAAAAATGAAGGATTTGTTGCTCTCTAGAGATTTGTATGCACCTATGAGAGGTGATAATGGCAAGCCAAAAGATATGTCCAATGAGGATTGAGAACTCCTTGACTTAAAAGCAATTGCTTTTATTAGACAATGGTTGGAAGATAGTGTCTATCATCTTGTAGCAAATGAAACCTCAACTATTCCATTTTGGAACAAGTTGGAAGAATTGTATGAGAAGAAAACCATCGGCAATAAGGCTTTATTAATTAGAAAGCTTGTAAATTTGAAGTACAAGGAAGGTGTGTCCATCACCGAACACTTGAATCAAATGTAAGATATTGTAAATCAATTAGCTTCAATGAAGATGGTGTTGGATGATGAACTTTAAACTCTATTGTTACTTAGTTCATTGCCAAAAATCTAGGAAAGACTTGCAGTATCTCTTAGTAACTCTGCACCCGATGGAACAGTGATAATAAGCATGGTAAGAAGTAGTTTGTTCAATGAAGAAATTAGGAGAAAATCAAAACTAGATGCTCTCCTTACAAAAATCCAGGGTAGAAGCCAAAGCAGAGGTCCACATAGTCATGACAAGCTCAAGTCAAGGAAAGACATCACATGTTTCCATTGCAAGAAACAAGGTCATTACAAGAGTGAGTGTCGGAAACTCAAGAGAGACAACAAGAATGATAGGAAAAAAAGTGAAAGAAATGAAGAAAAGGACACCACTATAGTTACAAGTGGAGATATTATTGTTTTCATAGGTTGTGAAGAGTCGTGCATTAATTTAGCATGTCATGACACATATTGGATTGTTGATACAAGTCTTCCTATCATGCTACTTCTCACAAGGAATATTTCATCTCTTACAGTACAGGTGATTTTGGTGTTGTGATAATGGGAAACAGTGAAACTTCCAAAATTGTGGGGATGAATGATATTTATCTTGAGACTGATGTATGTTGCAAAGTAATTCTCAAGGATGTCAGACATGTTCCAAATTTTTGCTTAAATCTGATTTCAGCTGGGAAGCTAGATGAAGAAGGCTATAATAATCAATTCGGCAATGGAAAATGGAAACTATCCAAGGGGTCTCTAGTTGAAGCAAAAGGCAACAGGTGTTGCATTCTCTATCGTACACAGGGACGTGTTTGCAAAGGTGAAATGAACATCATGGAGAAGGAAGTCTCTACTGAATTGTTGCATAGATGATTGGGTCACATGAACGAGAAGGAAATGCAAATTCTTGCCAAGAAAAATCTATTAACCGACATGAAAGGCACACACTTTAATACTTGCATTCATTGCTTAGTTGGTAAACAAAATAGAGTTTCATTTCAAAGCTCTCCTCCTCATAGAAGAAAGCATGTTTTAGAAATAATTCATTTTGATGTTTGTGGGCTTATGAAAGTCAAAACTCTTGGTGGTGCATCTTACTTTGTTACTTTCATAGATGGTGCTAGTAAAAAAGTATGAGCTTATGCTTTGAAATCTAAAAACCAAGTACTAGATGTCTTTAAAGTTTTTCATGCTATGGTTGAAAGAGAGACAGATAGACCTTTCAGTGTATTCATACTGACAATGGTGGTGAGTATGAAGGTCCATTTCAGAATTACTGTAAAAACCATGGTATTCAATATGAGCAATCAGTCCCTAAGACCCCACAGCAAAATGGTGTAGCTGAGAGAATGAACCGCACCATTCTAAAGAATGTTAGATGCATGCTGTCACAAGCAAAGTTGCCAAGATGTTATTGGGGAGAAGTAATGCGTACAACTATGTACTTGAGTAATTTGTCTCTTGCAGTTCCTTTGAATGGTGATGTTGCTAAAAGGGTATGGACAGGAAAAGATATTTCCTATGATCATCTCAAAGTATTTGGTTATTGCTGGGCCTTTGCACATATGCCCAAGGATGAGCGGTCTAAGATTGATGACAAAACCAAGTGGTGTGTTTTCTTGGAATATGCAGATGAAAAGTTTGGTTACAGGTTATGGGATTCAATGGGTAAGAAAATCATTAGAAGTAGAAATGTGGTCTTTCTTGAAAACCAAACTGTGAAGATTTTGAAAAGATTGAGAAGCCTCGAGCAGATGATGGTGAACTTGTAGACTTGGACTTTGTATCTCCTCCCTTGGTGCACAAAAATGATGGGGGAGATGTACAACAAGAAAATGTGAACTCATAAAATAATGAGAATGTTCCCAATGGAGATATTGATGGTGATGATGAACAGGGAAGCAACCCCCTCAAGAGCCACCAACTAAATTAAGAAGATCAACTAGGGAACATCAACCATCGAAAAAATGTCCACCAAATGAGTATATAATGCTTTCAGATGCAGATGAACCAGAAAGCTATCATGAGGCTCAAGAAAATGAGCACAAGAAAGAATGATTCAAAGCTATGCAAGAGGAGATGGACTCTTTGCATAAGAATCATACCTATGATTTGGTGGAACTACCCGAGGGTAAGAAGGCATTCAAGAACAAATGGGTATATGGGTTGAAGCATGAAGATAGGAGCTCGCAACAAAGGTACAAGGCAAAATTGGTTGTGAAAGGATTTGGACAAAAAAAAACATCGATTTTGGTGAAATTTTCTCTCCAATGCTAAAAGTGTCATCAATACGTATTCCATTGAACTTGGTTGCAAGTATGGATTTGGAGGTTGAACAAGTAGATGTCAAAACAACTTTTATTCATTGTGACTTGGAAGAAGACATCTACATGGAACAACCAGAAGGATTTGAAGTCAAAGGAAAAGAACATATGATTTGCAAGCTAAGGAAGAGTTTGTATGGTTTCAAACAAGCTCCAAGACAACGGTATTGAAAGTTTGAATATTCATGATAGAGCATGGGTATGGTAAAACAGCTTTAGATCATTGTGTTTTCACTAAATATTTTTTTAGTGATGATTTTGTCATTCTTTTGCTATATGTTGATAACATGTTGATTGTTGGACAAGATAAGACAAGAATTGACAGGTTAAAGAAACAGTTAAGCAAGTCTTTCTCCATGTGTATGAAAATCTCATGTGATAGGAAATCAAAGAGACTGTGGTTATCACAAGAAAGCTACATAGAAAAAGTGCTTGTGAGATTTTGCATGGATAAAGCAAAACCGATTAGTACTCCATTGGCAAATCATTTCAGATTGTCTGGTGATTAAAGCCCAAAGAATGAGAAAGAAATAGGAGAAATGAAGAACATTCTCTATGCCTTTGCCATAGGAAGTCTCATGTATGCTATGGTTTGTACTAGGCCGGACATAGCACATGCGATTGGTGTGGTTAGTAGATTTCCTGCAAATCTAGGCAAAGAGCATTGGCTTGCAGTGAAATGGATCCTTAAGTATTTGAAAGGTACATCCAAAGTATGTGTTTTGGAGGTCGTAAACCTATGCTTAAAGGGTTTACAGATGTTGATATAGCAAGTGACATTAACTCTAGAAAGTCTACATCAGGTTTCTTGTTCATTTTTGCTAGGGGTGCAATATCATGGCAGTCTAAGTTACAAAAATGTGTAGCCTTGTCAACTACAGAGGCTGAATATATAGCTGTCACAGAAGCTTGCAAGGAAATATTATGGATGAAGATGTTCTTAAATGAACTTGGTTTGAAGTAAGAAAGATTTACACTTCATTGTGATAGTCAGAGTGCCATTCACATGTGTAAGAATCCAAGCTCTCATTCTAAGTCCAAAAATATTGGTGTAAGGTATCACTGGGTTTGGAATGTTCTTGAAGAAAAAGAAGTGCAACTTGAGAAAATTCACACTGACAAAAATGGGTTGGACATGATGAATAAGGCTTTACCAAAAGAAAAGTTTGAATATTGTAGAAACATTGCAGGTTTGGGCACGGTGCAGCCCTCATAAATCGGGAATGGGAGATTTTTGGGGTTCCTTCCTTATGAGGTGGGACCCACTAATAAAGGTAGAGAAAAGAAAAGAAAAAAAAGACAAAAAGAATAAAAAGTCAAGAGACTTTTTTTGTATTGTCCTTGGCTAACCAACGAATTGGAGAGAGCTCACTTCTATTCTCTACTCTCTCAACTCTAACAACTCTCTAGAAAATATCAGGGAACAAGAAAGGGGTTTAGAGAATAAGGTTTTTGGGAAGAAGAAGAGTTACAAAGGCTTAAATGAAGAAGACAAATCCATTTTCAACATCTCTTACTTCCATTGTTGTGCTTCCACCTTTGGTGAGAGATTTCATGTTTATTATCCATCTTAATGATGTTTTCTGTTATTGGTATACAAGAGCTTTCTTGATGTTAATCATTTAGTTGTAACTAGATAAAAAAACATTGTACCCCATTACTATTGCTGATAGTGAATGTTTAGATTTTGATCCTATGATTTTTACTCTCTTATTGAGGGGTTTTCCACATAAAAACTTGGTGTCTACTATTGTTGCTTGCTCTGTTTTTGATTATTTATTTTATTACTATTGCATACTTGATATTTGTAGTTAAAATCTTTGTGATTTTTCACAAGAAAAAATATAGGAATTATTCCCAGCACTAGTGACCACCCATTGCCTTCAATAGTTCAATGTCAAGATAACTCAAGGGAGGTGGGTATTCTGGATTTGATACTCGGTCATAGAGTTTCTTGTGCTTCTATCATCAAAAGAAATACCACCACTTTCTGTAAAGGTATGCCACCCATAGCTCACTAACTAGCTTTGAATAAATGATTTAATACACGTATTAGATACGTGTATTATTAGATACACGTATTATTATTAGATACAATAATGCCAATGGCCAACCCAAATTTTTTGTAAGACCCAACTAACTAGAAGGTATCTTGGGTCTAAAATCTTCTGGCCGATGATCTTAGTCTGAAGTCTGAACTCTGAAGAACATTCTTGATACCACCCCGGCCACTTCTTCTCTACGGGCGTTGCCTCCGGGACCATAGTAGAATCTGGAGATGCTGTTGTAGCCACTGTCTCTGGAGTTTATTAGATGATTTGTTATGCCCCAAACCTGAAGAGGTGGTTACCCTAGCACTAGCGGTTTTAGCTGTCGTCGAAACTTGGTCAGTTTTCGGCACCGTCGATTGGTTCTCTAAGGGCTTGGTAGCAACAACCATAAAAGAGTGTGTGAGAAAGAGAGATTCATAGAACGTTGGACAAAGAACTTGGGATCTGTTTCATTTTTTTGAGGAAGAAGAAGGCCAATAGTGTTTTATTTCTAAAGGTAATTTTGACATTTTCAAAAGTCTTAAGTTAAGTCGCACATGATGTCATATGATACATATAATTGACGGTTCGTTGACGCTAGGTACTAGATTGACATGTTTTCAAAATTTAAATACTGAATTATCACATTTTAAAGTTCACGGGCCAAAGTGACACTAGGCATAAAGGGTACTAATCTGGAATTTTCTCTAAATTTTCTATATTCATTAAGTATGAATTAATTAATACAGTCATTCTAAAAAGAGTAAAAAGAAACTCCCTGCGAGTTCTGGAGGACTAATTACTACTTCCCTGTTCTGCTTGGCTGGACAAAAACTCATTTAAGTATGGATTATCACGTTTGGGATGGAGTTATGATGTATAGAATCTATTTATGCCTATGGTGCTAACCCAGTCAATAATGACTTTTTATTTGTTGAATGTGATCATGCAATTCATTTTCAACATGACCTTTTATTGAATTGTAATTTAGAAAAAATAAAATAAAACTTGGAATTAAATCATTTATTTTGATTCAAGTCACAAATTGAGGGATTTCTTATTTTTGTTGAGGTTGCAGTTATTTTTGTTTTTTATTTTTAAAATAAAATCATGCATACATACTAGCCAACACCTCCTTAATTATCTAGATTTTTCAATAAAATTTTCTTCTTTAAAAACTTCATCCATCATCCAAATAAGAATTCATTTTGTAAGAAACCGATTAAGGAATGACCAAATTATGTGGTGTTTGTTTTGCCAATTTGTATGATTTTGTTATTACCACATCATCCAAAATTTTTTATTTTTTTTCCCTGACGTGGCAATTATTTTTGTTTTGAGAAACATAAAATCGCATCTATTAATTAGGACACTCCTTAGACTTAGGATTTGGGTCATCTACGAAAAAACTTTCATATCTTCTAACTTCTAGGTAGACCTGTTCAATGGGCTGATCTGGCTTAGCCAATTCTTTATTTGACTTGGACAAAACTTTAGCCCAGTGAATTCGAGCTTGGAAGTTCTCATCTCCACCCCACAATGTCTCGCCCCACAGTATATTCCCTCCGTGTATTGAGAGTATCTTCCGATGATGACATCATTAATTCTAGTACATTATCGAGAGATGTACCTAATACACGGCGAAGATGTGCTGTGAGGAATTGTGGGGCGGGACGTTGTGATGTGGAAATGTGGTCTCCGAGCTTGGGCTCTAAATAGCTTAGCCCATTAGCCCCATATATTTCGCTAACTGTCTGTTTATTACGGTTTATGTTTAACAGTGAGGAATATTTGTTTGTTCCATAAAAGCTGTAATTTGTAAATAATAGTATCGCTCATTCTCTTTTTCACATAAATCAAAGCGTCTCTGAGGTAATTGTTCAATCTCTTTTTTAAATTTTTTTGGGTAGAAAAGGGAGTGCTCTTGTTTGGGCTTTTGATTTTGATTTTTCTGTTTATTCAGTTTCCTTCATCTATGCTATATAAAGACATACGTGTCATGTCAATTTAGAGTCCGAATCTGTGACCACGACATATTGCTGGCTACGCTCATCCAGCCACACATATGGAATTCATCAATTTATATGGTTAATATTTTTTTTGCACATGTATAATATATGCTCTTATACTAGTAATTATAAATCAATTACATCAATATATTCAATATTATTACTTTTTATTTTAGCCCACAAGGGAGATATTCCCGATGCATGTTTGTAGCATCCTGTGGGTAAGGATGTGAGAAGAATTTATGTGTATGAGATCAGAAATGATTTAGGGTCTGTTTGGTTTATGGTCAAAATTGAATTGAAACCAAAATTGAAATCCGTTGGAATCGGAATGGTCTATTCTCATTGCCTATTTAGTTCAGACAAGAACCGAAATGGGAATTGAAATCAGCTGGAATGGAATTTCATTCCCAAGGGAGGGGGAGGGAATGGCCATTCCCTTAAATGGGGGGATGTCATTCCACCATGAATGGCAATGGGATTCCGATTCTGCCCAACCAAACAGTTGGGATCGAAATGGCCCATTTCAATTCTAATTCCAGACCCCTATTCCCACAAACCAAACAGGCCCTTAATAATTAATACAAAACACAAATTACAGAAAACCATGTTTTTTACTTTTCATTTACAACTTGTTTCATATTTCCTTCTACTTATATGCTGGAGGTAATGAGTTCAAGCACCTCTTCTTACGTTTTCTCACACATGAATTGCATGAGGTTTCTATTGGTATAATTCTCAAAAACAGTAATCTAAACAAATTTCAAATGTTATAGAAAAAAATGTTTTTAAGGACAAAGCAATAAGCCTATTCACTAAAAGCTTAGCCCCGTTTGGCACCAATATTGGGGATTTTCATTCTCAGAATCCTTTCCGGAAAGAATAGATTCTAAAAATTTTCATCTTAAGAATTACCAGTCCTATTTGACACAATTATTTGATTCTTGTTTCTCAAAAACAGAGTCATGTGTGGCAGCAACCAATTTTTGAATCAATTCTATGACCGTTTGATAGACAAAACCATATCAATTCATGGTGGATTCAATAACAAATCTACTAACCATTTATTAATAATGGAATTAAATAAATTGAGAACACCAAAGCCATCATATACCATCCTAGATTTAAAATAAATTGTATCACAAATCACCTGTTACACTAACTTCTAAAAGTACAAGATCCTAAGATCTAATAATACAAAAATGATCAGGAACTCTATAACATGCAGCCATAAGGTTTGGACATGCAGGTCATGTTGGATTTTGATCTTATTAGAGATTAGATTCAATGGGGTTTGATTGATCAATTACATGAAAAACACACCTGTACATTGTACACGTCTTGAAAAATAGTTTCTTCCCTTATTAAAATTAGTTTTTAACTTGTCCCATATTGAAAAATTATAAAACTTGTTTTGAATTTTAAATAGTAACTTATTTATACTCCTTAGAAATAAATATGAGAGTTTTTAAATAGTAGCTTATTTACACTTCTTAAATAGTAACTTATTTATGGCCACGATTCGGTTAGGTGTGATCAAAAGGCACTATTCAAAGTTAATTGTTAACTACCTTTCTAACGACTATTCATGAGTATTTCCTGAACCAGCACCTTCCTCTTCTCCATGATTCTTCGGAAATCAGTTAAGGAGTGTGAATCAATCGATTGCACACACAAGTTTCAAAAATCATTTTTGTCTCTCTCAATCCGATCTACTACTATCTTATAGAAGGTTTCTTCAGAGACTCTTCAATTTTACTATTGCGGATTCTCACCCAAGGCTCTGTTGCATCCTACGAATGAATTTGCCTATAAACTAACAGCAAACTCAGTGGAACTGAGTGGGAGCAAATAATGTTCTAAAGACAATATCTTCAGACACACCTCAGAACTTCTCCAAGTTTCAGTGACCCCAATTCCCAATAAATCAAACACTTTTGGATAATAGTTTCACTTATAAAGTCAAAAGTTTTAGATAAAATACAACTTATTGGTTCATGCTTTATATCATAAAAAAAAAAAAAAACAACTCACATAAAGAAATTGCTTTATACACTGAATTACAAAAAATTGTGTTGCTTCCAAACAGCCATCCTGACAATTAATGCACTCAATTGGAACCTTGAACAAGAAGGAGATACTTAGAACCAGAACACATCCAAAGGCAACCTAGCAGTTGGATGATAAGATACAAAATCCCAAATAGACCCCAAAATAAAAAAACTAGATACTGTTGAAAACCAGTCAAGCTGTCTCTTTCTTTTAGTGACACTTCAGTTGACTTGGGAGTAATCCTGTGAGTTGTATTTGCATCAATACCCCTACTTGGACGGAACTATCCCTCAAGTTTGTCTATTTGCATCAAAAGATTTAGGATTCATAACATGAAAATTTTTATTGTTGATCTCTGTACCATCTTCTTTCTTGTCACTTTCCAAATAAACCAAGTAATGAACTTCAGTTTATACAGCAATCGAACCCTTGCTTGGTAAGTATTCTCTATCATCATCATCGTTAACAGCAAGATCACTCTAGATCAAAAACATCAAAACTAGAATCAATACTAACTGAACTGGAAAATCAATCTAATAAGCGTGAGAAATCATCATTGTTATTCTTGAAAATTTTGCATCTAATCTTGGGTTAAGTACTCTGCAACCCAATGCCGAATTCTGAATGACCGCCCCCACAGTCTATTAGTAGCCCCCCTTATATACCGCATCTTGCCCATAAATGTGGCATTAATTCACAGTCAGGATTCATCTCCTGTACGGTAGGACTACAAAATTCTGACCTGGATTGATCAGTCATTCTCCCTCTAATATTTCTCTTACTAAGCTTGGAGTGGTAGCCTGTAGGGTTCCTTAAATAATCACACACTATTTCAGTTTAAGAGAGACGATTGATGTTTCTAACCCATCCGAATGCTAGATTGTGATGGTTGCTCCGTAGTGAACTCAGAGCCACCGAGAATGCAGGGAGTATTTATTAGGAACTTGACTGATAATGAGCATCCAGTCATACTTTTCCTTCTCTTCCCTTATGAGGCCTAATTTGATCGACAATTCCCTTCAAACTAAAATAAAAGCCTCGTTGCAGGGCATCCATCTTATAATCTCAATTGGAGATTTAACAGAAGAAATAAACCAGTTGCTGCCGGTAGGCCAAGAATCTCTACTACTCTATCCTAACCTACGAACAAACAAGAAAATAATTAAAATAAAGCAAGAATATGATAGAGAAAAAAAATATATAACTTCTTTACTGAAGTAAAGAACCTGAAGTACTTGCAATGGTTTCGAGTTAGAGGTTCTTGTAGTGTTGGTGATGGCGATCAGTCCTGCCAAAAGGAAAAGGAAAGAAATCTGTTATATGGTAGTTTGGGCAATCCAGATGTGGAATTAAAGGGAGTGATGTCCATGCTTGTAACGAGCAAGAGAATGACGTTAAGTGATGGATCGTGAGTTTCGGCTCTATAAAAGGATGGGGAAGAAGAAAAGCTAGGAATTACAAAGAAAACGCAGCTTGGGTCGCGACTTTGTATGCAAGAAAGAAATCTAATATCTAATCTAATATATCTATCTATACTTATAAGAGTGTGAATGATGATGTATTGGCTTCTGAAATTTTTATTTGCTAAAATATCTCTCCTCTTGAATTTAGTTCATGGGCAAAAAATGTAATTAAATGAATACTATTAATTACGTTCAATTAAATAAATCACGCTTTCTCTCATTAAATCCAACATTTATACTTTTACTTATCATCATTAAATTTCACTAATAAATTCATACACAATAATTATCTATTGTTTCATACACAAAACTAAATATAATTTTATTATTGATGGACATTAAATATACAACTTAAAACCAATGGGAAATTAAATCATCTTCCTATCTAGGGTGGGTTAGTGTTAACCTTTAAGGTCAAATAGGTTTAATTCATGATTTATAATTAAAAATAATTTTTTTAAAATAGAATAGTATAAAAAATATATAAAACAATTTTGGGCACACCTATAATATTATATACTAATAATATAAACAAATTAAGTATTCTAATTAATAATTATTTTGTCAATGATATAAATGAAATGCAAAATTTAAAACCAACTTGAAAATAAAACCATTTCCATATCTAGATGGTAGGCAGGTCAATGATCTAACATTCCGGGTCAAATGGGTTACTCAATGATGTCATAACTAAGTTACGAATATTAAATACATACATACATACATACATGCATACGCGCACACACATACATACATACACACACACACACACATACATACATACATACATACATACATACATACATACATACATACATACATACATACATACATACATACATACATACATACATACATACATACANCATACATACATACATACATACATACATACATACATACATACATACATACATACATACATACATACATACATACATACATACATACATACATACATACATGCATACATCATGCATACATACATACACTCAAAGATTAATATAAGCTTTGTATAAAGCATTGAAGGTTTTACAAACCGACACAAAAACGGAACCGTTCTAGCCACCGGTTTTTGGGTCAGTGATTTGACCGTTCGGGTCAAATGGTTCAAACGGTTTGAATATTTTAACAGGTGATATGTCATCTTACCCATTAGATTGGAATATTAGGATAAGATGCATATAAATATAAGAGAAATAAGGTTTGAATGAGAGAGATTTGAGAAGCCATCGGCTAAAAGAGTTTAGAAGAAGAAGAAGAAGAAGAAGGAAGGAAGGAAGGAAGGAAAGAAGGAAGAGGAGGAAAAGGTCACTTGTAGGCTACAACGCCGACGACGATGGTGACTTATAGCGGCAACAATGATGGTGAGATTTCTTAGTCTTAGACCTTACTCTCTCTCACATAGATTCCCCGTCTAGAGTCTAGACTACTCTCCCAAGTCTCCAAATGTGAGTCTCTA
Organism: Nelumbo nucifera; assembly: GCF_000365185.1. The sequence goes on from NW_010729124.1 coordinate 4,120,573, forward strand.
TATATATAACATATATATATTATATATAAATGATTGATTTCACCACAATATTAAAAACCAATGTTAAAACGATATATTGGAATTGCATTTCCTCTTGGTAAATAAATAATTTTTATTATCTCATAAATTAAATAATAAAAATATATATATATATATTTATATTTTATAAAAATATTTATTATATATTTTATTTATATTTTATAAAAATATTTATTATATATTTTATTTATATTTTATAAAAATATTTGAACATACATTTATATTATATTTTTCATATTAAACAAAAAAATGTTTAAAAAAATAAGAATTATTGTTAGTAAAAATAGAAATGGCTAAAATACAAAGAAAAATGAATTAATGTCTTAATCATAATCCATTTTCCTAGTTAAATAGGTTAACGGTTCAACCAATAAGGTCATTTGGTTGTTGATTATTATCATCGTCATCATTTGATATTGCCACATGCAAAAATAAATGTGAAAATAAGAATTACTTTTATTGATGATGAAAATGTAATACATGATTTAAAATCAATCCAAAAAGAAAAAATGGTTTTTCCATCCAAGTGGTGGGTTACCCCACTAACCATGTCTACCCCACTAACCATCACTAACCATGTGATGAAAAATAAAGAGCATTAATGTCTAACACATTACCCCACTAACCATGTCAAATGGATCAATTATTTAATTAGTTAGGTCATTGTAGGCAAGTGGTTTGGTAGGGATGCAAATAGATCGAATCGAATTTGAATTAGGGTATATTCGGATTCGATTAGATCCAAAGATCTTATCGGATCTCATAAATATTGATTCGAATATGAATCCGATTAAGATGTTGGATATCTAAATCTGATACAATTTGATTTATTTAAAAAAATCATAAATTATTAAAAGGAAAAGAAAATATAATAGTTGAAATAAAGAAAAAAAAACAAATATAATTATTTTTCATCTATTTTCATCATATAAGAAGTTTATAAAAATTCAATATAAATAGCATATTTATAAATAAATAATAAAAACATATATTATATATAAGTGATATATATATATATATATATATATATATATAAACATTTGATTTGACCACAATATTGAAAACCAATATTCAAACAATATATTGGAATTGCATTTCCTCTTGGTAAATAAGTAATTTTTATTATCTCATAAATTAAATAATAAAAATAAAAATATAGAATTTTTTATAATTTTTATAGAAAATTTTGAACATGCATTAGTATTATATATTCTTCATATTAAACAAAAATATGTTTGAAAAATAAGAATTATTGTTAGTAAAGATAGAAATGGCTAAAATACAAAGAAAAAATGAATTAATGTCTTAATCATAGTCCATTTTTTGGTTAAATAGGTTAATGATTCAACCAATAATGTTGTTTGCTTATTGACTATTATCATCATCGTCATTTGATATTGCCACGTGCAACGTGCGTGCACTTTTACTAGTATATTAAAGGAAGGTCTTTAGGCTACAACCCTCCACCATTCAGATACGTTGGCCTATCATTTTACTAAAAATCTAGACACGTGGCATTTTTTTCTAAAAAGCTAGACACGTGGCATTTTCTGAGAAGTTGTTACTAAAACTCACAACCCACTGCCACCATTCAAACATGTGGCATCCTATTAATTCAAAAAGTTTGTAGTTTCACTCCTAAACATTCTCAATAGATGGTTATTTATTAGCTTGACACATGTTTATCCACAATCTATTAAATACAAATGGTGGGACCCATTAAAAGTTTACCATAAACCCACTTTTGTTTTTAAATGATTTTTTTTTCAAAAAGAAAATACTTTATTAATTACAAACTTGATTTAACTTTTAGGAAACAACCTAATTTAACTTTTAAAAATAAACAACTCAAAATAAAATTATTAGATAAATAGTAAATACCAAATAAAGTGGGTTATTGTTTACCAATAAGATCAACCCACTACCACCATTCAAACAAGTGGCCTTCTCATTTTCTGGAAAGCTAGACATGTGGTATTTTTTGAGAAATTCCTACTAAATCCCACAGTCCACTACCAAGCTACACCCCCCGTCCACCTTTTAGACATGTGGCTTTCTCATTTTTTTTTTTGGAAAGCTAGACATGTGGCATTTTCTGAAAAGGGGAATGGAGCCACCAGTCCACACTCCACCGCCAGTATTCTTCTCGTTGGTTGATTCATGGGACTGTGATCTAGTTTTTGGTAGGGATTCAATTGGGGGAAGTTGAACTTCCGATTGCACTCTACGTGGGGCTATAAATAGATCGAATTCGAATCGGATCAGGCAATATTTGAATTCGAATTCGATTAGAAAATATGATATTCAAATTTGATTCGATATCTGATGAATATTGAAAAGTAATATCGATTTCAAATCCGATTAAATACTCAAATATTCGATTCGATTCGCTTCACTTCAAATTCAATTAATTAATTATATATAAACTATATAAAATATTTTATATATTATATATAAGAATTAAATAATCGACCGAATTCGAATATTTATAGAATTGAATCAAGTCATATCTAAATTCGAACCTGGTTGGCTATTTGGTATAATAGGATATCCGAATTCGACCGTTTAGATATTCGAATTATCTGAATTTATTTCGATTATGTCAAATATCGTATTCAAAATTAGGTTTTCAAATATCGTTGACACCCCTAACTCTACGAAAAAGATGAGGAGAAATGAATAAGAGTAAACACGAAGTGAAGAAAAGTTCGAAGTGAGAAATCCAAAATACAAAACCTAACTCACATAGTCTATATATAAAAAAAGGAGTATTATTGTAATTTACAACCGGCGTCGGGTCGGATTCGGAGATTTATATGCAAATCCATCCGCCCCGTCTCCGTTCGGGGCAAAAGAAAATCCCCGAGCCCGATCCGTCCCCGTTTAAGGTCGGATAAAATCCGCCCCGAGCGACGGATTGAAGACCCGGTTTTGTCGGGAAAATTGCCATCCTAGAGGCGAGAGGGAGATATTGTCCGCCGTACGCAATATGTGCGCGCGTCGCGCGACCGTCACATAGTATTTTGAAGCGAGTTGGGTTGGGTTGGAGGCTTGGAGCGGATGCACAACCCGCGGGTCTCTCCCTCTCTCTTGTGCTGGCTCGCTCCACCCATCATTTTCGCCATTACCTCCGAAGTTGTGTGATTTTCCGTTGAATAACGACTTGTGTATTATATGTAGTAACATTTCCTCCTCGAATGCGGGTGTCTGATCTTGATGAACGACCTGGTATGGTATGTATATGTTCACCTCCACCTCCACGCTGTTGAATCTTCTTCTATTCACTATTTGTTTAAATCCTTGTTCTTTTTTTCGAAAGGGCAGAATAAGCGATGTTATCATTGCAGAACAAAATAAGATCCAATTTATTGTAATCGATTAGTTAACCGTATTTTGAAACAGTGTTGAGTGGTCATCTCTGTTATACCCTAAGGATCCCATCTGTATTTGCTTAGTTATTCTCCATTTTCTGGCTTCAATCTCATTTTCTTATGTTGTATTTCTTATTCTGGCTTACATGAACAAGAGTTTTTAATGTTTAATTTTAGTTCAGCCTTCAAACGTGTCTGAGCTTCTTATAGTTTGTCGTGTTGGGGGGTGGGGTTCTTCATCGGAGCTTAGTAACCGAATTAGGAATGAACTTTTTATGTTTATCTAATAATTTTCATCCCCAATTGAAATGAATGGACATTCATTATTCTCCGATCTTTAATTCATTCTATTCTTCAGCAATCAGCTTGGATCTTAACTCCGGTTTGGTGTTTATTTGTATTGAACTACCTTTTTTTCTTTAGAGATGAATAGGTTTCTGTCATTCCAGTCCTCTCTCACCCCAAAAAGGAATTTGTACGATTCAAAAGCTCTTTTTTTTTTTTTCCAGAAACGGATGTCATGGAAAGAAAATCAAATAAAATGTAGTAGGTTCTGAACAGACTTAATAGCAAATGTTTTCTCGGTAAGCAACTAAACCTACGACCTTGGAGTGGTTGAATCGGCTAGGAGAAGATGAAACCAATAAACTTAAAATAACAAAAGAAAACTAGATTAAAAAAGGATGTAAAGTTATTGGGTTTAGAATTGAGAAATAAATGGAGAATGACCAGCGAAGATAAAGTGAATGAAGGCAAAGGAAAAATATATTTTAAGAAGCCTCCTGTCTCTACTTGAGTGAATCCTAGAACAAGGCTCTCATGGATTCTCACTAGGGGTGCAACTTGGGTAAGCTTGGGTTGGGAATTATGTCAATATTCGAATGGGCCTGGCGTGGAAATCCAGTAGTGATGCAGTGTAAAATCTTCAAAGGTACCTGACGTGCACCTTAATTTTAATTATCAAAAGGCAAACAAAAAAGTATCACAACCACAGGAAGCATAAGCTGAGAAATGATATTTTATAATTCCTGACAGGTGTTACTTTGAGAGTTTTATCCCTTTATGGAGCAATGGGGTTGGTGCAGTTGTCTTCTTTTTTCAACTACCACTGGAATAGGAGGTGGCAAAACAGGATTAATGTAGTCAACCCCATATAATTGGAACAAGGCTTAGATGATGCTGATGACTGAAATAGGAAGTGGACTGGAGATAGAACACAATTGGGTACAAAAATTGAGTAAAAGGAGATAGTAACCAAGACAACAAAAAATATAACTGGTTCCAGCTATCCAGGATCTTGGGAGGGATGGACTGTATATGGACCTAACCCCTGGCATTTGAAAGTGAACTAAACTACAAAGCAGCTGCAAAACAAAAGACAAAGTAATCTAACCAAAAAATCCTAGTTGAACACAAATTGTGTTGAAACATCAAGTTTCCCCAAATTATGTTAAAATACATAATTTCCCCATAAAGTGGTGTGTCATACACCAGTTGTGTCAAAAGTTGCATTCCTATTTTGGACAGAAAATTGAGGAATGGGCATTCAAAAAACAGGCTGCTGCTTCTGTGATCATAACATGGAAAATTTGGTGTCATTTCTTGAGAGGCATCAACACTAGCTAGTGCTTTCCAGTAACAGTGATGGAATTGCTATAGAGCTTATTTAAGTAAAGAGCATGTGCAGTCATGCCAGCAGCCATACTATGATCATTTGGATGGAGAGAAACTCTGGGATTTTCAGCAATAAGTCTGCTCAAAAAGATGAGGTGAAGAGAAATGAAGTTGTAACTTGTTCCTGCTTATCTGTGCTGGAGTTCAGGGGTGTTGTGAGACATGGCCTTTTCTGTATGGAACATGGGTATAAGGGGATTATTGGATAGCCTCATCTTGAGAGTGCTTATGTAATAGAAGAAAAACAGTCCTTGAGAGTGTGGGACTGTTTCGAATAGGTGCAGAAATCAAAAGAAATCGAAAAGAACAGCAGAAAATACTTCTTCTATGGAGTAGAAGGTGAAGAAGGAGATGGTGGCAATGAGGGTTTAGAGTATGAGAGTTTCGAACCTTATTCTCTCTCTCTAACACCCTAACACTATTTTATTAAGTTAAATTTGAATAATTACAAGGAGGCCCTTAGTTGGGCAAGAAATTACAAAGAWCATAACATAGAAAGGATGGGCCCAGAATAAGGCCCATTACAGAAAGGAACATAAACAGTAAGAAAGGATAAACAGCCTATGGGCCATTCGGCCCATCTTCTCTA
>NW_010729125.1:55403-70351 GCF_000365185.1 Nelumbo nucifera
TGTTATGTACAAGGCAGTGCAAAACTGCAAATATAATTTTTGAAATGTTGGATGAGATTTGATGTGTAAGGCCCGTGGCCTTTGAAAAGGCACTTTCTTTCTATTTCTTCTTTTTAGTTATTCTTGATATAATGTTATGCCCCAAAAAAATAGGAAAATCATGAGGAATACAATCAATACAAAGATTATCTTAAACATCAGCCACTGGTTAGATGAGATACTGTTGAGGTTGAGTTCTCATTTGCCAGTATGTCATCCATGTTCTCATCAATCCAGTCAGGTTGAGTTCAAACAGAAGGTTAGATATCATCAACATATCCTTGACCACAGATTATGAATCACAGATTCCATTCTATATTTTAATGCAAAAAAATAAAATAACCATCAAATCACCGTCATTAACATATCCAACTGCTAATTTTGTATAGGATTTCTTAAGAATTAGAATGAATATTGAATGGTCAGACATTCAGACTGCCTGCATATTTATGTGAAAGAATAGACAGTAATTTCTGCCCACAGACTAGAGATTGCTCAATCTGGCCATGAATATATTTGCTAAGCATATAAACAAATCATTCTGGGGCCATGGTTTAGTTGAATTGCTGGCAAAACAGGGGGTGACGAGTTCTATGTTTTGGGGAATGCAACAAGGGGGATTTGTACTTAAGAATGAACCTGAATTTGAAGGTTAGTTGAGGCTGACCATCCTTTCAATCTTTGTTTACTTTACTCAATGTAATAAAATTATTCTTCGTTGCTGAGTTTCTATACTTTAAGATTAAGTTTACATTTACGAAAATCATGGACAATTATCACGGAAATACGGTTGCTAGTTGCTATGGAACCTAGTGAGCTACCCTAGGATAATTTTTACTTAAAAAAATCACCTAGGCAACTACAGAGCAAGATACCAGAACAGAATTAATAAGCAATATTTCAGATTTGGGTGGGGGTTGTTAAATGATCCATAATACAATCTAGGCAGTTCAACAATTTGAGATGTGTGTAGCAGCCTAGCAGATGTGCACACATATTAAATGGGACCAACTTCAGAGATTGGATGGGCTAATAATAAGCCAATCCAAGGATTGCCAACCTGTAATTATATACATATTATTTTTGAAATAGAATAGGTAACTATATACATATTATTGGGTTCATTTGTCTGGTGGGAAAGAGCTCTACTGCAACTTAAAGGATACCTGGAAATGCAAAGGTTGATTATAATATATGCAGTCTCCTATGAAACCAATGGGACGCATGGTGTATCAGGGTCCCAAACCATCTACAAGTCTTAGAACATATCAGCTGATAAAGTTAGAAATGAATAAACACAATGAAGGGAACCAATAGTTTGGTTTACTTTAGAGCAATAAATACCGTAAGTTCGAGAGTAGAAACGTAGAATTAAAACCTGATTGCAAGCTCTCCTTGATGAGAGTAAAAGCAAACGGAAGAGGAACCAATACAACCGCAAGAGAACACTGAGTGAACCGGATGTTTGAGAAATTTACATCGAAGAGTTGATCGGCTTCCTTATGGTATTGTCGCAAGAGGTTATGCATCTTGCCCGCAAGTCGAGCATTCTCCGTGCCTGCACCCATAAGAACCAAGGATATTATGGTCACCTCCACAACTGGCAAACCATATATTCAAAAAATGTTAAAATTTAGGGATGTAGACATTCTACAACAAACACATACCCGTGCCGCTTCCGAATCTGTATCACTTCCGAGCCTTCTTTCCACGCCCACGCCATTCACCTGCCAAGAATGTCTAATTAGAAATAGGTGGAGAAGGAAAGGTTTAAGAGTGTATAAGAAATGGGTTAGAGTGGCTCATTCTGGACTCCAGCGTATGCGAGGTCATGGTTGTTCACTGCTACAATTCGAACACTCGAATCGACTCCGCGGATGCAAGCTCCTGAAAGTGGCAATGCATGAAGGTGAAGGTGATGAGGATTATTVATAAATTCAGAAAAATTACAAGCAGAACAATGGCAATAGAGCAATTATTAACCCACACACCCACAAGAAACATCCATTCAGTTATCCTACGGAATTAAAAGAAAACGGAACTGAATTAGACAGGTGATGTTTCCTATACTTACATTGATATCGAAAACCGGGAACAACGGTAAGGCACAGGAGTCAGTGAGCCGATCACCGAAAGTATCAACGCCTCGAGAAATCAAAAACTACGCATATAACCAAAGCAATTTAGTAACCCATACATCCAAACGAGAACACCAAATGAATATGAGAATTAAGAATTTCTAGTCGGAAACTAGTGGAGAAGAAAAAAGTCTAAGCGAGAATAAAGAAGAAATGCGTTAAAGTGGCTCATTCTGGACTCTAGCGTATGCGAGGCCATGGCTGTTCACTACTACAATTCGAACGCTTGAATTGGCTCCACGGATGCAAGCTCCTGAACGTGGCAAAGCTTGAAGCTGGCAGTGATGAGGATTATTAATAAATTCAGAAAAATTACAAGCAGAACAATGGCAATAGAAAAACTAGTAACCCACACACCCACAAGAAACGTCCATTCAGTTATCATACGGAATTAAAAGAAAACGGAACTGAATTAAACACGGGATGTTTCCTATACTTACATTAAGAAGCTTACACCGAAGAGTTTATCGGCTTTCTCACAGTTTTTCCCGAGAGGTTGTGTATCCTACCCGAAAGTCGAGCAATCTCCGTGACTGCACCCATAAGACCCAAGGATATTATAGCCACTGCCACGACCGACAGACCTTGTCTTCCAAAAATGATATAATTTAGGTATGCAGACAGTGTACAAAAAATGCATACATGTACAACTTCCGCATCCGTATCGCTTCCGAGTCTCCTTTGCGCTCACGCCCTTCACTTGTCAAGAATATCTAAATAGGAACAAGTGGGAGTGGCTTATTCTGGACTCCAGCGTATGCAAGGCCTCAGCGGACTACTGCTCCAATTCGAACGTTTGAATATGCTCCAATGACGCAATCTCAAGGAAGTTGCAATGCCTGAGAAGCCAAGGGGAGTGTTAGAAAATTAAAAGAAGTTACAACCACAAAAAACGACAATAAAGCAAGAGAAGCCTTTATAAAAAGTTCCAACAGATATAACCAATGGTGGCTTACCCTATGACAGTCATTCTGATACAGCAGTTGACATTCCAAACCCATTAGAATGTTCTTGCAATGACAAGGCAGAAATTGCATTAGCAGAATTTATTAATTYGTGAAAATCCAAAACCAACTTCGCAGGACAAAATCTTATGCCTCAATAACAAAGGTACGAACATTGAGTGTGGTTTTGAAAGGTCCTTACCTTGAAGTACAGCTCCGAAGGGAGAAGGAAAAGGGATACCAACCTGGCTGCAGCACAAACGCTATCATCGTTCATGTTCTTGAAGGGGTTGTCAACGGTTCAGGTCTACCCGATTGGCCCGAATCGACCCAACCATTTATAAAGGATCCGGCTCCATGATTATGTTGAAATAAATAACTGGGTCGGTTCCGGTTCTCGCCCCTCCCGAATCGATTCATGCCCAAAACCGATTATTTTGTTAACCATATATATTATTTCCTTCGTTTTCTTACGGTTTCTCTCTTATCATAGGTTTAAAGTGTCAAATCTGATAGATAGATAGATAAATAAAGGTGTCTAGCGTTTTAACATATAAGTAACTTAGTATTTTTCTATCAATTTTAKTAACGATATATGATTAAAGTTTAAATTTTAGTTTGCGATTTAAATAAGAAAAGTGGTGTTTTTTAKCWTAAATKGTTCGGTYTTAAACCTATGTTTTTGTTTCAACCTAAATTTTAAGTTAAAATGGACGGTTTTGGGTCTAAGGTTTTGTCCCAATTAATGATCTACTCGAGAGTGCTTCTACCTAGACCGGACCCGGATCCCACCCGTTGACAGCCCTATCTTGAATGGCGGCCAACTTTCGGTCGAACCACCACTCAAAGCATGATGAGAAATAGTCAGTCACTTATCCGGAGTAATTAAAAGAAAATGGAAGTCCTTTAAGCAAGGGATGTGTCAGATATACTTACATTATTAACGGAAAGTGGAAACAATAGTATGGCGCAATATAGTCGGAATGCCCTCCCCCAAAGTAGCAACTCCTCGAGTCGTGGGCCAGCTTACACGGAAGATTGAACCAGCTTCCTCATAGTTTAGCCGTGAGAGCTTGTAGAGCTTGCCTGCAAGTCAAGCATTCTCCGTGCCTACACCCATAAGACCCAAGGATATTATATCCACTGCCACGACCGATAGACCTTGTCTTCCAAAAATGATATAATTTAGGTATGCAGACATTGTACAAAAAACGCATACCTGTGCAGTTTCCGCATCTGTATAGCTTCTAAGTCTCCTTTGCGCTCACACCCTTCACCTGTCAAGAATATCTAATCAGGAACACGAGAAATAGTTTGCAAGTGAATATAGAAGAATAGGGTTAGAGGGGCTTATTCTGGACTCCAGCGTATGCAAGGCCTCGGCGGACTACTGCTCCAATTCAAATGTTTGAATCTGCTCCAATGACGCAATCTCATGGAAGTGGTAATGCTTGTAGAAGCCAAGGGGAGTATTAGAAAATTGAAAGAAGTTACAACCACAAAAAACGACAATAAAACAAGAGAAGCCCTTACAAAAAGTTCCAACATATATAACCAATGGTGGTTTACCCTAAGGCAGTCATTCTAATACGGCCGTTGACAATCCGAACCCATTAGTCCTACCAAGGCTGACACTGATGTACCACCAAGTTGGTTGGGGTGGCTTGTCTCAGCTGCTAGGGTGAGACCTGAGGTACATGTAGTGTGGGTTTTCTTGAAACCATGAACCGGACCAAAATTCCAGTATTGCCCTGGACCTTGGAGATAGATGAGCAAAACTGGAATATTACACCTGACCCCTAGACTCGATTATGATACTGCACTAGGTGTCGGACTGGGCTGTTTTTGATATACCAATCAGTAAGATCCTTAGAGGGGGTCAAAATCTGTGTATTTTAGGACAGTCCAAGAATTCATCTAAGTGGGTGATCATAGTAACAGGATTAGCGCCTTTGTCGGACAAAGTGAATGATCGGAGGTGCACTCTCTTTCATGAAAACCTAAACTGCCGGCAGTTAATTTCAACCGTTGAATTTTGTTTTTGCAAAATATATTTATATAGAGATACACACACACAAACACACACACACACACACACACATATATATATATATATAATTTGGTTTAAAAATATTTGTAAAAGATTTTGATTCCCGAGATCCATGTGAGTAGAGAGTGCAACACTGCACCTTGCAACCGAGGGAGAGGTTCTCTCTTGTCGGGCAGTGTTTGATCATTATGGGCTGAGAGGTTAAGTGTAAGAGCATTGAGGATTATACCTGATGGGCTAATCTTACATCTGCGCATAGTCCTTGGGCCTTCATAAGATGGCTGGATCCAATGACCATTTAGTGTAAATGTTGGGCCCATTAAGAGCCCATAGTGATGGACTCAGGGGTTCACTGTATTCAGCAGTGAATTCGGCTAGGCCTTGTAACAGAAGATAGGCTGAACCCATGTGGCTGATGTGTAGATCAATGATAGGGTCCCACGCCATACAAAGAGAGCCAAGCTAGCCAACATTAAAGTGGAAGTGAACCTAAAAGCTTAATGGGCCTAAAAGCACATTTCGAACTAGGTTAATTAGATTAATTAAATAGGGGCGGATCTGGGATTTGGATCAGCAGATAAGATAACGAATTATTTTTATCCACTTAAAGAGTCTAGATCCAAATAAAGATTTGGCTCAAAGGAACTCCTAATTTGATTAGGAAGGTTGATCTTTATCTACAAATAAAATAAGGGGTTATCCTTATCACTTAAAGAGTCCAGATCCAAATAAATGATTTGGATTAGGAAATTGCCTCTTTAAGGCTATAAATAAGAGAGTAGGGTGAACCTCCAAAAACACATTCACTGAATAGAGAGAGAAGACAACACAGTTCGACTGCTCTTGCCTTTTGCTCTTTTTCTTCCTGATCTTGCCACTCTACCCTATTCGATCTCCAGTTCTTGGATTGGATCAAGATTTGATTTTGATATTGTTTCTTGACAGAAGTAACAATTTAGAAGTTATGCTCACCGCCCCATTCAATTCTTGCTGAAGAATCACTAGTTCTTGGTGAAAACTACCTGCTGATCCTGCCTCATCCTAAGTTGTGTCATCGTCAATGGAGGGAGGATTTGGTACTCTCTTTGGGCGTGAACACCTACGTTAGGAGGAGCATTCTTGTGTGGATTCCGTATCAAGTATATCCCTCCCTTTCTTTGGTTTCAGATTTGGTCTGGTTTGGTTAATAAGAATGAACCTTGAAAATGCAGTTTTCTAAATTGGGTTCGGCCATCCATATGATGGATCTCTCATCCCTTCAATTCTAATCAGTAACTAGTGAAAAATAGTCTATGGGAAAGAGAATGGAAGAGTTAAATAAATAGGATTCCTAGAAAGATTACTAGGGCTGAAATATACAAAATGATTTATAATCAAGATACAAGTGTGGATGGACTAGGAAAGTATGTATTGAAATTCAACATAGCAACATGGAAGAACTGAGAGAGTATTAGATAGTAAGGAGTGTTAAAGCTAACTCCTATTGCAGTTGGGACTACTTAATAACTCAGAAACTGAATTCATAGGAATGAATAGAACCACTCTTGAAATCTCAAAACCATTCAGTAAGTGAAAGATGGAGTCATGTTGCAAGAATGAGATGGTTGTCTTTAGACCCAGAGCATGAACTATACTTGCATTTCCTGTTAAACGATAAAGGAAAACATGTTCATTAAACCAGGTCAAACGAACAAACAACTACAAAATAGTCAAAGAAAAGCAATAACAACACCAACAAACACAGACTTAAGCACACCCTAACACAAGAAAAGGCAACAACAAAAACTAAACCAACTACAGACATCAACTTAACATTGACATAGATATGGATATGGTATTATTGACATAGATATGAATATGTAGTTAACCACTACATTTAAAAGCAGAAGAGCCTTATCATCATTACAATAGCTTAAAGCATGAGGGCAGCAAATCAAGCTATAAAGTTTAAGACTCACTAGGTTGTTAGTTATAACATATTGCTGCTTATGAAAATGAGTAGAACATATCTCCCTTGTGCTTTAGTACAAGTATGACTAGTAAGCAACAATTTTCTTATGATAACTGATTTGATATTTGTCTTGAGCTCTAGAAGATATTGTGCTAACTCACTCTACTTGCATTCATTTGATCTTTGTCACAATTCACAAGCTTTAACTCCAGATGAGAAGATTACAGTCCTCTGTAAATTTCTGAACTTGGGTAATGCTCCATCCATGGAATGCTATTGCTGGTTCTAGGGTCACCATGCTGGTGTTATCAATGGCTTGTCAACACTTGAACCATTAATTAACCTGTACAGTGATTTTTTTTTATGATAATGACATCATGGATTAACCCATTGACACAGACCATTGAACTCGACTCATTGGTATGGGTTTTAAACAATGCTTAAATACTAGAGATCACAAATGTTTAGGAATTAATGCCAACAAAAAACATAAAAAATAGAAATACAAGGAAGACAGTTAGGTAGGAACTGAAAGAATAACAATAATTAATGAGAGAAAAAGGTAAACTTTAAGTAAGAAGAATTACTTGACCATTTAACTCTTTATTTGTCCTTTTCCTCTTGGATATTCCCTTTGGTGAGTGTGGTTTGTCTTCACTCAATTCTATAGACAACTCATTCCAACATATTCCCACTCTCTACAGACTTATCCCATAACCCCCCCTACTCCAACACTCACCACCCAGCTAGCCACTATCAACAGCACCACCACCATGGCCTCTAAAGCTCCTCTAGCTCTCTCTTCCTCATCGCTCCTCATGGTGTTATTGCCCAGAAATTGCCAGCCCCAGCACCAGCATGCTACAAAGTCATATTTCCCGCCAGATCTTCCCTTTAATGCCTCCTTACTAAGACTAGTCTCAAGAAGTACGAGGAATCTGGTATGCTTCTTGTCATTCTTGTAGAAGGATCACTACCCAATGCTGGCCACCATATGGTGTCTTGGGAGGGGCCATTACTTGCTATAATGGTAAAATCCCCACTTATTTTTTTTTTCCTCAAGGTGGTGCAACAAAGATAGCCAACAAATCAATCATTTCTATTGTGTCATTTTCATTAACCTCTATTATGCTTACCATCATCCTAGATACCTTACAACTAGCATCCCCCTTCCCCCATGAAGCATGGATGTATCATGTAAAGCAATTCTGATAAATCATGCTTAACATTTGTCCACCCCCCCCCCCCCCAAGGCCCTAACAATGTTCGTCTAACATAAATTACTTCTATCCCAATGGCTGGCATTATCTATACACTTCCAGACAGTCAACTCGTTTAGATGCTATTGATGATTGTCTTTATCAACTCTTATGAACAGAATTACTTTCGAGATTCTTGTCGGACTCACAAATCACAATGTACCTCACTAAATTCTAACCAGATTTGACTGACTTGTATAAGCACCAAGTCTCAATAATTATCTTATAGAAAAAGTGATCATCAAAGAAAGAAATTTGCTCATGTAAAGCAACTCAAGTCTTCAACCCCAAAATGCATCAACATTCACTTTTGTCCTTGACGAAAAGCTCATTGTACTAGAATATAAACATGACATTTAGAAAATAATGTGCAGAACTATGTCAGACTCAACACACTTAAAAACTATTAAATCCAAAAGTCCCAACTTAGGAAATACCAAAAACAAAACATATAATGCCTCTTTAGAGAAATTACTAATTGACCATTTGCACAATAATAATTAAGTAGGATTGGCTTCATGTTGTGCTTATCTAAAGGTACCCTCCAAAGCTAAACAACTTTCTGGCTTTGATCATTCTAGAAAAGAAAATGAAGCTCAACAATGGCATAACATGATCTCCTTTTCACTTTTAACAAAATAATTGGAGTTTACCTCAAATTCAGGATTGCAGCAATTCAGAATTCATTCATTCCAAATCAGGACTGTAGAACTTCGAAATGGAGTTACTGCCTCAATGGCTCAACTCACCAAATCATTAACCATATAAGCAAAGTGATGGAGAACAATTAGACTACTCCCTACCATTAGGTTTCACTAGACATATATATTAGAAACCTTCATGGCAAATTTCAGTATAGATTGTACAAAAACTGTTCATCGTACAAAAAGTGTATGGACTTTGGATAATTCCATAATTTCCTCTTCCTCTGTGTGGGAGTTAATCAATTTTTGTGAATCACATTTGGCAAGAAAGTTAAATAGATCGTTCGTCAAAAACTAGTTATTTGAAGTTATCATTCGATGAACATTTCCCCATCCATATCCACTATCTTTAATGTTTTCAATTCCAATTTCCTAGCCAAACTCATTTAAGTCAACTTAGTCAAGTATGTAACTTCAATGCATGGATAATTCATCTTTCTACCCTTTTTAGGTTTATTAACATTTTGCAGGCACTCCATTTTTTAGCACAGGTCAATTTTAATTATATATTTTTCATGTTCCTGCATTTATTTGTCTACTAACATATTGCTAACAACCTAAATTTGAATATTTGGTTATCTTGTGGTTCTTGTTATTTACTTTTTTTTATATTATGTTTTCAATTGCAACATATTCATATCTTGGTGCAGTTAGAGACCTACTAACATCATTAACATTTTATTAAGTGTACCGATCATTTATTTTTAGTTGTTACTGTGCTTTATTGTCCATAAACCTATACTAATTTCTAGCCACTAACATTTAACTGCTTTACATTTACATTTTTCCAGTTTATTATCTTTATTTTGTACGTTTATTATTAAATAGTAAACTTTTGTTATTCAATTATTACTAAACAATTATTTGTTATTCTTAAGGTTCCTCTTAGTTGTCCTTTACTTCGCTTTTTACTTGATTGCTTGAATCTCAAGTTTGCACTTACTGATGAGGGGTGATTTGGCGGACCAAACATAAAAAAACACGTGGCATGTCTGAACCGTCTTATGGCATCCCTGCACTGCGTGGGGCATGTCGGGTAGAGCCAAGATGACCCAAACCAACCTGCCATACTTGCATCTTCACCAGGGAAAGATTAGCCGATCCCCCAAAGGACCTCGGAGGCTGGCTTGACCTACCCGACATTAGTAGCCAAAGACTATTAGCCAGTTAACTTACGGGGTACCAAGCTACCAACCTACGTGGCAAGACACCCTTATTCGGAGTAGTATACCTTTCGGCTCCAAGTTGGGCAGTTACATGTTACCTACTTGGCGTGGACGATCCTTGCTCAAACACGTTTTGGAGAGACTTGATAAGGATCACCGCCCACATGGGATGGGATGAACACGCCCCAAATATAATGGACTGATAAGACTCGGCACTCTCGGATATACTGGATACGGAACTCGAACTCTGAAGTTATAAAAGGACCTCAACATTCCTTTGCAAGTATACGCAATTAAGTGCAAATAATATCATTCTTAGCTTTCGATTATCCTCTGCTTTTTTGCTCACTTCAGCTCAGCCAATTTAAGCATCGATGTGCTCACCCCAAGTGCAAATCGTTAAACACTGATTCCGTCTCTCTTGCATATCGGTTCGTCAACCTCATAACTCATCGTCCAAGCTGTCATCCGGTAGGGTAGCAGACGATTTCGAGCAGCATTAGTTACAACTATTGTTTACTTATACTTCAATTGTAGTTGTTCGCTTATTTATCATTGATATACTTTTACTTGGCATTTACATTCAATAGTTATTTGAGTTCATTTTTTCTAATCAATTTAAATGGTAATACTTATAACTACTATATTTATTCATTGTTCATTTACCTTTAGATGCAATTTATAGTCAATAATTATTTGATTATACTAAGGGGCGGCAGTCTTTAGTCCGCCCCCTAAACCTCTGCCAGCTTAGACATAAAAGACCGCTGCCCTTGGCGGCTGGTCCGATGCGGTTCAATCATCCCTAAAGCAGCGGTATATCAAAACTTCCGGCTCATCATTAATAAAGGCGGTGGTCCAGACCGTCAGCTTAGATCTATTTAGACCGCCGCCTTAGGTCAATTAACATGTTTCTTCCGTTTTTAGGTGGCGGTCTGGACCACCGGCTTAGGTCTCTTTAGACCACCGCCTTAGGTCAGTTAACATGTTTCTTCCTTTTTTAGTGGCAGTCTGGACTGTCGGCTTAGATCTTTTTATGTCTAAGGCGGTGGATGTATGACCGCCGCCTTTGTTTTTTTATTTTTAATTATTTACATGAATTTGATTTAAGCATTTTTTTGGGTACCTGTTTAATACAAATATCATGGAAGATAATACATAAAAATAAATTTAAATAAAAAATGCAAATAAAAATATAACTTTTAACTAAATATCAATTATTACAATATCCAAAACAAATTGCTTAAATACAATACCCAATTGGCATAGTACAAGACATTTAAAAAAATCTTCTTGAATAATGTAACACTTCTTCCTATGCAAATCCACCTTGACATAATGGTTTAACCTGCAAATCATAACATATAAATTGTTAAATGATGTAAAGTAAATGAGATATCAAATATAATTCTTAATGAAATCACTAAAGGAATGAATTAATCATTTATAGCAGCTCAAACATTTCCCTACATGCCATGTTAAGGTCTTAAATCCCTATAAATTGCCATTTAGCAAGTCCAAACACCCAATGTCCTTCTTTCCCTTCAATTCATCCACCCAATTCCACCTATAAATTCCCTTCCATTCATCCACCCAATTACCATCTATTAAAATCCTCATCCACCTCCAACTATCTGAGATTCAAAGAGACAAGCATTTGCTCTACTTAGATTAAGCTCACCTCTCCACAGTGGTTTCTAACTGCTCCCCATTTACAGGAACTAAAGTAGTTCATCTTTTTGGAAGTCTTATTCTCAGTGAATTCTTGCTTCAACACCTCCATTAATTCAAATTTTACCATAGCTGTAAATAGCAATGCATAGACTATATGTAAAAACTAAATATATGAGATGCAGGGTATATTACAAAAAGGAATTAACCATAGCTACGAGTTGCTTAGTCAAAGAGAAATGTCATGGAGGAGAGAGATAAAAAGTTAGACTTAGATGAATATATTGGACCAAATAATTTTATCTTATTTCTAAATTTTATGAATGAATATGCAAGGAGCTCCATTATATTCCTAATGCAAGGACGGAAATCTATTTTAACTGATTCTAAAGATTGTGAGATATGACATACCTGTAGTATCAAAAACCTATCATATTTTACACCAAGGCCTTTCTCCTTGTTGAACAAGGGAAAAAAATTTTAGTGTCTAAATATGATGTTACTCATGGTACTCTTTGATCATTATAATTCAGAAGAATTAAAATCTAAATATGAATAGAGTTCAACACTTCGACTTACAAGTATTGTGTTGATTTAATGACTACTAAGAGAGACTGAGTGAAGCTTCTTGTGCTCCCTTTTTTGGTGGAGCAAAAAATCAAAGCAGATTTTCCTCTTGAGTGTTGTATAAGAATGCATTTTCACCAATTCTCAGCATCAGATTATTTCCACATATTTTAAGATGAAAGTAGGAGAGTGTAAAAATAGGTAGAAGAGGGGCGATTAGTTCTACGTTACAGTCAGATATGTGATCACTGCTTACCGAAAATGAAGTTTTGAAGACGCTGAACAATAAACCTAGGGATCATCCAATCAGAATTTCAATTTTCCATCTATGACTACGAATCTATATAGTACTTGAAAGTAGAAATCAAAGATTTATTTTTGATAAATGAAAATAGGGTTTAAGAGGATCCAAAACACTGAATATAGAAAGCAAAACAAACCAACCTAAGGTAACCAAATACCTTTTCAAAAAAAAAAAAAAATCATTCTTTGCAAGAGCATAACCTACAAGTTTAATTCACTTAGCAAATTAGACACAACATATGTCAATAAATAGACCAAACCTAAGATGTTTGTATAGTACTGTCAATAAGAATTTCAAGAGGGAAGAAATAAAAAAAGAAAGAAAATTAAAAGTAATTCCTTTTTAATTTTATCATCATGATCATTCATTTAAATTTAAATTAGAGCAGTGACAAATAGTTTTCAAAAGGTAACAAGGTTCAGCCGTTCAGGACAATCATTTGAAACTGATGGAGGGTGATTTGGCCCGACCTCGTAGTATGGGTACACATGTGTGTGACCTTGCTCAAACGATGACTCAGTGCGATAGCACAGCAGGCGCAGTCGCAATTCGGAGTAAAGGTCTCACCGAGTTCAACTCGGTAACTCGACGGAATAGACTACTCGTCAGGACCTGCCTGGCTTGCACCACCACCCCGGGGACTAAGGCACCCCGAGCTACCTCCGAGCTCGAGGCCCCCTGACCTTTCCTGATACTCGAGCTCCTCCCAATGGATCTCGGGACACTTCCAGACAGGAACACACCGATCCGCCTATAGACACCTCGAGGTGAAGGCACCTCGGGCCAGACAGCTCAGCTTAGCTTGCCCCAGGCAGCTCGCCACTTACGAGATAGCCCAGCACAGGGTATCTCGCGGAAGGGTAGTTCGGAATATCGCAGGAAGACCTCTTGCCCGACCACCGTACCCGGCAGCCATATCCTTCATCAGACAGCGTCGTGCCTGCCATCTTCAGAAGGTGCTTTACACCTAACAGGCACGTACCCTGCAACGACGGCACCGTGGGTGCCACCTCAGCCCTGCCAATAACGGTTGCGGCAGGCTGACAGTGGCGGTTATACCTGCCCTGTCAGAGGCCAGTGGGTCGGATGTAACAAATTTCTGCTACAAGGAGTTTAATATCAAGGAGGACAGATATGATCATTATCATCTTCTACACTCGCGCTATCTGCACTCTTAGCCTTCGTCTTCTCCTTGCTTCTCCTACAGAGTACTAACTTAAGCATCGGAGTGTTCCCGCCAAGTAAACCCCCCGGGGATTCTTCTTCTTCTCCACCTCAGGTATCTTCCAAGAGCCACGTGAGTGCCAGCTAGGAGTGACCGGATCGTGCTACATCATTTGGCACCGTCTGTGGGAAGCGCTTCGAAAAGCCTTTCTCTAAACTTTCACAGCTCTTTCTTCCTTGAAAACTCAACACTCATGGCTTCCTCAAGCAACATTGAACAAAGCATGGAGATGGATAACTCCAGGGAACAGCCCCAGCTTCCTACTGTCTGCATCGGACAATTCACCATCCCCCTCTCGGCGAACGGGATCCCTAGCCAGAACGTGCCTCTTACAAGGGCACCAGCCGTTGCTCCACTCCCTACTACAGTCGGAGCAACCTTCACCGAACCGTCAGTTGTGCCCCCAGCGGCCAACCCAAACCAACTGGAGGACTTGGTGCAGTGCATGCGGGCCATGCAGGCTCAAATGCAACCGTTTCAACAGTTCCAGATATATCAACAGCACGTGCTACACCAGGTCTCCCAGTACCAGTATCAGCAGCAATTCCCTCAACTGCCTCAACCCCAGCTCCAGCAACCGCAGCTCCCTCCTCGGCACCCAGCTTCGCAGCGAGCCAGGTCTCGTCGTTAGGAGGAGCACCTTTCTCGCCAAGGAGAGAACCCCCTAGAACCCTTCTGGGAGCCAGGCCTCCTCCCGCAGCAGACAAGGAAGACCAGCCACTCTGGTCTCACTGCGGGCGGTCAGGTCAGGAGGACCTCGGCTTGCCAGGTCCACGTTGCCATAGCCCTCCAAGCCCGATACCTTGTTCCTAGAGAACCGGTTCGAGATTCTGGTCGCAGGCTCTAAGCAGGATCCCTCTGTCCGCAGTCACCACCAGCGGCCTGAGCTACTTCCTGCACACACCATCCCGGACAGCACAGAGGTGAGCA
>NW_010729125.1:70425-82782 GCF_000365185.1 Nelumbo nucifera
GCCGGTCTGCCACCCACGACCTTCCCGAGCTCGGAGCAGGATCCCTCTGTCCGCAGTCACCACCAGCGGCCTGAGCTACTTATTGCGCATACCATCCCGAACAGCACAGAGGTGAGCAGTACAAACGCCGAGCCCGCCATGAAGCAGAGACGCCGCCGCCGAGCTCGCCGGTCTGCCACCCACGACCTACCCGAGCTCGGAGGCAAAGAAGAAGTAAGCTCGGGCGAAGTCAAGGCTCCCACCATTTCAGTTCAATCCCCCGTATCTCCTAAGCTCCTAGCAGTCCCAATGCCTAAAGATTTCAAGCTCCCCCCTCTTGACAAGTACGATGGGTCATTCGACCCAAATGATCACGTAGATGCCTTCCAATCGCAGATGCACCTGGCAAGAGCCAGTGAGTCATGCATGTGCGTGACCTTCTCCACCACTTTTAGAGGAGCATCCCCCGTACATGGTACCGGAACATGGCACCAGGATCGATAAGAAGTTCGGTGCAGTTCGCGCAAGCCTTCACATCCCACTTCGTCACCAGCAAGCTGTGTCCGCGAACTGAAGAAAGTCTCCTCAGCATAGTGCAGAGAGAGGGAGAGTCCATCCGAAGTTATATCAAGCGGTTCAACGATGCGTGCATGCAGATACCGCGCCAGGACTCCGCCGTGCACCTCGCAACAGCCAAGAAAGGCGTGATGCATAAAGAGTTCAAATGGCACATGGTCGTCAACCAACTGGCGACCATAACTGAATTTCTTAAGCTCGTGGACAGGTTTATAGCTACGGAGGAAGAGATCAACCAAAAGGGTGAGGGCGCACCCGAGAAGAGGAAAAGGGAAGGAGAGCCTCCCAGCCAAGGGGACAGCCGAAGGAAAAAAGATGCAGCTCGGGGAGCAAAGCTGGGTCAATCATTCCGAGCTCCAGTAGCGGACCGAACTGACTACACCCCACTGAACGCGAAGCGGGCCGAAATCTTGATGGCGATTAAGGATGCCCCATATGTGAAGTGGCTACCCCGCTTGAGGGGAACCCAATGAAAGAAATAAGAATTTGTACTGCAGTTTTCACAAAGATCACGGTCATAGTACCGAAAATTGTAAAAACCTTCGCGACGAGATTGAGGAGCTCATTAATCGCGGATATTTAAGGAACTTTGTACAAAATAATAATAGTAATAATAAAGCAGGTCGGCAAGGGGAGCACGGTAAGGATGCTCCCGAGTCCAGCAGCAGGCCGGCCGAATAGCCACAGAGGCAACCTCCGGAAGAGAGGCCAGTTCGGGGGACCATCCACATGATAGTGGGAGGTTCGATGGTCGCGGGTTGTACTTCAACAGTAGCTCGGACGTCAGTTCGTGAGGCCGCTCGGAAAGAACAAAATCCTACAAAGTGGCCGAGGATAGAAGAGACAATTTTCTTCACAGAAGATGATGCACGAGGGATCCACTACCCCCATGATGATGCACTCGTAATAAAGCTGAGAATCAACGACTTCGAGGTCAGGCGCGTACTCGTTGACTCGAGCAGCTCGACCGACATCCTCTTCAAAGCTGCGTTCGACCAGCTTCAGTTGCAGAGAAGCGACCTGAAGCCTGCGGACACTCCTTTGGTGGGGTTCAGCGGAGAAGAAGTCTGACCCCTTGGGAAAATAACAATACCTGTGGAAGTCGGCACATGGCCTTGCGTAGTTAGATTCAAACACGACTTCCTAGTGGTCGCGACCCCCTCCCCATACAATGCCATAATAGACCGGCCGATCACCCATGTCCAACGGGCTGTGGTTTCCAACTATCATTTGGCTATGAAGTTCCCAACAGACTTTGGTGTGGGGGTAGCGCGGGGCGACCAGCTCGAGTCCCGCAAGTGCTATGTCGCCGCCCTGAAGGGAAAGACCAAGGTGACCAACGACCTCGAACTGGAGCAGCCTACTGGGCAAGGCGAAGAACGAGCTGCGCCCATGGAAGAAACAGTCGTAGTCCTGACCTCAGCAGCAGATCCAGCTCGGACGCTTCAGATCGGCGCTTCCGTCTAGGAGCCTCTACGATCCGAACTGGTAAGCTTATTACTTCAAAATTTAGATATTTTTGCATGGTCCGCGGAAGAGATGCCCGGTATAGACCCTGACCTTATAACTCACAAGCTGAACACTGATCCCGTAGTTAGGCCCGTTAGACAGAAGAAACGCAACCTAGCCCCAAAGCGGTGGAAAGCGGTCGACAAGGAGGTCGACAAGCTCCTCGCAGCTGACTTCATAAGAGAAGTCCACTACCCTAGCAAGGTAGCCAACCCCATCCTAGTAAAGAAGGCCAACAGCAAGTGGCGCATGTGCGTCGACTACACCAACCTAAATCGGGCTTGCCAAAAAGACTGCTTCCCGCTCCCCAGAATTGACCGCTTGGTGGACGCGACCTCAGGGCACGAGTTGCTAAGTTTCTTGGATGCCTATTTGAGCTATAACCAAATCAAGATGGACCCAGCGGACGATGAAAAGACTGCATTCATCACGAAGTTTGGTCTATACTGTTAAAAGGTTATGCCCTTCGTGTTGAAAAACGCAGGGGCAACCTTTCAAAGACTTGTAAATAAGTTGTTTGCGCCACTAATTGGCAGAAAAGTAGAATGCTATGTAGACGACATGATCGTCAAAACTCAATTTTCACATGAATTAATACAAGACTTGAATTATGTTTTTGAAATTTTGCGAAAGTTTAATATGAGACTGAACTCAAACAAGTGTGTATTCAGTGTGACCTCGGGAAAGTTCCTAGGATACATCGTTAACCAGCGCGGCACTGAGGCCAACCCGGACAAATTTAAGGCCATCTTAGATATGAGACCACCCCGGAAGTGGAAGGAGCTTCAGAGGTTGAATGGCCGCCCTAAGCCGCTTCATGTCCAAATCAGCAGACCGCTGTCTGTCGTTCTTTACGGCAATCAAAAGCAAAGGGTTCGAATGGACCCAAGACTGCCAGCTCGTGTTTGATGAGCTCAAGAAATACCTCGCTAGTGTGCCGATCTTAACCCGGCCCGAGGAGGGCGATGTTTTAGAACTGTACCTCTCGGCAAGCAACGAAGTGGTCAGTTCGGTACTAATAAAAGAAGTAGATCGGGTTCAACGACCCATCTATTATGTTAGTAAAGTATTGTAGGGAGCAGAGACGAGATACCTAGAGATAAAAAAGGTAAAATACGCACTGGTAATTGCAGCTCGGAAGCTCCGCCCGTACTTTCAGGCTCACACTGTTATTGTTCTCACCGACAAGTCTCTGAGGCAAGTCTTACTTAAGCCTGAGGTCTCTGGTCGGCTACCAAAGTGGGTCGTTGAGCTCAGCGAGTACGACCTCCAGTACAGGCCGCAAACTGCCATTAAGGCCCAAGCCTTAGCAGATTTCATCGCCGAATGCACATTCAGCTCCGAAGTCCCCAGGCCAGTTGGGCACAAGGCTCCCAGTTTAGGTGAGCCCGAAGCTCCCAGGCCGGTCGAGTCTGAGCCCCGCGAGGTAGCAGCCAGTGTGGCATCTCTCCTAGTCCGGCCAAGCGCGAGCTGGGATGAGGAGCCCTGGATCATTTACGTAGATGGCTCCTCAAACCAACAGGGCAGCGGAGCCGGAATAGTTTTGCACGGCCCAAGTGGCACAAAACTGGAGTACGCGCTATGCTTCGAGTTCGCGGCATCTAACAATGAAGCGGAGTACGAGGCATTGATAGTTGGACTAGCTCTTGCCAAAGAAGTAAAAGCCAAGCACATCGTTATCTGCAGTGACTCCCAGCTCGTGGTCAACCAAGTCACCAGCGAGTACAAAGCTCGCGAGCCAACCATGATCCCCTACTTAGCCAAAGTTAGAGAGGCCCTGCTCAACTTCCAGTCACACTTTATCAGGCAAATCCCAAGGTTGGAAGAACACTGAGGCCGACGCCCCATTCAGATTAGCCAGCGCCAGCGACATCACCATGAGAACCGTGTACATAGAGGACTTGCCTCGGCCTAGCATTCTCGGGGGGGGGCAGAGGAGGTCACTCCCGTCGTTCAAGCAGAGCCGAGCTGGATTGACCCGCTCGCGAGCTTCTTGCTACACGGGACCCTCCCTGTAGATCGCAATGCAGCCAAAAGGGTGCAGCGCTAGGCAGCCAAATACGTCATGATAGATGAACAGCTATACCAGAGATCTTACATGCTCCCCTACCTGCGTTGCTTGCGACCTATCGAAGCTGAGCTCGTACTCCGTGACACTCATGAGGGATTGTGTGGCAAACACTTAGGGGGCAGGGCCCTCGCCCAGAAGGTACTTCGATAGGGGTATTATTGGCCAACAATGAAAGCAGACGCCATCGAGCTCGTTAGGAAATGTGACAAATGCCAGAGACACGCCAATATTCACCACCAACCCACTGCCAACCTCAAGTATCTCACCAGCCCGTGGCCCCTTTGCACAGTGGGGTATCGATCTACTCGGGCCATTTCCACCAGCAACGGGTGGGAGGAAGTTCTTAGTAGTAGTAGTGGACTACTTCACCAAGTGGGTAGAAGTTGAACCCCTTGTAACAATCACAACCCAGAACGTCCATAACTTCATTTGGAAGAACATTGTGTGCCGCTTCGGGTTACCTCGAGTATTGATTTCTAACAACGGCAAGCAATTTGAGGACATCAAATTCCAAGACTGATGCCAAGACATGGGAATCCGACAGAATTTTACTTCAGTCGCACACCCTCAACCAAACGGTTAGGCAGAAGTCACGAACAGAGCCATCCTTCGCGGACTGAAGGCATAGATGGACCGAGCTAAAGGGTTATGGGCAGATGAGCTACCCAGCGTCCTATGGACCTATCGGACCAAGGAGAAGACCGCTACGGGAGAAACACCCTTCAACGTCACTTACGGCACCGAAGCAGTGATCCCCACAGAGATCGAAGTCCCTACGCTGTGACTAGAAGCATACAGTGATCAGACGAATGAAGATGAACTCCGTACCAAGTACCAACCTCGATCTACTCGATGAAGTAAGGGACCTCGCGTACATCAGGACTGCAGCCAACTAGTAGAGAGTAACTCGGTACTATAACGCCAGGGTCAAGAAGCGGAACCTCCGCGTTGGCGACCTGATTTTTCGTAAGGTTATGGTACCTGAGCCTGGCGCTGGCAAGCTTGGGTCTAATTGGGAAGGTCCTTACCGAGTGAAACGAATACTCGGGGAAGGAACGTATGAGCTCGAGACCCTCGAAGGGAAACAAGTACCTCGGGCGTGGAATATTGTCAACTTAAGACAATACTATCTAAGAACTAAGTAGGCCACGAGCCACTCCCAAAGCCTAAGGGCCAGAATACCGAGCTAACATGACCTCGGCACAACAGAACCCAGTCACCTCTATGGCATTTACAGACTCTGAGAGTGGGCCACGAGCCACTCCTCCAGCCTAAGGGCTAAAACGCCGAGCTAATGAAAAGACCTCGGCAGCATATAAGACCTAGTTGCCTCATTGGCATAGGCTAAGTGCTTGTAATGCCTAAGGCACTGGCATTTCGGCCGGGAACCCTGTGACAAATAGCCCGCCCTGCCATGCAACAAGTTAAACCCGTAAGTGACAACCAACGCCAGCTTGACCCGGGTGCAGACAGGTCGGGTATGTACCCTACTATGTCACACACCTCGGTGTACACAAGGCTACCCCTACTAACAGTTCGGGACCACGATAGTTGAGGAACCCACACTTCGGGTAATCAGCCTAGTAGCCTAACAGTTCGGAGTAAGACAACCACTTCAGCAAGTAAAAGAAAATTGCACAAGTGTTCGGCAAAGTGAATTTTTCACTATGAAGATTTCAATACAAAGCTTTTGTTACAAGAGAAAGAGAAAAAGAAGACTAAGCCTATAAATACAAGGACCGAGCTATTTCGGAGGCTCGTCGTCTTTGCCAGGGACTCCCTCGGGGGCAGTAACGGGACCATCTGCCTCTGCTTTATTATCGACGCCTTCATCTTCAGAGTCCGGATCATCCGCCGACTGACGCACTACGTCATCAGTGACCCGGGAAGAAGTGATGGCGCTGGTATCCAGATTGGGGTAGAGGTGCCTGATCAGCCACCGGCTAAGCTTGAAGCCTTTGCGGTAAGCCTCAGTCATCACATCGTCAAACTTCGACGACTGGACATAATCAATGACGGCCTGCACTTTGGTCTCCTCGAGGGCATCCTCAAAAATCACCGTCTTCTCCTTGATGTCAGCTCGGAGGGACTCCACCTCTTGCTCTAACTTTCCTTTGTCCTTTTTAAGGCCTTGCAACTCAAGCTTCAGGGCGTCCCAGTCTACCCTAAGTTTATCCCGATCCGCCCTGAGGCTGTCCCGCTCTGCCTTGAGACTGTTTATCTCCAGCCTCAGTGCTTCCTGACCAACCTTGAAACCGTTCACTTCGGCCCCCAGTCTATCCTTGTCTCGGGCCAACTCGTTCTTCTCCGCCAACAGCACCTCAATAAAGCTCTTCTGAGCTGGGGCATCGTTCTGAAGGCGGTGGATCTGACCCCGAGCTGCCCTCAGTTCAGTATGGGCTTCACGGGATGACTTCTCGGCTTCCAGAGCTCGTCTCAGGTGCCGGTCGGACTGGAAGGTCAAGGCACGTACGACGGAGTTCAGCTACAAGAAGGCAAGACCAGTCAGTAAAAAAAAAAGAAGAAGAAGAAGAAGAAGAAGAAGAAGAAAAGAAAGGAGAAGGGGAGGATCTTTCACAGGGAACTCACCACCATGGTATGAGAAGCAGCTCGGGCACCGAGCTGACCAGGACTGAGATTAGCCCATTCTGCAACCTCCTCCGGGTATGCGACCTCCTTGCTCTTCTGGAGACTACACCGGGGGTTCAGAATACTTTCACCCCCTGGCTCTCCGAGCTAGACGCTGTCATCTCTGCCACATGGGCGGACTCCTCGGAAGCTTCAGCAGTAGTATTAGCAGGACAGGCCCGGGCAGTAGTCTCCGCAAGGCGTGCCCCAGGGGCAGCTCCTATGTCACCCCCGGCGACGGTCTCGGCCGGCTCCGTGGTGGGCTTTGTCGCCGTCTCGGGGCCCTGAGGCACCATGTCCTCCTCCAAGTCAATGACGGGGTGAGGACGGGGGAGCTCAGGCTCTGGAGCCGGGGCTTGTGAAGGTTGAGCCTCGGCGGAGGCCTATGGAGATTCAACGAGAGCCTTATTGGCCACGCGCTTCTTCCTCTTCATTTGACGGAAGAGTCTTTGACAGTCAATCTTCTCTACCTCCATGGGACCTACAGTGAAGCTCGGCGTTAGTATCCCCGAAGTAAAAACATGAACAGAAAAGCCGAAGTGAAGAAAAACCTACCCGGGCTCAAGCCGCCCTGGATGAGTTTCTCCTCGGATGTGAAGTCTTTGAAATTCAACCCGAGCTGAGCCAGCGACTAGAGTGCCTTCTTGCTCTTCCCATCTAGGATGACACAGGAGTCTTGAACGGCCACCCTCTAGTCAGTAGGGAAGGGTCACCCCGTGCTGCTCCGAACTACGAAGTAGTCCCGCTTCCAGGCTGGGACTTTGCTCGGGAGCTTGTGCATAAGTTTGAAACCCGGGTGGGGAGATAGGTAATAAGACCGTCTGTGCCCGGGGAGAGTGCCCGAAGCACTCTTCTTTATGGCCAAGATTGTACTAAAAATGTCTAGGTCAACGGAGAGAGAACGGTCAAAGCAAAGAGAAATGGACCCAACCACATTCCGTATGGAGTTCGGGTGAAGTTGGTCCAAAGTGATGTTAAAGTGCACCCCTGAAGACCACGATCTCGTTAGGACCGTTCTCCCATGGGAAGTTGCCAGTAGGAGGGTTGTATGAATATTGTCTAGGGAGGTTGAACCTCTGTATGAGGTCCTGGAGCCTCTCCGAGGTCATGATGGAAGGGCCGAACTGATCTGGCACCCGACCTTGGTGAGAGGTGGATGCCAAACGACCCGAAGCCACACGCACATCGGACGGCTGGGCGGTAGAGGTGCCACCCTGAGCCAAGGTACCCACCTCGGGCTCGTCGATGAGACTATCTACATCTACGCTAGATGACATTATGAGACAGGCAGGAAAGAATGCTCGGAAAAGAAAGAGGAGCTCGGGGACTCACCACAGGAAACGCAAACTGACTAGAGGAACGAACCGAGCTAGAAGACCCGAGCCAAGAACCTCAGACGCGAGCTCAACTTTGACGCTAGAGACTTTGTGGTGAAGAAATGGCCAAGGGTCCCCCACTATTTATAGCCGTTGTGCCCAACCATCAACGGTCACGATCAAGATGATCCAACAGCTCTCAGAAAAATCGGCTACGGGTTCCTCGAGGCGAAATCAGTTTAGCGCGTTTTTTTGCGTCCGCGAAGTCCAAACCGCATGACGTCCACGTGTAAGATGAACGCGACCCGGGTTCCTTTTAACCAAGCCAGGAACTAGACCGGTCCAGCTGGACGAAACGTGTGACGAAGCGGCATAAGTGTTGAAGCCAAATCCACCCGGCGCGACATGAACTCCCCGCACTGGGTCAACACTACCAGCACAGGGAGTGGGGGGCAATTGATGGAGGGTGGTTTGGCCTAACCTCATAGCACGGGTACACGTGTGCGTGACCTTGCTCAAATGGTGACTCAGCGCGACAACACAGCAAGCGCAGTCCCAACTCGGAGTGAAGGTCCCACCGAGTTCAGCTCGGCAACTCGGCAGAAAAGACTACTCGTCGGGACCCGCCTGGCTTGCACCACCACCCCGGGGGTTAAGGCACCCCGAGCTACCTCCGAGCTCAGGGCCCCCTGACCTTTCCTGATACCCAAGCTCCTCCCAATGGATCTCGGGCCACTTCCAGACAGGAACACACCGATCCGCCTAGAGACACCCCGAGGTGAAGGCACCTCGGGCCAAACATCTCGGCTTAGCTTGCCCCAGGCAGCTCGCCGCTTACGAGATAGCCCGGCACAGGGTATCTCGCGGAAGGGTAGTTCGGAATATCGCAGGAAGACCTCCTGCCCGACCACCATACCCAACAAATCTGGAGGCAGCAGCCATATCCCTCGTCAGACAACGTCGTGCCTGCCATCTTCAGAAGGTGCTTTACACCTAACAGGCACGTACCCTACAATGACGGCCCCGCGCGTGCCACCTCAGCCCTGCCAGTAACGGCTGCGGCAAGCTGACAGTGGTGGTTATACCTACCCTGTCAGAGGCCAGTGGGTCGGATGTAACGGATTTCTGCTACAAGGAGTTTAATATCAAGGAGGACAGGTATGATCATTATCATCTTCTACACTTGCGCTATCTGCACTCTTAGCCTTCGTCTTCTCCTTGCTTCTCCTATAGAGTACTAACTTAAGCATCGGAGTGTTCCTGTCGGGTAAACCCCCTAGGGATTCTTCTTCTTCTCCACCTCAGGTATCTTCCAGGAGCCACGTGAGTACCAGATAGGAGTGACCGGATCGCGCTACATCAGAAACCATCTAGTAACTATTCTATGTTTTCAAAAGGCCACTAGAATTTCCTATTAATGGTAGCACCCAAGGAGAAACATATGAAACTCTCCATGTCAAAGGTCATCCATGTATATTTGCTATGGGTGGCTCTACTGCTGTAAGGGACTCTTCTGGAAAGCTTCTTCCAGCCACTGCATAGGTAATCTCTATCTTCCCTTAATTTTTTAAATAAGTTAGACATCTTATGTCTTTAGAAAATATCTTTCTATTAAGCTTTTACAAAACTACTACAGTATATTTATTTGTGCTAAGTTACTTCTTTGTGCTTTCTTTTAGCACTCATGCATTACTTTCTCTTCTACTTCTTCTTCACCTGTCGCATAAGAAATTTGAATTCTCTTCTCTAGGAATAATGGACTGGTCTCATTCTCTATTACTTCCTCTGTTTCTCTATCCACCATTGTCTGGCCTTCACAAGCTTGAAGATATTTCAAAATCATTGAGACGATAACCACAATAAATCCTACAATAAAGAGAAAAAACCCATACCATTAAGTCCTTGGAAGCCTTCAAAGAGCAGACAAAGAGTTGAGTTAATATCTGAAACCGGTAATACCTAAAATTGCAATATAAATAATTAGGTGAGCAATGAAGGAGACCACATTATAATATATAATATAGTAATAAATATAAGCAGCAAGGCATTCGAGAATTGTCTTGACCCACACGAGAATTGGCACTTGATACACGTCTAGCATCAAGGCCAATTAGGCTGCAAACTACACTAGCATTTGGCGTGTTTGAATGGAATGCTTCTCTTCTAAATAAATGAGAATGCTACTAGATTCCTGGTTTAAAATAGTATGATTAAAACAGGAAAGAAAATTGAGTAGAGAATATAACTACAAATGTAGGTAATACGAACAGCTAAGAACATACCCAAGATACCAGAACATCTTCTCCAGGAGGCCTTTTTATGTCAACTGAAACTCTGCCTATGAGAAACTCCAATAGCAAAACTCCATAATTGTATACATGGCAAACATGTAAACAAAACAATCAAAAACAACACAAGAAAATGAAGTTGGCTGACACAGCAAGTGCTCATGGGGATTTGGATTCCTTTTACCTTTTTTATTACAAATCTAACCTGGTTTTGGTTACAGGTACAATAATTAAGTCAAGCTAGAAGCCTGATCCTATCTTTCATGGTCCTGGGTGACACCAAAGCTGCAAAGTCTTCTATAATAATCCACTTAGAAGAACTGCTGGAAATGGGTCCAGACCTCATTCATGGGAAATTGCTCATCTAATGATACTGATCATTGGAGGGGAGGCACTTGCTGCATTATATAAAACTAAAACAATTCATAAAGCTATAACATACTAATAACATAAGACATTATACATATGATGCAAATCATCAACAATCAGTTTGGTCAATGATAACGTTAGTCTTGGGCATTGACTACTTTTGTGATCATTTACAGTCAAAAGGCTTAAGCTGGACCAAGGTAGCATGTGGTGGGCTATTTATTTCTTTCCTTTCTTCTTGAGGCATGTTCCACTATTATCTCCACATTTAATCTTTAATAGAATAGAATTTTCATTGTTATCAATCAACCAAAATAAATAGATAAATAAATAATTGTTAACCAAATTTTAAAGTAATACCATCCCTCATCCAGTAGACCAGTGTGGCTGCAAGTTGAGAGAACGGACACAAATGCAATGTGACCCAGGGTAAGACCAGAGTATTGCATTTTTGTGAACAGTGCTACCGCATCCCAGCCTTGTCCATGCATGCCATAAGCTGAAATCATACTAATCCAAGACACAACATCACTTCCTTTGCATCCTGTAAACACTCACATTTAGCATACATGTCAACTAATGTGTTCTCCAGGAAAAGATTTGGAGTGGTCTCTTCCTAACAACATAATCATGAATCCTTCTCCCCCGCCCAAGAGCATAGAGATCCCCAGATGCGGGAAGAACACTAGCAATAGTAATTGCATCAGGTTCCATTCCACTTCTTTCCATCTGTGAAAAAAGCTCCACAACTTCTGTAAGCATAAAATTGTTCACATAAATAGCTATCATCACATAAAGTAAGAAGCAATTTTAAAAAACAAAAAAAGTAACAAGCTTGTCTAGAATCTAGATGCGACTGATACCTACTTCCATAAAATGCAATAGCCCATTACCACAACCCTTAGAAGCATTTTTTCCTCAATTCA
Organism: Nelumbo nucifera; assembly: GCF_000365185.1. Next base: position 82,088 of record NW_010729125.1, read on the forward strand.
TTTTATTCAAGTTGACACTCAAACTACCAATACGCAGGAATAAAAAACAAATGAATTTGTTTTTGTTCAAACTGAAATTTGAATGCTGGACTTATGTGACGGAATTATGATATGTATAAACATAGAACACATATCATCACTGAAGTTCATCTTAACATTTACATATTTTAAGTGAGAGCAAACTTTTAACCCATACTTAGCTTTGATTGTCACACTCTGCTAACTAACATCTTAGTGATCTATAATGCAAAACAAAATACAAAGTAACAAATCAAATTTCAAGAATTAAAAAAAAAAAGGTTCAGAAGTGAACCTTTGACATAACCATGTTCCAAAAACCCCATTTGTACTATCCAGGAGGGTGTGGATCAAACAACAATGTCAATATTTACCTACAATAGCACCTTTGAACACAGCTTCAAAAATAACTCCAATGTAATAATGAAGACCTCTTGCAAGACTCAAGTCAAAAACCACTTTTTCTTTACTCTATTCAATTTTTCTAGAGCTTTAAATAGAATCTCTAACTCATTCAATGCTAGAACTGTTAGACAGTTTTGTATGCCCTTAGCTTCAATCAGAATGATGTACTTTATGAGTTTATTGTAAATAAATAAAGATACATATTTGATTCATGTTCCCTTGGTATGTTTCTGTGTAATACCCTTAAACTGGACACTTAATGAGACTCGTGT
>NW_010729125.1:91554-152314 GCF_000365185.1 Nelumbo nucifera
CCAAGCGTAGGCAAGGCTAAGCCTGTGCTGAACCGTAACACATTGGCATACGTAAATAGAGAAGAAACCCTGAATAAAAATGCTCTTATGAGAACGATAATGATGATGGCCATGGAGGTGTTAAAATTCCCGTACGGTTGTTGATTCATATTGATGGATTGTGCAGATAGAACCGGTGACGATAGTAGTAGAAGGAGAAAGTGGAGGTGAGAGATTCCGCTGGTTGATTAGAACTGAGTAGGTGGAGGATCCGACGACAGCCGTGAGTGGTGGTGTCATCTTCCTTCGGCGGCGGCGACCGTGAGTGGTGGTGTCATCCCACTGGTTGATTAGAACTGAGTAGGTGGAGGATCCGGCGGCAGCCGTGACTGGTGGTGTTTCTTCGGCGGCAGCGGCCATGAGTGGTGGTGTCATCTTCCTTCGTCATTAGCGTATAATAATTAAAGTGATTTTCAAACGTGGAACTGCTACTCCAGCTCATACCCCAAACGGTAATATCTTTTGCATTTATGTCTTGGATATTCTGTAACACAGGCGCCAAATAGGGGAAGACAGCCTAGGTCCTCAATTCTCAGGGCTATTGCAAGCGAAGCTAGACTAGCCATCTCTGATTCTGCTCTGTTTTCGGCGAGAAAGAGAGAGACACAGGGGGAGAAGCAGAGCTCTCTCGTTGGCTCATTCGCTCTAGATATGAAATGTAGTTGCGCCAAAGCTTCCTCAACGAAGTCAGTCTGTTGTTTCTCACGAGAAAGATAGAAAGACCTGGGGAGAACCAGTTCAATCTAGGTTGCTCTTCATTATACGCTCTGCTAATTCTTCCACTAAGATTCAATCTGGGTTGCTTTTGTTGTCAATACCACTAAGATTCAATCTGGGTTGCTCTTCATTATACGCTCTGCTAATTCTTCCACTAAGATTCAATCTGGGTTGCTTTTATTGTCAATACTACTAAGATTCAATATGGGTTGCTCTTTCCCCCTCTTATTCTCTTTCTCCTTCTTCCTCTTCTTCTCCTTCCTCCATCTTCATCTCTGTTCACCGTTTTCTTGATGGTGAACAGAGAACTACCACCGACGAAACAACCCTATTGGTAGTGTGTAGTGGAATTGTACAGTTCATCCCCGTTCATATGTAGAAGACAACGGATGTAGACCAGAGCCGTACGTTTCTTTCCCATTTTTTCCTATTTTATTTTAAAAATTTAAATAAGAAAAAAAGGGTAGAATAATCTTTTTCGTCTTTCCGTTAATAAGCACTAACGATAAGGGAAATATTAGTCAATTGTCAGAAACAGTAGGGATAGTGTTAGTCAATTTTCTAACAGTAACGATACACTTAGTCAATTAACTAAACCATAAGGGTAGTTTAAGAAATTTACCCATATATAAATTATTTATATAATTTAATTATTGTATATATAAATTATATAAAGCATTTAAATTTTTTATATATTATATAAGAATTAAATAATCAGTCGATTTCAGATATTTATCGAATTGAATCAAGTCATATCCAAATTCGACCGATTAGATATTCAAATTATTCGAATTCGATTCGATTATATTGAATATCAAATTCAAAATCAGATTTTCAAATACTAATGACACGCTAAATGAAGACTCATTCATGTGACAAAGACATTCGGTGATAAGGAAGTCTAGACTCTAGAGTTTTTATAGGCCACTAGTTAACACTATATAATTTTAGACTCATTCATGTGACAAAGACATTCTGGGCCGGGCTGAAATGATCACCCCTACTACCGAGTGATGACAGTGTGACACCAAGATTGTCTCTCACAACTTGTAACTACTAAGTGACACCAATCTTGAATGTCATAGCTATTTGACTATTGCATTTTAGACAATCAATTGTTACGTATAGATTAACCTTAATCACTTAAGTAGTTTATTCATATGATATGGGAGTTTAACAATTAATATTACTATCATAATTAAAATTAGTAATAAGAAGTGAAAATTTTGTTCAGAATAATAAAAATAAATATTTATATTTCACATAAAAATTAGAAATAAAATAATACTCATGGATAATCATTTATAACTTAGTCCAACCTACTTAGACCTACAGATTTCCAAGTTCAAGCAACTACTTTATTATGTGCTAGTTATAGCATAGATCTACAATAAGCTAAAAAATAATGCAAGTAATAGGACCATAAACGAAATTGATTTAGATTGGATTCAACTACATATGCATTTGCATTCGATATGAAATATCTAGACTCACACTACACCTGCATCGGATTATTATGTCAGATTTTTTATCAAAATTGGATTTAATCTACAACCATCATAATGTGTTTAAAATAACAAAAAAGAATTAAAAAATTAATTATTTTAAGTATATATGTGTAACAAAGATATATAAATATAAAATATTAAATTTGTCAATTATAAACTTTATATAATTATACATAACATCTACATGCTTACATAACTATACAACATATGTACATAAAATAATAATTTTTATTGGACTTGGATTTTAGTTGGATCGAATGGGGTTAAGGGGTTTTTAACCCCATTTGATCCAATTATTAACTGGATGCAAGTTCTAACACCAAAATCCAAGCTAATCAGACTCAAAGTTGAATCAGGTAGTGGACTTTTAGAGTCGATTGATAGCTCTAATGAGTAGGGACCAAGCTAAGTAACCCCTAAACTTAGGAATGGCAATGGGGTAGGGATAATATTCCACGACCACACCCCTAATTTTGAAATAAATTCTCATCCCTAAATCCAACTCCCATGATAAAAAGTTATCCTCCACCTCTGATCCTTGGCGGAGATGGGTTTCAAGTGGGGACCCAAATCCCTTTTTTTTCAATTGACATTATTTTTTGAAAAAAAAATTTACTTAAATTAAATGAAATGTTAAAATATAAATAATAATTTAAAGATATTGGGATACATATATGATATAAATAATATCACACATATATATTACCGGACAAAGTGAATGGTCATAGTTACAGGATCAACCCCTTTGTCGGACAAAGTGAATGGTCATAGTTACAGGATCAACCCCTTTGCCGGACAAAGTGAATGGTCGGGGAATGCACTCTCTCTAATGGAAACCTAAATTGTCGGCAGTTGATTTCAACCGTTGAAATTTGTTTTTGCAAAATATATTTATATAAAGATATACATATATATTATGGTTTCAAAATGTTTGCAATTGGTTTTAATTCATGTGATCCATGTGAGTAGAGAGTGCAACACTGCTCCATGCAGCCGAGGGAAAGGTCCTCTCTTGTCGAGTAGTGTTTGATCATTATGGGTTGAGAGGTTAAGTGTAAGACCATTGAGGGTAATAGCTGATGGGCTAATCTTGCATCTGCTCACAGTCCTTGGGTTTTCATAAGGTGACTGGACTCAATGACCATTTAGTGTAAATGTTGGGCCCATTAAGAGTCTATAGTGATGGGCTCAGGGGTTCACTGTCTCCTACAATGAATTCAGTCATGCCTTGTAACAGAGGCTGGGTTGAACCCTTGTGGCTGATGTGTAGATCAATGTTTGGGTCCCACGCAATACAAGAACATCCAACTAGGCAACAGTTTGGAGGATAAGTGAGCACATAGACTTTATGGGCCTAAAGCCCAATTCGAACTGAGCTTAATAAGATTAATTAAAGAGGGGTTGTCCCTATCCACTCAGAGAGTCCAAATCCAAATAGAGATTTGGATATAGAAACTCCTAATTAGATTAGGAGGGCTAATCTTTATCTGTAGATAAGATAAATGATTATCATTATCTCTTAAAGAGAGTACATATCCAAATATAAGATTTGGATTAGGAAACTCCTAATGGGATTAGAAAATGCTGCATTTAAGGCTATAAATAGAGGAGCAAGGCGAACCTCCAATTCACCCTTCAGTCTACTGATTCAAGAGAGAAGATAGCATAAAGTTGGACTGCCTCTATCTTCTGCTCTTGCTCTCTCCTGCTCCTGTGGGAGCGATCAAGAATGGGTTCTTGATATCATCTTTTGGCAGAAAAGGTGATATGAAGTCGTGCTCACTAACCCCCCATCAAATTCTTGCTGAAGAACCATCCTGCTGATTTTGTTTCGTCCTGCACCGTGTCATTTTCGGTGGAAGCAGTTTTCGGATCTTTCCTTGGGCGTGAACACCTTCATTGGACGTTACTATTATTTCGTATCAGGTATAACCCTCCACTCCCTTTTGGTTTCAGATCTTTTTTGGTTCAGGTTCTAGATTGATCATTGAAAATGCAAATTTCTAAAATAGGGAATGTGATTCCCACATGGGAGAGAGAGAAATTTTTGAAAATTTTCCCTACCTTCCTACAGGGTTCGGTCATCCATATGATGGATCTCTCATCCCTTCAGTGGGAAAGATAGGGTATCATAAGAGTTTTGATCAATCAAAATACACCAATGAATTTTGATAAATAACACTTGATTGACTACCACATTTATGATACCGGTTGATTAGTCAAACAAGTTTTAGAGTTGGTGCGTGAATGGTCCAACCATTAGGGGCCGAGTGGGCAGTGCTCGTCGCGCAGGGCGTACTGTGCAATATGTGTTGTGTCATGTGTGCAGTGTATGCTATGTCACGTGCGTTGAACAACTAATTGTTGAAAATGCTCTCTTTATTGTTGTAGATTCACTGATAGTACATTCTTAGAATCCCGGTATTCTAACTCATCGGTACAGGCCTTCTGTCGAGGTCTTCTAATTTATGGGTACCAGGTCCGAGCACTTTGGCGACTTGTAAGGTCCTTCCCACTTCGGTTAGAGCTTTCCTTCTCCTGGTGTGAGGTTTGGACACCTCAGAAGTCATCCTCTGTGAAGGTGATTGGGTCCTCCCGCCTTTTTCTGCTCGCTTTCGTCGATCTTGAGCAACCGCACTCCTGAGATCACGACGATGACCCCGATTGGAGGAGCCTGGGCTGGAGGTTTGGGTGCTAGGCGCTGGTCTTCATTTGCCTTCTCGTCCTTGTTGTTGATGAACCCACCATGGTACCCGCGCCTGACTAGGCCCTCGATGTGGTGGCACAAATCGTAACAGTTGTCGATGTCGTGGTCGTGGTCTCGGTGGAACTTGTAGTACTCATCCGGGTTTCTCTTGTTGCTTTGTGACTTCATCTTCCTGGGCCATCTGACATAATTGTAGTCACAAATATGCATTAGAATTTCAGATTGCGGTATGTTCAACGGCGTGAAATTTCGGTAGGTCGGCTATGGTGACCTCGGTCTTCTATCTGACCAGCAGTCTTTTCTTTTGATGTCCTTCTCCGCCCTTTCAGCCTTGTAGTCATTTGGATCTCTCCTCTTCCTATCGAGCTACTCCTCCTCATTCCTCTGATGTGCTTGCGCTTCTTTGACGTTGAAGTATTTTTTGGGTGTGGTTCATCAACGCGGCTATAGTCTGAGAAGGATTTTTGGAGATTGAAAAGTTGAATGGCGAGGGGCGCAGGCCGTGCTAAATGGATGTGACGGCCATTGACTGGTTCAATGGCCGAACCTATAAGGTTTCGATGTTGAACCTAGCGAGGTATTATCTAAGGAACTCTCCCTTCCTCTGCCGCACTTGCATGAGACTTGCCGAAGTTTTCCAGTGCTTCTTACTGGTCGTGAATTGTGCCAGGAACTAGCTCTCAAGCTGTTCCCAAGAGGGGATAGAGCATGGGGGAAGGGAGGAGTACCAAGTCAAAGCTACTCCTTTAAGAGTCGCCACGAACGCTTTGCACATCAAGCCCTTGGACAAGCGTTGCAACATCATATGTGCTTTGAAGGTTTCGATGTGGTCACTATGGTCCATGGATCCGTCCTACCTCTCAAACTGCGATGCTCGCCATCCAGCTGGGGTGAGCTCGTCCACAATGTTATGTGTGAAGGGCGGCTCAATCATGGGAGAGGTTGTGCTCCTTTGAGCTTGGCTATGTTCCAACTCGGTTAGGCATTGTCGGAGTTCTCTGATTTCTGTATCCATGTTGTCTGGGGGCGCAACAGGTGTGTCTCTTTTTTTCTTGTGTTGGGCGATCTTTGACCGAACTGGACTCGGTGACGGAGATCGGTTGTTGTGACATCCATCCACTAAGCCTTTTTGTTCGTTGGAATTCGGGCAGATTGGTGTATTTGGCTACGGTTGTCACATTCACGTGACCGGGCCGAGGAGCACGATCTTCTTGAAGTTTGTTTTTCTTGGTCGGACCGCGTCCTATCCTTGTCCGATCGACACTTTTTGGGGTCCTTAGGATGAGGATTGGCCTAAAAATGCGTCGAGCTGGAGGGGGGATGGTCTAAGGCTGTGCTGTAGACCCCATCGACTACATCATCGCCAAGATATGGTCGACATTTTCTTGCATTGCTTGGAACTAGGCGGGGTCGACCGCGACTTGTTGCTGAGATTGCTGAGTTTTGTAGTGCAGAGCACTGCGATGAGAGTGGGATCCCTAAGATGGGGATCGACCTATTGAGCGTTCAGATGTGTTCCTTGGCATTGTTCTTGATCACACAGTAAGAAGAGAACTTTGGAAATGCTTTTTGTGTGTTTCCTACAGATGGCGCCAATCTGATGCTGCTCGATCCGAGGTGGTTCTTGAATCGAGGTCGCAGTCAAATAATCCTGCCAACTGTGCGGAGCTGAGGTGGAAGGATGAAGCCGCACTTCAAGATCTGAAATCAAGAAAACAGTCAGAGGCCCGAGGAATTATCCCCGGGTAGGTACTCCGACGCTCAAGTTAGTCGGGAAAGGTGGTTGGTCGGACTGAGCAGTTAGAGAATGGTGTTGATTCGAGCAAAGTAACAGTATAGAAGTTAAAGGTTATATCCTTTACCTTGAGTGGGAGGTACTTTTTTATAGCCGAAGATTCGTGTCCTGACTGGATGAGACTTCTGGGGTTATCGGGATGAGGCTGCCCGTTGAAGTTCTCAGGATAAGTCATAATCTCGAGTGGAGTTGTCATCATCCATACGCTTATCTCTTGTACTGGTCGCAGTTATCCACATGACATAGTGCTAACGTGGCCGAAGAGATAAAATGGGCCGAAGTGACGTGGCGCTAACATGGTTGAATAAATAAATTGACCACGAAGGCTACACGTAGCGTCTGAGCCAGTTCAACCATAACCCGAATACATTCCTTACACTTTTCCTTACAAATCTCATCCATATCTAATAATTATTTAATTAGAATAAGTATTTTTGTTTTTCGTTTTTTATAAAATCTATCTCTCTTTTCGAGAAATTTTGCATAAAAGCCTCTTTAGTGTTAGGTCATTGGTAAGGGCAAGAGTTTTTCTAAAAATTAAAAGTTTCTCGTGATATGACGTGTAAAGGGAATGTGACGGACAAATGACAGAAGGGTAGTGTAAGTCATAATGCTGAAAGTTCAGGTGTATTCCGGGACAATCAACTCTTAAAAAAATAATGAAGAATGTATTTTAAGTTACATTATTTGATCGACTTAAAGTGGAATTAGAACTCAAAAGTTGGCCCAAATCGTACCTTTCTTCTAAATTATATATTTTATAAAGTATAAACCTATGGATGCTTGTCTGTTGGGCGAAGAGCGCAAACCAAACCAGAACCGTGGAAACCAAAGCCACACCCCATTTCATTGATTGGTATCCGTTTGTTCTCGCTCCAAAATCCATTTTGTTTCGAAATCTTCAATTCCTTTCGAAATTGATCGTATTGGCAGTTGTTGGATCGGTTCTCTTCGTTTCTGGACTCAAAATTCGTCCGACTTTGCGCGTTTTCTGTGCCCTAATTCGCAGTTGTCGAGTTGTGTATTTTGGTCCAACGACAGGTCGGTGTGCACCTTGAAGAATTTTAGGGTTTTGAGGGTTTTGAGTTTCTGGTTTGGTGGGCTGAATGGATTCGGAAGACGATATGCACGACGCGAACGATGTGGAATCCCTCGATGATTTCTACAGTGGTGAGACGGCGATGGCGAGTGACGATGATGATGGGGATTACGATTTTAATGATACGGATGATTCGGATGACACCACATCGCATCGGCAGCAGGTGAATTCCGGTCGATGGGGCCCAAAAGTTGAAAGTTTTAAAGGGCTGAGCATTTGATGAGAAACGATTTTCGGTTTTGTTGGAGTTTGTTCTGGTTTTGGAATTTTTGTTGATCGTAGTGTTTTGATGCTATTTTGGCTCTGCTATATCAGTGTTTGATTTTTTTTTTTGTCCAGATAGCTTTTGTGTTTATACTGGGATTAGTGGATTATGCTGACAGTCTGTTAATTCTCCACCCATATCATGTAATGTATGAATGATTTATTGAATTTTACTCTAATATGTAAAAATCCCAGATTCAATATCCATACAAACATGTGTTTTTTTTTTAACCTAATTGGCGATATCCAATCAATTTATGATTAATCTTTCCTAGGTTATTCCGATCTTGTGTTGCTTTATAGAAATCGTCAGCTCCTGCTTTTTTTTGTCATCTCTGTATCACTATATGATGTTTTTGAACTTGTTTGTTTATTTTCCCTTCTAGTACATATTGGTAGTAAGGGCCCTTTGCATCTTTAATACAATCTCTTCTGATCATTTTTAATGATATAAATGGAAAACTTAAATAATGCATAAAAGCCTACGTCATGTGAGGTACTAAGTGGCTTATTTAGAAAGCCTAACTGTCTAAGCATTGCAAGAACTTCTGTTTGTGTTTAGTGGGTTCTAGCAAATTCCTGTAAACAAGTGGATTCTCCATCATCTTTAAAATGTTTCAATGGAAACTTGTTAATAAAAAACAAAAAAGAAAACAAAAATGCTTCTATGGAAATTTCATGGGCATTTTCTTTAAATGTTTAATTGTGCGTACATATCAGCTATTATGGAGTTCCCTTATGGGGTGTAACACACATGGTTGTTTTTATTGGTTATTATCTGTTAAATGGGGGGATGTTTTAAACACCTTGCCATGGATGTTTTTTATTGCCTTTTATGTTAACATGTTGGGCTTTCTGTATTTCAGCAAAACTATACTATTTTGAATGAGGATGATATACATCAGCGTCAGGAGGAAGATATATCAGTAATATCTACTGTGCTTTCTATACCAAAAGTTTCAGCTAGCATTCTGCTCCGTCACTATAACTGGTAATTGCCTGTTTTTATTTTTCTACCTCCAATCAACTTCGACTCCAAACAATCATTTTGTGATGCAACAGTGTGACAAATATTTATGGATGTGTCAATTTGGAAAAAATAAAAATGTAGGCTCTTTGTTCAGATTTTTTAATTAGTGTCACACGGTTTAGTTCTTGCTAGTGTTGTGTAAAAAAGATTGGAATTAGAAATAGTTGGTCTATGTAGAAAATTTATTAGTATAATAATTGAAAACATGAGATACATCCTAAATTGAACATTTTTCTTTTTGACAGTTCGTCCATGTCTATCATGTGAACTCATCAAAGTGTTGATGATAAAATGTTTTTGTTAGTTAGGTGGCTGATTCATAATCCTTCTCAGTCATTTGAGTTCTTGTCTTGTTAAGGTTGGCATTGATTCTTGCTCATATATCATTTTTGAATGCTTGATAACCATGTGTGCCCAAGGAGAATGGAGAACATTCTATATGCTACTGACCTAGTCTTCCTAAGTTCGTTGATATCCTTTTATCATCATATTCTGAGGAACTATGTTTTTGGATTGTTCAGGAGTGTCAGCAAAGTGCATGATGCATGGTTTGCAGATGAGGAAAAAGTACGAAAGGCAGTTGGCTTGCTGGAGAAACCAGTGGTTCACATTCCTAAAAATGTTAGAGAAGTAAGCATCCTGCATTGTTATAGAGCAAATTATTATTTAATACTTGGACTGAAAGCTTGATTGCACAGTAAAGCCTTGAGGATGTTACTAATTATAGCATGGGTGACAATGGCAGCTGACTTGTGGAATCTGTTTTGAGATGTATCCTCGTGATAGGATGCATGCTGCTGCTTGTGGTCATCCATTTTGTAGCACATGTTGGACAGGTTTGTCGTATTTGTGATTTGGCTGAATTTATTGTAGCACATGTTGGACAGGTTTATTACACTGTAGTTTGGATTAACTTAGAATTTTCTGACAAGATTATTAGTTATAATCTTCTGGGTTCCACTCTAAAGATAAATGACTGTATTCTGTTATTCTGGTTCTTTGGTAGTTTCATAGGGTTCAAACTTCAAAGGAAAGGGGAGAGGTCTTGATCTGGAGTCTCCATTGATTTGCTTCCTTCATTTTCCTTGTCTTGTCTCCTATCTTCTCTTGTACTCTTGGCCTTTTGACCCTTATAACCCATATTACATTTGCATTATTAAACAAAAGGAGGGCTAATGCAAATCTTTTGTGTGCTGATGGAGCATATACTTTTCAAAATCTTTATTTGTTGTTTATTCTCTTAAGGAGAACGTTCATATCTCTTAAGTAGGAGAAAAAACATCAAGGGAGATCTTTTGGTGATACTTGGAGTTCGGTTGAACCCTATTTATCCTTTTTGTCTTTTGTGCTTATGAAGTTCCCAGATCCTGCCTCCAGGCAGAGTTATATCACCTGAAGTTGAAGATATTGGGTTTCAGTAGTTATTATTGCATCTTGTCAGTTGAAATTGTTGTATCAATTAAAGGTCCTCTGTATTTGAGTTCACTTGTCATCATTATGTCTTGGTTGTATCATTGAAGATTCAATGTGTTATGGGGAATAAATTGGTTGGAAATCCCGAGCTTCTTCAAAAGAGATCTATTTTTTATTGCACTTATTGTCCAACTTTCCCCCTTACAATAAATTTGTTTGCTTGGAACAAGTCTCCTTGTTGAGTTTAACTGTATTAAGTAAGATGCTGTTAGGATAAGCTTTTACTTTTGGACTTTTGGCTTTCAAAAGTTCGAAAAGCCAAAAGTTTACTTTGTTTATTTGGTAGCGCCTACTTCTTGAAGCCAAAGTCAATTAAGGGTTGAAATCCCGAAATAGCTTCTACAAGATTCTCAGAAAGGTGTTAGCAATGAGAATGAAGAAAGTGCTAAATAGTGTTATTTCTAATAATCAGTTTGCTTTTGTACCGAGGAGACAAATGCTGGATTCTGTCTAGGAATGGCAATGGGGTGGGGCGCCCCCTCCCCGTCCCTACTCCGAAGTCAAAATACTTTGCCCCGTACCCTCCCCATCCACGGTGGCAGGGCGGGGCGGGGCGGGGCATCCATTCCCCATCGGGGATGGGGAATTCCTGAATTTTCCCCGTTCCAAGGCAACTACTTAAAAATTATCTATTTTATGAACAATTTATACATAGGATATTAGGAATTTAGGGGTATTTTAGGAATTGAATTATAATACTTTAGGGGTAATTCAAAAATAAAATTATGGGATTTGAGGATTTTAAGAATTTAGAAAAACTTAGAGATATTTTAAATATCAATATTAAACCTAGAGATGTTTTACTAATTTACCTTCGGGATTGGGGCGGGATCGGGAATTATATATAAAACCCGTCCTCGCCCTGTCCCCGGTTCAGGAAAAATATTTTCCTCGTCCCCGCTCCGTCCCTGTTTAGGGTTGGGGAAACCCACCCCGTTCGTGGCGGGGTGGGGCCTCGGTTTTACGGGGAAATTGCCATCCCTAATTCTGTCTTGATTGCAAATGAGCTTATTGACTCAAGATTAAGGGAGGGTTCCCTGGGACTGGTTGTAAAGCTGGATATGGAAAAAGCATATGACCATGTAAATTGGAGGTGTTTGGATCAGGTTCTGGAGAGAATGAATTTTGGTCAGAAATGGAGAAATTGGATAAAAGTTTGTGTTTCTTCTCCCAAATTCTCGGTGTTGATTAATGGACGGTCAGTAGGGTTTTTTGATAGTACGAGGGGTCTTAGACAGGGGGATCCACTATCTCCACTGCTCTTTTTATCTGTATATCAGAAATCCTGACTCAATTCTCTTTAAAGGCAGCAAAAATGGCTTGTGGGATGGTTTTGCAATTGCTTCGATGCGGAAAAAGTTAATTTATTGCAGTTTGCTGACGACACTCTCTGTTTCCTTGATGCCTCTTTTGACCAGGTGGATGTTCTACTTGATATTCTTTGTTGGTTTGAAGTTGTTTCAGGCCTAAAAGTTAATCTTCATAAAAGTAAGATAACCCCGTTGAGCCTTGTTCCTAATTTGGATTCTTTTTCTAGATTGATGGCCTGCCAGGTGGATTACTTGCCAGTTAAGTACCTTGGCCTCCCCACTAGGTGCCAAATGTTATTCTTCTGCTTTATGGGATCCAGTAATTGAGAGAGTGGGGAAAAATTGGCATCCTGGAAGGCAAAATATCTGTCTATAGGAGGGAGAATGGTCCTTATCAAGAGTACCCTTGCCAACCTCCCTACTTCATGTCCATGTTTCCTATGCATCCAAAATTACAAAGAAGGTTTGAGAAGATGCAGAGAGATTTTCTCTGGAGAGGGTGGGAAGAAGAGAAGAAGGTGCACCTTGTGAATTGGGATCAAGTTTGTCTTCCTAAGGCAGAGGGTGGATTAGGTCTTAGAAGATTAAAGGTGGTCAATTTTGCTTTATTGAGTAAATGGTGCTGGAGATTTGCAGCAGAAAGATCCTCTTGGTGGAGGACTTTAATTGCAACAAAATTTGGTGTGGATTGGGGTAATTGGAAATCTCAGGATCCATACACGACATGGGCTTGTTCGGTTTGGAAAGGGATTCTAAAATCTTTTCCTGTGATGTATGAGGGAGTGAGACTAAAAGTGGGAAGTGGAAATAGGCTGAAATTCTGGAAAGATCCCTGGTGCATGGACAGACCTTTAGCTGAGGCGTTTCCCCTTTCTGTTTCAATGTGCAGTTCATCAAGAAATTTTAGTGGCAGAGTCTTATGTGATTTCTAACAACTCAGTGATCTGGAACCCTCAGTTCAGAAGAGATTTGTTTGATTGGGAAATAGAAGGTGTGATGCAACTTCTGCAGATTTTACAGGAGCAGACGATAGACATTGCAGGTGAAGATGAATGGAGTTGGTCCTGGAGTAAGGATGGCTGCTTCTTAGACAAATCCCTTACCTTGAAGCTTAGTAGTACAGGTATTACTGAGTTCCCCTACCAGCAAGTATGGAAGTCCTGTGCTCCCTCAAAGTCTGTATTCCTTGTTTGGACTATGGTGCTGAACAAATGTCTCTCAAGACTCAACCTGGACAGAAGGGGCATTCAGCTCCCTTCTCTGATGTGTGGGTTGTGTGCCTTGTTGCCTGAGTCCACCGACCATCTGTGCTTACATTGTCCTATCTCCTCAAAAGTCTGGTACCATTTCATTGGAGCGGCTGGTCTTAATTGGGTTATGCCAAAGTCAGTTAAAGATCTGTTGCTTTGCTGGAACCTCCAAGGTTTGAAGAAAAAAGGTAGTTTAATTTGGAGAACTATTCCTGCGGCAGTGGTGTGGGTAATTTGGTCTGAAAGGAATAGAAGAATCTTCAGCAACAAAGCTAAGAGTACGGAGGAGATAGTACAACAGGCGATCAACAAGCTGATTTCTTGGGTGGCTGTTACACCTGATTTTAAAGAGCTAAATGTTCCTGTATTAGTTAAGTCTACTTCGATTTGGGATCTGTAACTTGTCCTGAAAACTGAGCAGCTACTTGTGGCTTGCTCTTTTGTTGTACTGAGTTTTCTGATTCAATAAAATTATTACTTTACCTTCAAAAAGAAAAACTTTGGGCTTTTTGACCGAAATGTGACTCGACCCTCCCGACTATCTCGTCACTTTCATCTCTCTCAACTCTCTTCCACGGTAAGTCCATTCCTCTTTTGAAAGAAACCCTAACTAGTTTGTCATAGATCCAATGTTCGATTCCACTCCCAAATATGGCATCTTAAAACCCTTTTATTCCTTGTATTTTTGCATTTGTTGTGTGAAACCCCCATGCTCATGTCTTCTATCATGTTCTATGAAATCCCTATTTGAATGTTTATGTTGTGTTCTATTAAACCCCCATCCTTTCGTATTATAGGGTGTTTTATTATATTAAACCCCCATTCGTATGTATAATGTTATGTGTTAAAACACCAATTTGATTGTATCTTAACACCCCCTCCATTTGGCTGTAGTCTACACTTTCTCATACAGAAACAATATCCCTATTATGTTTTAAACCAATGTTTTTAACCCATCGGTGAGCTAGATGGTCGAACCGTTCGAACTGTCGTCTGGCCACATTTTTGGTTCCGGTTTCACTAAAACCCATCTTTTAATGAAAAACTGTTAACCAAGTCAGCAAATCGTTGACCCGGACGACCCCACTAGCAGGTGACGGTTAGGTCTAAAATTTTTGAAAATGCCGGTCATGTCCTAACCCTTTGCCCGACCCCAACCCTATTTTCCTTCTCCTTTTACTTTTTTTCAATTTAGGGTCTTGTTGAGAAGAATCAAAAGAGGAATTTCTGTCTTTTAGAATTAGAGAACAGAGATCCCACCATTGTTGAATGAGAGATTTAGTGTTAGCAACTATAGTGGTTATCTCTGGCGACCTGCAATCAGATCTGGAGTTTTGGAGGGTTTTTTCTGAGAGGAAACAAAAGAGAGTTTTTGTCTTTCAGAAGAAGAGAACAGAGATCCCACCCGTTAAATGAGAGATTTAGCGCCGGCAACTACGGTGATTATCTCCAGTGACCTGCAATCAGATCTGGAGTTTCTGTCTTTCAGAAGAAGAGAACAGAGATCCCACCATCGTTGAATGAGAGATTTAGTGCCAGCAACTACAGTGATTATCTCCGGCGACCTGCAATCGGATCTGGAGTTTTGGATGATTTACATTCAATGTTTTAGCCTCTTTGTTGGACAAGTTTTCATTTCATTTTTGTTGTTTTTTTTAATTTTCTAATACTCAAAACTCTCAAATTCTAATTCTAATATATAGTGCGATACTGCGATTTACATCCAAATAGCAGCCTTTTCATTCTATTCTATATTGTTTTTCTAATTTTTCTGTTATCCCTTAGTGATTTAATCATTTGACGGATGCAAGCCTTCAAGTCGGCAACCCTTTTGGTTTTTGGATGATTGGAGCTTCAAGTTTGAAGTTTGAATTGGGAAAACTTTTATTTTTCAGAAATTTTGTTATCTCTTATTTTCTTATGTCTGAATTCTGTTATGATTTTTTGAGAATGATATTTTTTTTTGAAAATGATATTCCTGATACATTTCGTATCGCTGCCTCTTGATTCGCCCCTACAGTGGGTCTTTTGGGGCCTGACCTGGTTCAGGGGGTAGATGGGCCTTAAACTGACTCCTCTGAACCAGTTTGAAAAAAAAAAAACTAAAAAAGAAATAAATGTGAGCCTTGGTACATGCTGATATGGCCCAACCGGCATATCGGCCTGTATTGAAATTTTGAACCTTGGTCTTGCAGCTTAAGGATGGTTTAGTGGGGGGCAGGGCCTATGAATAGATACAAGAGGATTTTTAAGAGAAGTGGGAGGAAGCCAATGGTGCTGAAGTCTGAGTCGAATTGTTGGGATGCTCAAGTTTCATTTGTAGCCCATCCCAAGTTTGGGACTTTCGTCTTAGAAGGGGAAAGAGGGGGGGGGTGAATCCTGGAATGAAAGGTCAGGAGTTGTCCTCAAGAGATGAGGGGTTGAGGCAAGGGAGTGTGCCAATTAAAGGTCTTGTTAATAGGGATGTGGAGGTGGGCAGGGGTCTTGCGCTGCTTTTCTGGGGAGGAAGGAGTTTGCCAGAAAAGTCTTTGAGGAGTTTCAGAAGAAGAGGTGGGAAGAGAGGTCTAAGGCCATAGTAGGTCAAGGAGGAGAAATTTGGAACAAGGATGACATGGGTCAGGAGGAAGCCTTTGAAGAGGAGGATCAGGGTGACCATTTGGGGGCCCCTGTGTTTCTTTTTCGGTTAAGTCTTGTGACTCTTGTTTTTGGGTTTGAACGGCGTTGAGTGTTTGCTTCGTGGTCACTTACTTTAAACTTTATGTCATCAGTCTTTGGAGTATTTGGTCTTGTTGTTCGCTTGGTGCTCTTCGATTTTGAGTCTGTTTTCTCTTGGGTGATATCTTATCACCTTTCCCCTTGTATTTTCTGTGTTTTTTCAATGAAATCTTTATATTATCTTTCCAAAAAAAAGAATGCTAATGGACTATTTCATCTATTATTTCTTTGGTGCATTGAATGTGAAAGGATGATCATCTTATGTTTAATAGACTGTTTCGTCTATTATTTCTTTGATGGACTGGATGGGAAAGGATGATCTTATGATTAATGGACTGTTTCATCTATTATTTCTTTGATGGACATTTCATTAAGGAAAATGAGAGATTTGTACAAAGGCAGGGGCGAGATAACTCTATTAGCTACCCCAAAAAGCTAAAAAATTACATATAAGCCCAGAACAAATGATTTCTTGCCAACCCTTGTTTGGCCTTTGCATCTGCAAAGGAATTAGCACACCTCTTGACCCATTGTAAACTCACTATCTTATCCCAAGCCAAGCATTTAAAGATTCCTTTTTCATTCAAGTATGAAGTAACTCCACATGCTACTCTCCTCCTTTTTCAGCCAGTCTATTACAAATTTAGAGTCTCCCTAAATAATCAAACTTCTTATGTTGAATCCCTTTGCCTTTTTGACACCTTCCAAGAAAACTATCACTTTAGCTCAGAGAGAATCTCCTTCCCAATTGGGTCAGAAAACATAGCATTAATCTCGCCCTCCTGATTCCTGAAGACCCCTCCAATGCCCGAAGGGTGGGGTTTCCTTCACTGTTTCCATCAAAATTAAGCTTTATGAAACCAGACCCTGGAATAAACCACAATGGATGAGGAAAATTCTTGTTAGGAGCTGAACAAGCCACTTCCTTCCTATTGTAATTAGCTTTCTACTTTGGACTTTAAAAAGTTCAAAAGCCAAAGCTTACCCAAATGATGTCTAATTAAAATATCACTGATTCATGATATTTTTAATTGACTTTTAATATCTGATTTTTTTTATCCTCCTACTTTTCTGTTTCTCTCCCTTTTCTTTTTTTCCCTATTTTTGCTATGCTGGTAAAGTTTCCTGTTATTTGATCTCTCTTTCTCTCTCTCTCTCATTGGTTCTTCTAATTGATCTTTTTTTTTTCATTTGAACTGAAGAATTGAAGAATCTATATTTATCAAAAAAAAAAAAGAATTGAAGAATCTATTAATACTTTCAGGAAATTACAATAATCTTCTTTTTGCACAGGTTATATTAGCACCTCAATTAATGATGGTCCTGGATGTTTGATGTTGCGATGTCCTGATCCATCTTGTGGTGCTGCTGTTGGTCAAGATATGATCAACATTTTGGCACCTAATGAAGATAAGGAGAAATATTCCCGTTACCTACTTAGATCTTATATTGAAGACAATAGAAAGGTATATCTGGGGGTTGAATTACAAAGTACATCATTTAACAAATTCTTATTCTGCAAGTGCTATTACAATTTCTATTCATGGTTGTTTAATTTTTTTCTTTATTTTGGTGTTTGTAGACCAAATGGTGTCCTGCACCAGGCTGTGATTATGCTGTAGATTTTGTTGTTGGTAGTGGGAGTTACGATGTTATGTGCAAATGTTCATATGGCTTTTGTTGGAATGTAAGTACCATTTGGTAGTTAGAAACATTCATTTGTTTTTTTTTTCTTCAGTTCTTTTTACATGATAAACTAGTATCTTTTGAATCTGAACGTGCAGTGTACTGAGGAAGCTCACCGTCCAGTGGACTGTGGCACTGTAGCCAAGTGGATTCTGAAGAATAGTGCTGAATCTGAAAATATGAATTGGTAAATTTATATATAGCCCTCCTTATAAGTAAACTTGACTCCCATAATTAAATTAAATCTTGAGGCCAACTCGTCTTCAGATTAGAACTAATATTCTTTAATATTTACACACTAATTATTTTTAAAGGAATTTCCTCTACTTCATTAGATATTAGAATGTCTTCTAATGTTTTAAAACGTGGAGGTGTGATGCGAGGCATTCCACTGCCTAGAGGCGTGAGGCGTAGTTCAGAATGCAAGAGGCGCAAGCCTCCCGAACACAAGGAGGTGTAAGCGTCCTTAAGAGAGGGGGGTTACAAGGATGAAGAGGAAGGGGGGTTCTCAAATTTTTTCTTATTTTTAATAAAAATCTTTTATATTAAGAAGAACAAAGATGCATAGCATTAGTTGAAAGGGGGGTCTTTTCAAAGCGGATCCAAAGGGGCAGGGGGCAAACTACTTTCTTTCTCATTATCTTTTCTTTTCTTTCCTTTTCTCTTTCTTTTCTTCTCTTTCTTTTTCATTTCATTCCCTTTCTTTTCCTTTCCCTTCCTTTCCTTTTTTTTTTTTGTCTTTTTATATAAGATGTACATGAGGCATACGCCTCTAGCATGCCTCATGGAAAAAGTGCATGAGGTGTACCGTTTACGCCTCTTGCACTTGAGGCGTACGCCTCAAAGGTGTCAGTGCCTCTGGCATACGCCTCAAGGCATTTTGGGAGCGCCTTGCCTGGAGGCGCGCCTCCAAGCATATGCCTCCCACGCCTTTTAAAACATTGGGTAGAACACTACCGAAAAGGCCACTCCAGTATTCTTCCCAATCAAGGATACTAGAAATTTGTCTAATTTGGAGCATATAGGGTTTGCCAGGAGGTTTGACCATCTGACTCTGAATTATCCCAAAGGCATTTCTTTCAGCTCAAAAGCTTCTATGAAATCATTAAATCTTCTCATGCTGGTAGTCACCCTCTGTCTTATACTCTTTGACTCACTGGCAAATCTAATTACATTGAAATTTCCTCCTAGACATCAAATTCTCTCCCAAGCCCCCTTACATCTGCAAGTTCTTCCCAGTTCCCACACCAAAGTCTTTCCCTATAGGAGTTCTTCCTACCAAGGTTGCTTTCCGTATAGATGTTCGTGAACCCACACAAATCCATCTTGGACATTTTTCAACTTAACAGATATTTTGAAATTTCCAATCAGTTCTTCCATGCATTGTACTGTTTTCTCCTTCCATACAGTTAATAAACTTAATATACCACCTGAGGCACCCCAGGATGGGGCAAAGCTCCAGCTAATGTTCCTCTCACTCTAAACACTTATTATCCATCTCTTGTCATTCTCCTGACAATTGGATTCTTGGACCAACAATATATCCGGTTTTCCCTTTTTGAAAACATCCTTAATTTTCCTTCTTGTAGCACTTCCTAGATCCCTGACATTCCAACTAATAATATTAATGACAATCTTTCTATTACAACCCCAACCTCTACCAATCTACAACCCTCCTTTCCTTCTCTCTCCCCTAGCACTGAACTCCCTATCCCCTTCAACATCATTAATGAGTCTCTCCACTTCATTCATTTTTCTCTTTGTTTTCACTCTCACCCCTTTACCTTTCCCAGCGTAGGATTTAAGTGCCTTTGGATTTTCCATCTTAAAGCCCATTCTTACAGCTAGCCCATCAATATATGTTTTTTATTGCAAGTTGCAACAATGGTCAAAGAAGATTATTAATGATGACAAAACCCTACCTTCCATATTATTGATAGTTGCATGGGTAAACAACAGCACATGGATGGCAACACATAAAATACAACTTACAGAAACAAGTGAGATTCAGAAAACAGATAATTCCTGCTTCATAAGAGAACATTCTTTTTCCTATTGATAAAATGTTCATCTTTTCTCCTGCTTCCTAATGTGCCTGCTGTTATATCAAAATCCTGTCCTAGTGGTGCATATCTTTGCTAATACTGCCCTTTTCCGCTTAGTTAAAACCACAAAAAACAATTTGTGTTTGTGTCTGTTTATTCCTCTATATTCCTGCTTAATACTAACATATTTTGTTCATTTGGTGATGTCCAGGATATTAGCTAACTCCAAGCCTTGCCCTAAGTGCAAGCGTCCTATTGAGAAGAATCAAGGTTGTATGCATATCACATGCACACCTCCTTGTAAATTTGAGTTCTGCTGGTAAGATTTTTATCCTTATGTTGTAATTTGTAAATAATGAAGTAGTGCTGAAAACTCAGGGCCTTCAGGCATTGGGGGTAGACTAAAGAATGAGGAAGGGAATTCTGTTGCTCTTTTTTCAGGACCAATTGGTATAGGTGTCTCTCTTCGGGCTGAGATCTTGGCAGTCTTAGAAGGAGTACAAAGAGCTAAAGGGCTAAGCATTTGAAAATTGATCATAGAAGGAGACTTTAAAGTGTTGGTGGGCAGACTGAAGGAAGAAATGAATGGGCTTTGGAACTACAGTAATGAGAAGAAGAGATTAAAATGACTAACAAAGGACATTGGTATAACACTTATATGGGTTAAAATAAGAGGTTCAAATGGCTAACAAAGGAAATTGATATAAAACTTATATGGGTTAAAAGGGGTGAATAGGGTTTCTTTATTTTGGGTTCACTTGTAACGTAATCTGGAATTTTTGGACAGCATTCTTTCTCAGATGGGAGAGTTAAGAGCTTATCTCCCCTAACCAGTCTTAATCTTTATTAATGAAAAGTTATTTGTTATTGATCAAAAAATAATTGTAAACAATTAGCTAGTTGTACTCAAGTCAAGGTAAACCTGATTTGTCTGGTATCTGAGGGGTTCTAAAAGATAAGGATAGCAATATATTTGCTTTGTTTTCGGGACCTATGGGAAGAGGCACCTCTAACAGGGCTGAAATAATGGCAGTATTACAAGGGGTTCAACTAGCTAGTCAACTTGGTGTAGAAAATCTAATAATTGAAGGTTTAAGGTGGTTATTGGATGGTTGTTGTCTCTGGACGCAGTTGCATGGGTTTTAAGTGATATTATAAAGAAAGTCAGTTGGCTAACAAGATCCATGAATGTGAGATGCTAATTGGTGAGAAGATCAATTGGCAAACAGTATAGCTGACTCACTTCCCAAACAAGGGTTAACTGGGATACATTGTTGTGGGCTGTAATGTAATAGACTTTTTTCTCTGTTTCTTGTTGTCTATTTTTAGCCTTATTTTAGAGTAAGGCTGCACCTTGTGCCTTACTCTGGGATTCTTGTAACAGTTGTCTCTTTTTGGTTATTAATTTATTAAATATTTTTCAATTATAACAAAAAAGTAAATAATGAATAGATTGTACATGGAATACTCGTCCATGGTACATTATATCTTCTGTGATATACTTTTTTATGCAGAGAATATGTTGTTACAAGAGAAATGATGTTTATTTTGTTAATGCATGATATAAATTGTTTGCAGGCTGTGCCTCGGTGCATGGTCAGATCATGGTGAGAGGACAGGTGGTTTCTATGCATGTAATCGGTATGAGACGGCAAAGCAAGAGGGAGCGGTATGCTACATGTTTATGCCGTTCTGTTACAATCCAAGCAATATTTTCTCTATGCTTCTGAGTTTAATTTGAATCTCTAGTTGAGGATCAAAGTAACTTCTCTTTTGTTGTTTATAGTATGATGAAACTGAAAGAAGAAGAGAGATGGCTAAGAATTCCTTGGAGAGATACACTCATTATTATGAACGATGGGCAACCAATCAGTCAGTATGTTCAGCTAAACTAAGCCATTTCTTTCTCACCTGGAAAATTGTTTCTTGCAGTGTTTTAAAAGCACAAGGGGCAATTTGCTCCTGAGGCACAAGGTGAGACACATACCTTTTTGAAGCAAGGCACAAAAATACAAGAAAATGCCAAAAATGTCAGAAATTCAAAAAAATATTAAACATAATATTATTAAAAAATATAAACTTAAAATTTAAAATAACTGTTTTAAAAAACCTATTATCTAAAATTAAAATACATAAACGTAACGTGTAAAGCATATTCAAATGAAAATTTAAAAATAAAATAAAACATATAAAACATTTTCAAGCATGTAGTGCTTTAAAAGTGCAAGGGCCAGCACAAGGTGAGGCGCACACCTTTTTGAAGCAAGGCACAAAAATAGAAAAAGGAAGCTAAAAATAAAAAAAAGTGTCAGAAAATTAAAAAATGCCAAAAAATACAAAAAAGTCAACAAATATTAAACATAATGTTAATAAAAAATATAAACTTAAAGTTTAAAATAATGTTTTAAAAAACCTATTATGTAAAATGAAAATACATAAACATAACTTGTAAAGCGTATTCAAATGAAAATTTAAAAATAAAAACAAACATATAAAGCATTTGAAGCATGTAAAACCCACAATCTCTTTGTTTCCTCAATTATATGAATTCAATTAGCTAATGTGATGTAAAACATATTGCATTCTTGATTCTACTAGTTGCCTTTGTACCACGCCCCTCTAGGCAAGCCCAAACAAGTCCATGTTAGGGTCTTAAATTCTTATTTCTCACATAAGAAATAATGATTTGATAACTTTAATTGCCTTTTAAGAAGATATTGTATAAATCATTATTTTTTTTTGAGAAACAAGAATTTAAGACCTTAACATGGATTCGTTTGGGCATGCCTTAAGGGCTGTGGTTTGGGGTCTGGTGGTGGAGCCCTTGGCCCAGCCATTAGGCTCGAAAAAAATCCAAGAACGTAGAATTTAAAAAAGGCGCATGCCTGGTCTGAGGCGCACCAGGTGTGCGTCATTTGAAAGGGGTGTGCCTAGGACCTGGGTGAGGTGTATACCCTAAAATGTGCCTCACTTGTGCGCCTAGGCGCGTCTGAGGCACACCTTTTAAATCACTGCAAGCATGTAAAACCCACAATCTCTTTTTTTTCCTCAATTGCATTGCTTCTAGTAGCTAATGTGAATCATGTGATGTAGAGCATATTGCATTCTTGATTCTATGAGCTGCATTGTTACCAAGCCCCTCAAGTAACTATGGTCTGGCCCCCGGCCTAGCCACTAGGTTGAAAAAAGCAAAAAAGTGTAAAGTTTTAAAAAGGCGCATGCCTGGGCTGAACCTCTGGAAAGTGCTGCGTCTAGGACCTAGGTGAGGTACCTACTCTAAAATGCACCTCGCCTGTGTGCCTACCTTTTAAATCACTGATTTCTTCTATTTTATTTAATGCTTCAGAAAGTATAAATACGTAGTATGGCCTTATATGGAAAGGTTTTCAAAAAAATGTAAAAGCAAAAAGTAAGAATTTGAATTGTGCACAAGGAGAGTCCAAAACAAAGATGAGGGCTAGGGTAACTTAAAACTACTATACAGAAAGCCATCAGAGGACCAGTGCTGTAGATCAACTTATGATATTTTCTTGGGTATTGGCTTGATATTTAACATAGATTTCTGTATAACTTGTCTTTCATGCTTTTTTCACTCTTGTTTAGCATCGTTGAATTGCAATCTTGTTAAAAGTAGAGTTAAAATTATTATTTTTCTTCCTGGAATGCCTGTGCCTTTTTCCCAATAGAGGTTCCTCTAATTAAGAGCACAAGTATCTCTATAGCTAAGGAACCTTTTGTTCTTTGCTTCCTCTAATCTTGAACTCTCCTTGGACATTGAACTTGAACTTCCTGTACAGCATACCTTTTGTGGGAGGCCTCTTATATATTCTGCTTTTATAGCCTTCATTTATGCCTGCAACTATGGACTTAGTAGATTTTAATGCTAATTTGATGCATCCAAATGTGTAAGGGATCTGGTTTTGCTTGGAATTATATATATATATATTTTTTATTTTCATTGTGTAGAATTATATCTTTGTTAATAGAAAGACATTTAAAAATGTAATCAATCTGATGAAAGTTACATATTTAAACCAAAATCAACTGCTAGTTGTAGTGCGACTTCAGATTTTAACATCTTAACAAAAACAGAAAATAATGGTGGCCAAATCTATAAATGAAAGTATGGTAGAGGTGTATTGGGAGCTGCAGATACTCGAGTTTTATGGTTTAATCATATGAAACGTTATTGCAAAAGTATATGATCATATTAGAAAGTTAGTTGCCTATATACAAATCAGGTGTTATCACTGGTATTGATTTTTGTAGTGATAGCTGGTATGGGATAGACTAATGTGAAGATCTTCTATGTTTTTGTGGGTTAGACATGTCATGAGATGCTACTACGCTATTAATGTGGATGGTAAGATTGTATAGGGTAGCTTTTTAAACGATTGGGATATGGGATGCTTAAATTACAACTTCGTAGAACTCATAATTTGTGAAATCTGTTTTTCCTTCAAGGGCTCAGATGGGATAAACAGTTGGGTTTCCAACATTTAGAAGTGGAGGGGGATTCAAAATTGGTCCCAGGGTGGATAATTTGGACGCTTGCCCCCTTAGCATATAAAGGAAATAATGAACTTGACAAGGGAGCTAGGAGCACAATTTAACTGGGTTAGGAGGTCAGCAAACTGATTGGCTGATGTTTTAGCAAAGCAAGGGGTTATTAGGGAGACTTTATTTTGGGCACGCTTGTAAATTGATTATGTTATGAGGGTCACCTTTTTGGAAGGTGGCACTTGTAATTCTATAATTATCAGAATTAATGAAAGTTACCATTTCCTATAGAAAAGCCATTTGGATGGTCTGCAGCCACTAAGATGGAAAGGAGGTAAGATCACTAACACCATTATGAACAGCTTGTTTAGATGGGTATGGTGATTGGCATATGCTCATACACATTGCTTTTTTTGATGAATAACATAAATTTCATTAAAAAGAGAATAATATATACAAACTTTACATTCTAATTTACAAAGAATGGTCCCTCACCCTCTCATATATATTACAACAAAGCCCAAAATTTGTTCTCTCTCAGCAGCCCCTTGCTTAGCTCAGTGATTTAAAAGGCACATTTTAGGGTAGGCGCCTTGCCCAGGTCCTAGCACAGCCCATTCAAAAGGCGCACGCCTAGTGCGCCTTGCGCCTTAGTTGGTGTGCCTTGCTCCTTGCCTCGAGGGGCATGGCACAAAGGCGGCTCGTAGAATTAGGAATGTAATATGTCACATTAGCTACTTGATGCAATTGAGAGAAAAAGAGATTGTGGGTTTTATATGCTTGAAAATGTTTTATATGTTTGATTTAATTTTTAAATTCTCATTTGAATATGCTTTACATATTATGTTTATGTATTTTAATTTTAGATAATGGGTTTTTTAAAACATTTATTTAAAAATGTAAGTTTATATTTTTATTAGTATTATGTTTTATAATTTTTTGATTTTTTTTTTTTAAATTGTGTGCCTTGCCTCAAAAAGCCGTGCGCCTCGCCTTGCGCCTCAGGCGCAAAATGGCCCTTGTGCCTTTTGCCTTTTGCTTTTAAAACACTGGTTTAGCTAGAGTGTCAGCCATAGAGTTGGCCGATCTTGGAGCCCACTGCACATAAACAGTCATATTCCTTGTCATCCATCTAATCCTCTTAACTTTGTTTCTATAAATCCACAGAACCTCCTCATTATTTAACAGCCATGCTATTACCATCTTTGAATCAGCTTCTATAAATAATTTCTGTATATCTCGTCCTCTTACTCTTCTAATCCCTTCTGTCACCACCATAACTTATGCCCTCACTGAGTTAACATTATGAATTGGCCCTGGAAACATTCCAACTACATTACATCATTCATCCCTGGGCTTTACACCTGATTGCCTTGGATTTCCCCTACCACTGCTGTCAAACTAAATCATGAGGAGGTTTTTCTTTGAATCTCCTGCTATTTCCTTATGATTTAACAGCCACTCATGCACAGATTTTTTTAGTTAAAAGTGGATAGAAGATGGGATAGGAGTGTTTGGAGCTCTAGGGGTATAAGTTGGTCTTTAGCACCATCATGTAGGGCTTCAAATGGCTTTGTTACTTTGTGGAAAAATGATGTGGAGTGTGTGGAGTTAATAGAGATTTTTGGTGTCACTTAATTTTCTTTTTGATCAATAACAGAGATTTCATTTAAAATTTAGGGAAAATAATGCAAGGAAGGGGAGCTAAACTATCTTAACTGCCCATAATTGTCACTAGACACACAAGATACAAAAACAATCACAATTGGGCCCAAAATCCGAATTCCTATTCAACTCTTCTCTAGCTAAACCATCTGCAAAAGCATTCACACTTCTCTTTACCCAAGTGCACCAAACTTTCATGTCCTTTGTCAGCCAGTTAAATTTCCTCTTTTCATTGCTGTAGCTCCAGAGTCTTGAGTTGTGTTCATTTAACCAGCTCACTATAGTCTTGAAGTCACCTTCTATGATGAGTTTGTTTATATGCAGATCTTTAGCCCTTTGAACCCCTTCCAAAGCTTCTAGTATTTCAGGCCTCAATGAGTTTCCCAATCCAATTGGGCCAGAGAACATGGCAATTACATTCCCTTTTTCATCCCTCATGACTCCCCCTATTCCAGAAGGCCCTGGATTACCCATGCTGCTGCCATAAAAATTCAGTTTGGTACACCCAAGAGGTGGGGGATTCCAGTTTGCGCTAGAGACCTTCCTGGCTGAGTATGAATTTGCAATTTCCTTCCAGTTCCTACTCAGATCATCAACTGAAAATTCTGCAAACAGATCCAAGGTTTTCAGCCAATGAGTTACTCTTATGTGAATCACTTTTACCACTACTTCCATACTTCTCTCCTGTTCTGAGAAAATCCTTGCTTTTCTTTCTTCCCAAATAGACCAACATACTGCAGCCCTAACGCATCTCCACAATCCTTGCCCTTTTCGTTGGCCGGTTAGAAGGTAAGGAAGTAAACAAGCTTTGCACATTCATTGGAGAGTTCCACCTGCACTCAAACAAAGAAGTATACCATTCCCAAATAAAGTTTGCAAATTGACAGGAAATTAGTAAGTGATACCCAGACTCACCAATAACTTTGTAGAAAGGCCTCCTAACAAAAACTTCCCACCTTCTGAGGTATAGGTAGACACTACACTTCTTTAACAGGAAAAGACAAACAAAGAGGGACAACTGGCTGAATGAGGGCTTTGAAGAAGGAAACGCAAGAAAAAGTACCAGGTGGAGAGAGGGTCCAAATTCTTCTGTCTACAGTCTACCTTTGTTGGCTCTAAGAAAATCCGATCAAGGATGGATAATAAGGATAAGGTATTGTCCAATTCTGTGTCCCTGATGTCTCTTCTCAGACCCAAATTCCAACCAAACCCAGAGGTCGAGTGAGAAGGTGCAAGGAAGGAAGATACCAGTTCATTGTTAAAGGTAGAAATAGCAAATAGAGCTGGAAATTGGTCTTTTAAAGGATAATCCCCAACCCTAACTTGTTCCTAGAATTTAATGAGGTGGTTAGATTTCAAATCATACCTCATCTAGGGAGAAAATAGAGGCAAAACATCTTGGATTGCTTTCCAAGGAGAAGCCCTTGTAGTCCTTGCCAGAATACCAGAGTGCCATCCATTCTCTGTGATCCCATGAATACTACCCACTATCTTAACCCACAACTTTTCCTTTTCTAGTGAGAATCTCCACAACCATTTCTCTAAAAGTGTCAAATTTCTCTTCCTTATGTTCCCAATGCCTAGGCTTCCATCCTTCTTACTTCCTACATACCACCTCCCACCCAACCCTATGGTACTTTTTCTCCCTTGGTTCTGAAAGGAAATCCCTCATTAATTTCTCTTAACTTGCTAGCCACTCCTGCTGAGACCTTGAAAACTGACAAAAAATAGACAAGTTAGCTCAGGCAGACCTAATTAGGGTGATTCTTTCTATAAGAGAGAGATAAATTTTCTTTCACGAGGCCAGTTTCTTCTCAAACCTCTCCACATTTAGATTTCAGTACCCTCCTCTCTGTGGACTATCTCCCAATGGCAAACAAAGGTAATTTAGAGGTCAGTTAGACACTGCACACTCCAAGATATCAACACACTAGAATCTCCCCTTCCCCCAAATTAACTCCTACTCGGTGTTTTAAAAGGCATGGGAGGTGTACGCTTGGAGGTGTGCCTCTAGGCGAGGCACTCCCAAAATGCCTTGAGGCATATGTCAGAGGTGCTGACACCTTTGAGGCGTACACCTCATGCGTTTTTTTTTCATGGGGCATGCTAGAGGTGTACACCTCATATAAAAAGACAAAAGAAGGAAAAAGAAAAAAAGGAAAATAAAAGAAAGAAAGAGAAAGAAAGGGAGGGAAAGAAAAGATCAGGGGAAAGAAAGTGGTCTGCCTTGGTCCCTTTGGCTGGGTGGCTTTGACCTCCAGACCCCCCCCCCCCCCCTTCAATGCAGCCCTTTTTTTGTGTTAGGGAGGGTCTTGCTCCGCTTTGACAAGACCCCCTTTCAACCAGTGTTGTGCATTTTTATTCTTCTTTATATAAAAGATTTTTATCAAAAATAAAGAAAAAAATGAGATCCCCCTTCCTCTTCCTCCTAACCCCCCTCTTCTTAAGGAGGCTTACGCCTCTTACATTCTGAACTATGCCTCATGCTTCCACATTTTAAAACATTGCACCTACTATACAACTTTTCTCAAAATTTACTTTAAGATTTGACATTTGTTCAAAAAGCTGTGTAGTGAGTTTCAAATTCCTGATCCAATTGAGATTCCCATGGTGTCACTTAAACTTAAAAGCTTGGAATATGGATGCACATGGGTTTTTGACTAATATTTATGGACCTAATTTGTATGGGTAGAGGAGCGAGTATTGGGAGGAGCTTTTTGCAAATAGAGGCTTTTGTGATGGTCCTTGGTGCGTGGGTGAAGACTTTAATGTCATTAGGTATTTTCATTTATAAAAAGTCATTAGGTATTTTTCATTTATCAAAAAAGTCATTAGGTATTCTCATGAAACTATGGATCCCACTAGCAAGTAACCACTGTACGAGGCATTTTAATAGTTCATCGATTCATGTGTGCTCAAGGAGCTTTCTCTATTGTATGCTAGGTACACATGGTCCAATTACGAAACCAACCCAACCTGTTCAAAATTGGTTAGATTCCTTTTCTCTTTAGTTTGGGAATCTCATTGGGTAGGATTAAGCCCTATGTAGGGTAACTTTAGACCATTGCCCAATTAGGTTAGTTAGGAAGTAGTTGTGAGAGGTCTTTCACCCTTTAGATTTTAGTATGTGGCTAACTCACCTTGAGTTTGTGCATAAAGTAGAAAGTGGTGGAAGAGCTGGTTTGGTTTAAATGGAAAGCAGTAAAATTTTACAAGAGGGTAAAATGGTTGAAATCCAAAATAAAGGAGTGGATTAGGGATTACTTTGGGCAGGTAGAGGAGAAAAAGGAAAATATAACTGTTCAAATTGAAGAATTCAATAGGAAGGAAGCCCAAGAACAGTGAGGATGAAAATTTTCATAGGTAGAAGTTGAAGGAGCTAGATGCAACCCTATTTGGAGAAGAGGTGTGTTGGAGACAAAAATCAAGACATAAGTTATTGATAAAAAAATCAAGACATAGGTGGATTAAAGAGGGTGATGGCAATACAAAGTTTTTTAATGCAATAGCCAATAGAAGAAGGAAAAATAATTTTATATCCAAATTGATAAAAGACTGGTAAGAGATCACAAATCAGGAGGAAATTGCAAAGATATTTGTTGACCGTTTTAAAATCAAAAGACCTGAGACTGATAGGGTGGAGGTACTTGGTTTAGATTGGCTTTCTTTGGATGGGACTTTTCTTGAATAGTTGGGAAGGAAATTTGATGTTGAAGAGATAAAAAATGTTGTTTTTTCAATGGACAGAGGATGCCGCAGGGCTAGAATAAACTAAGAAAAGATAGGAGAGAAGTATAGGGAGAGAGGAGAAAGAGGAAAAGAAAGAAACCCCAAGGAATCACTCCATGGGGCCTAGAATCACTCTAGGGTTTGTAGATATCACACCATATAGCAAACTTGCATAAAAAAAAGAAACCATTAGCTTCAAATGGAAGAGAATACATCTATTTATAGAGTAACTTGTGTCGCCTGGAATACTGTTCATTATAATTACAAGATGTATTGCCCATCTTGTGGATCAAGAAACTCAATATCTTTGTACCTACTAATGCAAACTGAAAATCAAAAGGTAAATCCTATTAAACTAGAAGAACAAGGTAACATGGGCCAAGCCAACATGGAACTAGTCAATTGGACTTGGGGGTTGGACTTGTACAAGGGCAGAATTGGAGGCAGCTCTACAAGGCCTGATATTAGGGAAGCATATTGTCACCATTTCATGTACATAAATTTTCAATAGTTCAATAAAGTTGATTGTTATTGGTGGAACAAAAAAATCCTTGAAAGGTTATGCTTAGCTACTTTGATGTTCAAAATCTTCAGACTTCATAAAAATTTTAGTTCATGTGCTTTATTTTTGTCTTTGCCTCTTGACTTCAGAGTGGGAAGCTTTTGTATGTTATACTAATAAAGTATTTTGGTTTTTGTTGCTGATAAAAAAGCATTACCTGTTTTGCATCTAAAATTTTTCTTTTGTTTTTGTTTACTCACAGTCGAGGCAAAAGGCTCTTGCAGATTTGCAGCAAATGCAAGCTGTGCAGGTATACAAATTTCTCTTAATTGTAATATGATCTAGGTGGCTTGTGAATCTGTTAACCTTTTGAAGTGCATGCCAATGCGGCATAACATCTTAATATATAAGAGCTACCTATGCCCTTGTGTATTGCATAACTAAAAAGGCATAAGGTGTCCTTTTTTTGATTAGTAAAAAAAGGATACATCAACAAACTGGCACCATACAAAAGGTTCAAACCACTTGGGGATCACAAGCCCATCAAAAGGCACATTGTCAATTTGCTTAACGTTTTGGGCTATAGCATGGGCTGCCTTAGTGAAAGTACGAGGTTTGTACACAAACTGAACTAAATGAGTCCTCAGAACTAAATGGGCATCAGAGATGATGATGATTTCCTTCCATTCTTTTCAGAAGCTAACAGAAGAGCCCTCCAAATAGATTGAAACTCAGCTTCCACGGGACATAGAATTTCTCCTAATTGCCCACCTGCTGCAAACTCGTACTGTTAATAGGTTATAATTTTCTTTAGCCAATTGTCAAGGCTGTTCTGAATTAAAAAGGAAGCTTTCATAGAAAAGGCTTCATAGAATCAATCTCCATATTAACCTGACTTCGCTAAGGTATGAAACCTATGGAGTTCACATTCTGAAGGCTTGGGATTAGTCTTCATTCTTCAGCAGGTGTCATTGAAAGTAGCTCCATGGTGAAACATTTCCCATGACTGGTGAATTTGAACAAAATTGCAGTTACAGATTTCACATGGTGATGATTGCTTCTGCTGGAACTGAGGGTACTCGTAGGTGAAACATGATACCGAGATGCCTGTAAATGCCTAATGCACCTCTGTCCAGAATTTTTGTAAGTGGAGAGTTGTCTATGTGTTTGTGCCCCTAACTCCCTATCCTTATTTGGGTATCATAGCGTAAAAGATCTCCCCAAATTGTGGACCATCATCATCCATGTTCTTTTTGGTCCACCCCTAGGCCCCTTCAACTTGCAACAGATCAATTCTTCTTACAGGTGCTGTTGGTGGTCTTCTATGCATGTGATGAAACCATCATAGTCTACTTCCTCACCTCACATTTTATCATCTCTTGGAGCTACTTCATAGGTTCTTTTAAATGACTTCGTTTTATCATCTATTGGAGCTAATTTTTCCACCTATCCATCTCAGTATATGCATTCACCAAATTGTGGATGCTAGCTATAAATTCATATGCTTGCTCTGAATAAAATTCTCGTAACGTTCAGCATATGCTTCCTCTGAACCAGTGTTTTTAAAGGCGTAGGAGGTGTATGCCTGGAGGCATACCTCCATGTGAGGCGTCCCCAAAATGCCCTAAGGCGTATGCCAGAAGCGCTGACACCTCTTAGGCGTACGCCTCATATGCTTTTTTCATGAGTCATGCTAGAGGTGTATGCCTCTTGCACACTTCATGTAAAAAGACGGAAAAAAAAAGAAAAAAAAGAAAGGAAAGGAAAAGAAAGGGAAGGGGAAGAAAAAGAAAGAAAAGAATATTTGGTGCAGGCCAGTTCCCCAAAAAACTATGGCATTTTGTTGGGAAGTATTCCATGGGAAAGTAAACACTCTAGATAACCTACAAAAGAGAAGAACTTTCCTCTGTATTTCTCCTAATTGGTGTATCCTCTGTAGAGCTCATGGTGAGGATTGTTACCACCTATTAATATCTTGTCCCTTTTCTACAGACTTTTGGGCTTGGCTACTTTTGTTGTTTGGGAGCAGTTGGAGTCTACCAGCAGAAGTTCACATGCTCTTCAACCATTCTACCTTTTATTGGCCTACAAAAATAGGGAGAATTATGTGGAGATGTGCTCGTGCTGCCTTGTTTTGGACTCTTTGGGAAGAATTGAATGCTAGAATTTTTCAAGAAAAGGAAAGGAGCAGTTAGGAATTGAAAGACTGTGTTAAATAGGGCAATAACTTGGCTGAAGACCTTGGAAATTTTTCATTAATTCTCCTTTAATGACTTTTGGAGATATTGGTTAGCAGTAGTGAGGTGCTCATCCCTAAAGGACAAATCAATTACAAGCTGGTCTCTTCCATCCGAAGGCTCACTGAAGTTGATCTTTGATGGAAGTAGCTTGGGTAATCCAGGATTATCCGGAATGGGGGGTGCTTTGAGAAATGAGAAGGGAGAGGTTTTGTTGCTCTACTCAGGTCCCTTGGGAATTGAGGACTCCATCAGGGCACAACTTTTAGTTGCTGTACAAGGGGTGCGATTTGCAAACCAGTTGGGGGTACAACACCTAACAATTTAGGGGGACTCCAAAGCAGTGGTGGGTTGGTTGAAAAATCCTGAAGAGGCTATGTGGCGTTACAAGAATGAAATGAAGAAATTTAGTTGGTTGACAAGGAATATGTTGGTCACTGTACAGTGGGTGGGGAGATCAGCAAATACTTTGTCAGATGTGTTAGCCAAGCAAGGGGTAAATAGGGAAGAATTGTTTTGGGCTCAGTTGTGATTCTTGCTTTTCTTTCCTAGTTTACTTGTAAGATTCAAGGAGGGGCTGCAGCTCGCGCCTCTCCCTGGGATGTTGTATGAACTCACTCTAAATATGCTTCTGAATTAATAAATTTATTATCATTCATCAAAAAAAAAAAAGAAAGAAAAGAAAAGGAAAGGAAGGAGGCGTTCCTCCTCATCCTCCTCTCCTCTTAAGGAGGTTTACGCCTCCTTGTGTTCAGGAGGCTTATGCCTCTTACATTCTGAACTACGCCTCACGCTCTAGGTAATGGAGTGCCTTGTGTCATGCCTCCGCGTTTTAAAACATTGCTCTGAATCAATCCTCTTGGTCAAGATGGTTTTTTGCCTAGTAAGATTTCCTGGGTTGAACTTCTATTCCTGCTATGATGCACAGCAGCCTTGGCAAAAGATATGTTTTTTTTGTTTATGTTACTATCATATTGCCATATTGCATACAGATTGACATTTCTCTTGATATCTGCAGATTGAGAAGCTAAGCGATAAACAATCTCAACCAGAATCACAGCTTAAATTCATAACAGAGGCTTGGTTACAGGTAAATCTTAAATTTTGTCATCTACCTCATATTTTGGATACATAGCAGCCTTGGCAAAAATGGTGATACCCATGCAAGGGCAAAAGATGAATTAATATATATTGGTATTAAACTTTTAAGATTATAAATGTGTCATCCTATATGATAGATCATAATATCATATACAAAATCCATCAAATGAAAACATGTAACTGCAGTTGTTATCTTTCAAATTCCAATGTCCCATTTTGATTCGATGTTTCTTTTGAAAAGCTAAAGCATATTCATTCAACCATTAAGGGAACCTATCTGCACCAAGGTTCTATACAATGGGAATTTACTTGACAGACCTTTAATTTACAAAAAGAGTCGGAATCAAAATGAAGAAAATGACAAGACTTTCCTTTGAACAGTCTATGCACCCCAACCCAAGACAATTCTCCCCTTTAGAATAGCTTTCAGCTTATCTTCAGATTCAAACTTGTTTTCAAAATTCTTAAAGTTATTTCTGACCAAACACAGTCAACATCACAGCATGAAAAGTGACCTTCCACACAATAGAGCCTTCTTTACTCAATTCTTTTGGTTGCCAGCTGGCCCAGCTTCTGAGAAAAGGAATGACACTCACATCGAACAGCTTTTTCATCCAAACCCACAGCACCTCTGAAGTCTTGTAGTGAATAAACAAGTGATCAGTTGTCTATTGTGAGGTATAGCACATAATGCTAGTTTCATCTTTCAGCTGTACTCCCCTTCTTACCAGATTTACCTTGTATAAGCACTTATTAAATGCTGCCTTCCAAACCAAAAAGGACACCTTGGTGGGGGAGGGGGGGACAGTTGAAGTCCAGATGAGAGAAGCTGGAAAGAGAATAACCTCCAGTCCTGTTTTGGGATTGTAAAGAAGACTTTGAGGGAAACCTGTCTGATCTGGTGTCCCACTTCCCCAACCTTTTATCCTCACTCTCCACGTTAGTCTCCACTTTCCTTAAGGCTTGGAGAAGCTCAACGATCATAGGCAGTTCCCAATCATTCAAATGCCTTGTTAGAAAGGGTCTCCATATTTACTCTGCGATCTACAAAAAAATAATTTTCTTTCACCAAACTGTTCCTTTCCTGAGCAAAATCAAAATTTGTGTTTCTATGTTTATGATAAACATTATGAACATATCATCCTTTTGTATTTAATTACTATTATAAAACGTCTGTTGTTATGTTTATGCTCTAAGCTGAAGTTTATTTTATGATTCTAAAAGCCAGTGAGGCATACGCCAAACTACCTTGTTCATGTGGCAAGGTCTATGCCTCAAATTATGTGAGGTGTATGCCTCACGCTTCAATTTGGTGAGTGCTTTGAGACTAGACAGCATCAAATTGAAAAAAAAAAAGAGAAAATATTGATGTATAGTCAATAGTTTTCAAGGCAGAAAGGTGAAACTATTGTTACCTAGGCATCTGCTTTTGAAACCAGATTGGCTCCTCACAGCACATCACAGCCATGCATTGGGAACATCTCCCCATGAATGACAATATATAAATATGGAAGATGTTTCAAATGTGTTGCTGAAAGTTTTGTGAGGTTGGTGGGAGGAGCACTCTGTGAGGAGAAAATCTGGATTCCTCACTTGGGCATTGCCTATGTGATTGGCTTTTTATAATAAAAAGAAAATTAAATCGTAGGGTAGTTCCCTAGGTTTAATAGCAACCAGTAGTCTTGCACAAAGTGCACATTGTCAGACTCAAACCTTGTTCTCCTCTTACTGAATTTGGTTTTTGTTGCAGATAGTCGAATGTAGGCGAGTGCTCAAGTGGACTTATGCCTATGGATATTACCTACCTGAACATGAAAATGCTAAAAGGCAGTTCTTTGAGTATCTGCAAGGTAATTTTCTTTGTTAGTAGATAGGTGTGCACCTTTGGTGGGCTTGGGTTGTTTTTTGTCAAAATTTTGAATGGGTCTGGCCAGTGATTTAAAAAGCGCGCCTAGGCACATAGGCGAGACGCATTTTGGGGTATGCGCCTTGCTCAGGTCCTAGGCGCACCTCTTTCAAAAGGCATATGCCTGAAGTGCCTTGTGCCTCAGCCTAGCCTAGGCCGGGGGCTCTGTCCCCGGACACCCGACCATGCCCCTATTTGCTAATGTTGTTCATTCATTCATTGCAATAAAATCTCTTCTTAAAAGGTATTGAAAGTTATAAAATCATTATTTTTTATGTGAGAAGAATTTCAGACTTGAGGGGCGTGGTACAAGGGCGACTCATAGAATCAAGAATGCAATATGTTTTACATCACATTAGCTACTTGAAGTAATGCAATTGAGTAAAAAAAGAGATTGTGTGTTTTACATGCTTGAAAATGCTTTATATGTTTGCTTTTATTTTTAAATTTTCATTTGAATATGCTTTACATTTTATCTTTATATATTTTAATTTTAGATAATAGGCTTTTTAAAACATTTATTTTAAAATTTTAGTTTATATTTTTTATTAACATTAGGTTTAATATTTTTGTTTTGATTTTTTTTTTGCGTTTTTTGAAAAAAATTTGGCATTTTTTTGAATTTTCTGACCTTTTTCTTATTTTTTATCTTTTTTTATTTAATTGCGCCTTGCGCCTCAGGCCCAAATTGGCCCTTACGCTTTTTTTGCGCCTTGCGCTTTTAAAACACTGGGTTTGGCCCAAAGGCTCAAGTTGGGCCAACCCGAGTTGCACCCCTATTAGTAGATTAGTAGTTGCTTCTCTTGTTATCCTCTTTTTTTCCAGTCGTATGTAAGATATATCTTCTTGTTTTGTAGGAGAGGCTGAATCTGGGTTAGAACGGCTTCATCAATGTGCTGAGAAGGAATTGCAAGTTTATCTGAATGCAGAGGGCCCATCAGAAGATTTCAATGAATTCCGTACAAAGCTTGCTGGACTAACCAGGTAATTATTAGAAAATTCATCTTCTAGAACTGAACACATTTTTGTGTGGTTTCATGTGCCTAATTTGATCTGCTTCATCCTACAAGGTTAAATGTTTTCTGTCTTAACAAAGTTCACACGAAACAACCCTACTTGAAACAAGCAAGCAAACTGAAAAAGCTCCATCCACTCTTCATGGTTTTAGACTTTTAGTTCACCAAGTGCATGGTCGTTATTGCATTTTCATTCAAGTATCTTTTATTGGACGGGAGAATGGAGTTTTCTGGAGTAGAACTAATTCCTCTTGTTGGCTGCCTTTTACTTCAACTGATCAAGTAGTCATATCTTTTTTGGTTATTGCATTATTTATCATATTCCATGGATATAGCCCTATGTGGAGTGGAATGCAAAGCAGGATTCACTAGTCAACCCCATGTAGTTGGGATAAAGCCTGAGTTGTGTTGTATGTGATGTGGTCTTATTTAACCTAGGTTGCAGTGATATTAGTTCTTCAATATCATATTATAAATGAACTATTTTAATTGTCAGCTAAATTAATAAGAAATAGAAAGCTGGTTCTTGTTGGCCTTGTGGAAAACAAGGTATCCATCCAGTGGAAGGAAGGTGGTTCTTATTAATAGTGTTCAGCTGCTTTGCCTACATTTTACCTCTTGCTCTTCCGGATTCCTTCAGGTCTGGCTCATCTTTTGGAAAAGAAAATGAGAGATTTCTTGTTGAAGGGGTGGAATGAAGAGTTCAAATTCCATCTGTTGAGCTGGGACAGGGTCTGCAAACTGATGAAGGCTGGGAGCTTGGAGATCAGAAATCTGAAGAAATTCAACCTGGCCTTGATTGGGAAATGGTGCTGGTGCTTCAGTGAGGAACCTGGCAACCTGTGGAGAAGAGTGATCAAAGCTACATTTGGTGTTATGGGCATGGAATGGCATTTTGGTCTGGAAACGTATTGGAAAAGCATACCCTTCTTTCCTTCGAGGATTTAGAGTTGGAGATGGCAATGGAACAAGGTTCTGGGTGGACAAATGGTATGGGCAGAGCATCCTTTGTTACATCTGTGTTCCATTTCTTTTTTGTTTTGGATGCTCAGGACAGGGATATTTGGTTAGACGCTGCTACTCAAGTCTCCTACGGAATAGTCAATTGGTTCCCAACTTTCAGAACAAACCTGAATGATTGGGATATGGTTCAGGTTCAGTCTCATACTCTCATGTTCCTCAAGTGAGCATGTTCTGACTTGAGAAGGCGGTGTAGTGAGAACAGTGGTCTGTTTCTGGATGCTACTCAACCTTCAACAGAGTAGTTAATTGGTTCCCAACTTTCAGAAACCTGAATGACTGGGAGATGGTTCAGCTGCTGGAGGTGCTTCAAATGGTTCAGTCTCATGTTCCTAAAGTGAGCATGTCTGACTTGAGAAGGTGGTGTAGTGATAACAATGGTCTATTCTCTGACTGCTACTCAATCTTCAGTGGATTAGTTAATTGGTTCCCAACTTAAAGAAACCTGAATGACTGGGACATGGTTCAGCTGCTGGAGGTGCTTCAAATGGGGAGGAACTCGGTGAATTCCCTGCCAGTAGAATTTGGTATTAGTGGTGCTCCCTCCAAGATTAAGTTCTTTGTATGGATAGCTTCCTTGGAGAAAGTGTCTGAGCTGTGTTAAATTATTAAGTAGGGGAATGGTGTTGAACCAGGTAGGATGTCTTTTCTGTTCTGAAGGGATGGAAACAGCTTAATATTTATAAATGTGTGGGTTGTGGTCCTTGATACATAGGATGGGTCGGTTGTTTTTCCCCGTCCATTTATTCATTCCTTGAGTTGGCATGTGAAAGGCTGAACAAGAGAGGGAAAATCATGTGGTATGATTCCAATAGCTGTATTTTGGTGTGTTTGGGGTGAAAGAGATATTGGGATCTTTAAAAGCTTGAGGTCTGATGACCAGGTTCTGTTGAGAAGTACTTCACTCGTAGCTGTACACAAATGGGCGTAAATGTTCTATATTTGTTTCCATTTTGTTAATTCAGACGGCTAGAATATTACTGATTTTTTTGACAGGGAATATCTTGCGATCAGAAATTGTGTAAACAAATGGGTGTAAATGTTCTATATTTGTTTCCTTTCTGTTGTTAATACAATACTTTTTCAAAGGAAAAACATAATCGGCTAAATTGATTCCTGCTCTAGATTGGTTAAACTTTGTTCAGTCTTGCGACATCCTCATGGTTCTTTTCTTTTTCCTTGTGTCAGCATTTATTGACAATAGATAATTCAAATTTTAACTGTGTCTCTTTCTATTTTATCTGACAGTGTAACTCGGAATTACTTCGAGAACCTGGTACGGGCACTGGAGAATGGGTTGTCAGATGTGGATTCCCATGCTGCTTGCAGCAGAACAGCAAGCTCAAAGAGTTTAGGAGGCAAGGGAAGGGGAGGGAGAGGCAAAGGAACAACATCCCGAGGTCCCAGTCGATTGGATGATTCAGGTCACTGGTCCTGTGAGCATTGCACCTATGCCAATATTAAATCTGCAGACACTTGTCAGATGTGCCACCAGCACCGGTAGGTGGTGATCTACATAACTTAAGCCGTTGCCCTCCCATCTGATAGGGACCCTTTTTTCATATCCTTGGCTGTTCTCAGTGGTTGAACTGCTCTGCTGCGAGGATGGTATTACTCGGTCAGACAACTATGAGGCTCTCAAGTCTTGGTATAGGGAAAGAAGTATACGGGGAAGGAAAGAAACCAGCCAAGCATTCTCGTGGTTGTGGACTTGTAGTGGTAAAATTTTAGTAAGATATCTTACTAAAAGTTAATTGTATATAATGATTTCTCTCTCTTAGTGCTTGAAGTGGTTGTGTGAACTAATCATAATATAATAGGCAGACAACATTGGCAGATGGCCAATGCCATTTGCATCTTTCTGCACATATTCAGTAGAAAAAAATCTGTAACCTGTTGAAGAACTTAACGATGGAATGTAAATGGACTTGATCCCTTACCGGAGCTTCCAAGTGTAGCAGTAGACAAAAATCAACCAACCTATTAACTACCAGAAGTAGACAAATAATAAAAGAAAAAACTATGTTAAAGAGCAAAGAGAGGGCAGTAGCAGTTTTTACCAATTTAAAAGGAGTGACAAGTATTGCATTTTCAAACGATCACAACTATTGCATTATCCTCAACTATTGCATCTTCAATCTATCACAGCATCCCTGGCGTAATGCAGCATTCCCATTCATTGCATCCTCCCAGACCCTTTTTACAAATCGGTCCCCATTTTACAAATAGATCGAGAATGCCTCCAAAATTCAAAACCGTTTTTAGTTTTTCTAAAGTGGATTAAATGGATTCCCTGGATCCCCTGCCTTGAGATGATGCATTGATCCATTGTTTTCTGTGCGTTTTTGTCAAAACCAATCCAACCGTGCATCATTTCCTGAAGCAACTGTTCAAGCTGCCATACTCAATCCAAATTGAAAATTACTGCTGTAATTACCATCGCTAAGTATTATTTCCTCTGTTTTAAACCCTAAATGGGATCCATGGATTCCCATTTCCTTGAGATGATGCATTGATTAATATTTTTCTGTGCATTTTCGTCAAAAGCAACCCAACCTTGCGTCTTTTCCTGAAGCAACTGTTCAAGCTGCAATACTTCCAAGTTCCAACCCAAATTGAAATCTGTCCCATCATTCCTGCTGTAATTGCCATTGCGAAGAAGTAAAAGCAAAAAGACATACCGAGATGTCCATCAATGATCGCTATAGCAATAACTGCTAGCAGATTTTTCTCCTCTGCAACTACAATTTGGTGGAGTCAAGAATAAGCATCTAATTGACGATGGGTTAGAGGTGCCCGACCCTATGGAAAAAGCTTTGGCTGCTATGCTGTTTGAGAACATTTTTGGGAATGCTGCGCTACATTGATAGTGGGGTAAAATATTAATTGGCCCATTTTCCTTTTGTCCAAAAAGATAGACATTGGGTTAAACCCAAAAGCACTCTCAACAGCACAGGCTATTGGCCCCCAACTGCAAAAGTTAACTCCCTCCTAGGTATCCTTGACCCAACCCACCCTGACCCTTATTTTATGACCCAAGAATTGGGATCTGTTCCTCACTGAGCATGCCTCATACCGACATCAGAGACATTCCATCTTGTATTGGGAACATCTCCCCTTGAATAGTAAATGCAAGTATAGAAATGTTCACATGTGCGGCCAGGACATGCTGTGAGGTCAGTGTGAGGCGTGTTTTGTGAGGAACAGATCTGGACTCATGACCCAAATGGGTGACTTGACCCATTACTCAAATGGGTAGGTGTGGGTGGTCAATGGGTATGAGTTAAAATTGCCTGCCCTACTAACTCCTATTTATAATCAGTGACCTTGAACTTTTTTTACAAGTCCGTGACCCTGAAATTGATATGCATTGTAAGATATGCACCACCGATAAGTACTTGATACATGTTGGAGTAATGATTTCCGAATTCCGATTCAATGGATCTATGGGTTTGAGCCAAGTTTCTTTGCATCATTCTCAATAAATTATTTTTATCATTCTATGCTTAAACTTATATTTTATGAATTTGAAAATTTCTTGAATTCTCTGATTATTTTCAGTCTAAAATCTAAATATAAGCACCTGCCTCTACCATTAAGGCGATACTGGAAGAATTATGCATTATGTTGCTTTACTTTTACTTTTCCTTTGTAATGGTGCAATGCGGGATTTTGACAAAGACTAGCAGTCTAGCATCTCCATTGTCCAGCATGTTGTCCACTACTTTTAAAGCTGATGCTTCCAAACCGCCAGTCCATACTCTTGATTTGTTACCTGGAGTAAAAACCATCTGTTCACGTTAGACCTGTTTAATATAACCGGTTGTAAACATTGCATCTTCTTTTTTACTTGTAATTTATTGAAAATCTAAAATCCTTAAAAAAATACAAGACATGGAGAGAGAGAGATGAAACAATCGGGTTACAACATGAGAGATTTTGGAATATTTCATTGGGTGTATTGTATCAATTTCCATATAAGCCGACATGGCACAGGTGGAAAGGGGTTTGTGCCAATTCATTTCAGACATGCCAGTCTATATTGGAGTACGTCTAACTTGTATTGGACTCTTGGTTGATATGGACTGATATAGACTATGTGCTAACAGAATATGCTATATTTGTTGGTTTCAATTTTTTGGCACATTTTCCAATTTGTAGGCTTTCCATCTTCATTCTGCAAAAACCACCGGAGATCTTGCTGTAGAAAGGATGAAAACTAATTGAGAAAAAAAAAAGCAGAATGCATTTTTTTCGGATGGTTGGAATTGCTAGTAAGCTTTTGTTTTTATGCACTGTTTGATTGATGAGTTTGGTTTGTGGATGAGAGGGTTGGTGGGGGGTTTTGATTAGTTTTAACTATGTAGGGCTAAGATGAGATTTCTTTTAATGGATATTCTCTTGGGTTGCTCTAGGGTTATCTCTTGGCACCATATATGATATACCCCATCATCTTGGATGCATATAAAGAGCCGAGAGAGGATATATGTGTAATTCACATTTACAAGAGAATAAGCTGGGACAGAGGAGTAGATACCTGCATAGATATCCCGTGTATATAACTGTGACAATAACCTAGGTATCCCGTGTTGCTATAACCGTAAGGATCAGTTGAACTTGAGTGTGATGAATAGTCAGGACAAATTTTCTTTTATTAAAGTGGATGAAGTAGAAGCACCTGACACAGATTTCAGACCATCTTGTTAATTCCTTGCAAGTATCTCTACCTGCTAATGATGAACTTTTAGATCTTGTTGCTGAAGGAAAATGGACATGTCTAAGAATAATCAGTCCATATGAAGATGAACGCCCTTCACTAGTGTGTCCATAATATGTCTTAACATACAACACACCTCTTCAATTAGTGTTTTGGGTCTCCCTGCATTGATGTGTAATCAATTACTCATTAACAATGCAATTAGCAACACTAATAATTGCTAATGTGGTTATGGTAAGAAAGGCTAATAAGAAATTATGTCTTTGCATTGATTTCACATATTTAAATAAAACTTTACTTAAAGACAACTTCCCTTGCTAAGGATTAATCACTTCATCAACACCGCCTGAAGGAATGAACTCCTCAGTTTCATAGATGCCTTCTCTTGATATAATTAGATAAAAAAATGCACCCAAACGACGGAGAGAAGACCACCTCCATTATGAAGACTAACATGTATTGTTGCAAGGTGATGCTGTTTAGGTTAATGTTAGGGCAACCAACTAGAGACTGGTCAACAAGATTTTCAATGATCATAACGGTTATAATGTTGGAACATATGTGAATGACATGGCCATGAAGACCCTTCCAGCTGACCAACAAGTTATCGACCTTGATGTGGTCTTTGAAGTCCTATGCAAATATCAAATGAGATTGAATCCAATTAAGTGTACCCTTGTAAGACCTTGGGTAAGTTCATTAGCTTCATGGTGACACAACAAGGCGTAGTGGTGAGCTCTAAGAAGAACCAATACATCCTCGGGAACCTCCAAGGTCGGCCAAGGAGGTGTAGAAGCTCATCGACCGAATAGTAGCCCGTAACAACAAGTTTACGTCTTAAACAATATTTCAGTGCTTGCTTTTCATTTGAACAATTAAAAAGTTGAAGGATTTCTAGTGAATGGAAGTGTCGTAGCGATTTTAAAGAGTTGTTGGCTTCCCCATTGTGCTAAGTAAACCAAAGTTAAGAGAAGAGTTATACTTATCAGTAGGTAGTGGTTAACTTGATAATTGTTTGTGAAGATGAAGGGTGCAATAGGTAGTGTATTATGTTAGCAAAATCCTTATGACGTTGAGACAAGGTATACTGACATAGAGAATATAGAATTCACACTAGTTACCTAGGCCCAAAAGTTGAGATCTGACTCCCAAACCCATATCATGGTGGTCTTAACCAACCAACCCTTAAGGTAAATCATCTAAAAGCCTGAGACCATAGGTCGTTTGATGAAGCGGGCCATAGAGATTGGAGAGTTTGATATCATATACAGGTCGAAGTCAGCCATCAAAGCTTAAGCACTAGCAAACTTCATTGTCAAATGTACCTTTTGTGGTAGTAGCACACCTCAACCGGATGAACTCCGACCTACTTTGACTTTGCATATAGACGAGCCCTCGAATCTTAAGAGGATTGCAATTGGCCTCATCCTTCTAAGCCCAGATGACATAACAAATAAGTTTGCACTTTGGTTTAATTTCCCTTCCTCTAGTAATGAAGTCGAGTAGGATGCTTTGCTAGCCAGTCTCTCTTTATCTAAGGAGTTGTGGAAAAGCAAGTCGAAGCTTTTAGTCACTCACAATTGGT
Organism: Nelumbo nucifera; assembly: GCF_000365185.1. The sequence continues at coordinate 135,171 of NW_010729125.1, forward strand.
CATCAATCATGTGAATGGGGAATACAAGGCAAGAGAGCTAATACTATCCAAATATCTCAGCAAGATCCAAGAATTTGCTACACATTTTCAAAGCTTCACTCTTCAATGGATCCCACAGTTGGAGAACACCCAAGCCGATGCCTAATTAAAGTTGGCAAGCTCAGCTAGATCAGATTTCTATAAGTTGGTATTCATAGAAAAGGTATTGCATCCCAGGATTGGAGTAATGGACAAGCTGGTCTACCCTATTCAGTCTGAACCGAGCTAGATGGATCCAATTTTAGAGTACCTATGCCCTGGACACTTGCATGATAACAAAGTTGAAGCTTGAAGAGTTGTATAATGGTTGGATCAGTCTACCCTATCCACTTGAGGGTGGCTAAGACTTGATGATGGGGACATTATCCTCTAGGAGATATACACCTCTATGATAATCATTTGGCGGGGGGGGGGGGGGGGGCAAAGTCCTAGCCCATAAGGCTCTTAGGCAGGGCTGTTCTTGGCATATTATGAAGGTGGATGCAGTTTGGCTCATTCAAAAATATGATTAATGTCAAAGGCACACTAATGTGCCACATTAGCCTACAACCTCCCTTATCTCCATTAGTAGTTCATGGCCTTTTGCATAAAGAGGAATGGTCATCTTAAGGTTATTTTCCGCACTTCAAGTCAAAGAAAATTCCTAATAGTGGCTATTGATTACTTCAAAAAGTGGGTTAAAGATGATCCCTTAATGTAGATTACAACGAGAAACATTTAGATTTTTTTATGAAAAAGCATCATATACTACAACCTACCTTATATCTTGATCATAGGTAATGGTCATCAGTTTAACAACTCAAAGTTTTTGGGTTTCTATATAGACCTCACAAGTAAAATAACAATTCACCATGATCGGCTATCCATAAACAAATTGCTAGACCAAGGTGATTAACAAAACCATATTTTATGTCCTAAACAGTAGAATTGGTCGAGCTAAAGGCTTATGGGCCGAAGGACTCCATAGTGTACTTTGGGCCTATAGAATGGTGCCATAGACTACCGCTTGTAAAACACTCTTCAACCTTGCTTTTGGTATCAAGGTCATCATTCCAACAAAGACTGGCCATCCAACCCTAAGAATCTATGGTTATAGTGAAGTAGAAAACAATGAGGAACTTAGATCAAAATATGACTAGTTTAAAGTCAGGACTTACCAATAGAAAGTTGCTTGGTACTACAACTCCCAGGTTTGAGGGCTCAGATTCGAGAAGGTGACCCCATTATCAGAAAAGTTTTCATCCTCAAAATTTATTTGAAAAAAAATTGCACGCAATGAGAAGCCTATACCTTATACTTGGAGCATGAAAATCCTCATAATGTATTACCACTAATTTACACCGATGTAACCCTAATGTTAGTGAAAAGTTTTTTTTGTTCATTCATGTCTAATTTCTACAAGTGTAACACCTCAATGATCACCCAAGTAGCACCTCAATGCCACTTTAGTTCCTTAAAACCCCAACCTTGGTCGAACACAATCAAAATCTCAAGCATACAACCTTATTGGTTAAACACCCAATATATTGGCTTGATTGGATAAGGAACATCATCGTTTCACTGGTTGTACCCTATAAATTAATGGCTTATATGACTTATGGATCCTCAATCACCTCAGTTCAAAAGTTTGATCACACATGATGACTGATTGTAAAAAGAATGAGCCTCGTCCAAGGTCCAACAAAGGCCTAAAAGTTCTTACACATTATTAAGTCTAAGTGCCTTACATTCTCAACTCATTACAAACTAAGTAATGGGCTAGAGTTTAATACATAAAACATAATGTTTGCAAAAAAGCGATATCCATTTCTTAAGAAAAATGTTATCATTTGCACTTTTGGGGGGCTTGTCATCCCTTAACCGCAAAAAAAAGGGAAAGAAAATGACTTAAATCTAGAAAAAGGGACCTTGGCCCAAGACATAATGTAAATACAAGGGCACCTAGTTTTGATGATAATCATTAACAAAAACTATTACCTGGTATCCACAACCGTCCTCTAGACATCGACTTCCTCCACTATTGCAAACTCTCCCAAGAACACCATCACCAGAGCCACCAACACGACCATTTTTGCCTTTACTTCCTTGAGCCTTTACCTCTCCTAAACCATCTCTGTCTTTGGATTTAGTCATCCCTTTATCATCATTCTCGGTATCGGCATAAACGTTGAACTTGTTGGTGGCATAGTCTGGAGCAATGGTCTACACATGTTCTTGAGAGTTGGAAAACCTCACCATACAACTTGTTGGCATAGGCATCCTAGTCATTCTTGTAACTTTCAGAAACTTAGATAACTCATCATTGACTTGCTTGCTATACTCCTTTTGAGTGCCCTTACTTCCTCGTTGGCCTTAGTAGTAGTCCGTTCATCCGAGAGACTTCGCCCTCCTCAACTTGATGGACCTTCACATGTCCCTCTCCTAAGATAGTTGCTTGACCTTGTCCTTCACCTTATTGGACACCTCATCCAATGGCCAAATACGATCGTAGAGTCCCACTATCGCCAAGAGGATCTACAAAGAGAACTTGTCATCACTAGCTAAAATGGAGTAAAATTGAAAGCACTAGACAAAGTCATTGTTACCTTGCCTCCCTTTTCCAATGCCATGTCGATCAAGGGGTTGCTCTCCTCAAGGGTTGCTCTATGGGCAGAATGCAACCCTCGACCAGCTTCTTGGTCACCTTATTACGGATGAATTCCACCTCCTTTGTTGGCCATTTGTTGTGATACTACAACCAGTTCATAAGAGGCTCATTATCACAGGCCTCAGATGAGTTTATGGGGAGAGGAGCAAGGTCGCAACGGGATGTATGTTGTGTGGTGGCCAATGATCCCTCACCTCTGTTGGTAGCTCTCTCTAGTTTTGGCCTTGTTGCTTGCTTTCTCTAATGGCTCTTTACTACAACCTATCTTGACATTCTTTTGCTTGCAAAAGCCTTCTTCTTTTGTTGGTCGGTCCCGACCTTGGCACTCTTCTTCTTGGTCATCTCAGTGGCAATTGCTTTCCCTTTCAATGCTTCAGCCTTCTTTTGAGCATTGTTAACTTTGGCCTTTTTTGCTATAGCCTCAACTTCATCTTTCTTCTTGGTAGCCATGGCCACTCTCTTCTTCTCGATGAGATCCATATCTATACAAATAAATATGTCACAGTCATTATCATCCACTTTATGGATAACAAAAATTTCATTGAGAATGTGGCTTTATCGAGGTTTTTTGGACTGAGCCTTCTTGCACTAGAGCTCCCTTAACAAGGAACTAATTGATGGTAGTCTTCCCAAACTGCATTTGGATCAGCAAGACCTTCTCCTCGGTGTTGAGTGTTCAAGTTCTCTACTCAAAAAGTGAGGTTAGACTTCCCCTACCTTGTCCTTAGGGGCCTACCCTCTGCAATAGGACATGAAGAAGTATTGACTCTTTTAAATGATGCATTGAAGATAGAACCTGTCCAAAAATCTTCCATCTTGTCCGACCCTTGAAGTACCATCACTATTCACCTAACAAGTGGGTCTTGAGGGGAAGCAAGCTCTAAATGGGTTTAGGGTGAATTGGACCCCATTGGTAAGAAGTAGAGATGGCTCTAACCATAATCATAATATCATCAAAGGCTAGTTGACTGATGATCCCATAGTGGTTCAGGATAATAAGGATTAGTGGATACAAAGGTAAAAGGAGCCTATTTAGCTTGTCATTTTAATTATCATTGAACAAAGTATGATCAATATTACTTTGCTTCTATCCCACATTCTTCAGAGCCATATAGAGTCTCTCAAACCATGCTATTGGAGATTGTTTCAATCCATACAATGTTCTTTTCAATCTATACACCTTTCCTCTCATATCATACCCTAAAGGAGGGATCCATAGATGCTTCTTTTTGGCATTTTTTTTTATTTTAAGAATGCATTTTTGACATCAAATTGGTGAAGCTTCCAAGAGTAATTTGTAGCCAGGGAAAGGAGAATTTCTATCATATTTAATTGTGCCACATGAGAAAATGTTTCTTTGTAGTAATGTTTTCCCTTTTCATGAACCCCTTAGCAACTGGCATTGCCTTAACTTTCTTTGCGATAGATCCACTAACTCCTATGTACCAATAATGATGACAATTTCTACCCTACCCTATCAGTACTGGCCCCTATGGGGCTAGGGATGGATTTTGGGACAAGAATAGGTTTTGTGATTCTACAACCTATAGGGGTATGGGTAGGATACGTTATTAGGCTAAAGTTGACCCTCCCTGACCTGTATATTGTTGGAAAGCATATGAGCTTTGTGTATTAGGTGTTAAATTTAATAGTATTTTGAATTTTATGTGAAGGATAATTGATAGTTTATGTGTTTTTTTTTACATATCTTGATAAAATAATTGAAATCTGTTGTTCATTTATGTTATTTTACTCATTTATTGCTTATATGTAGCAAGAAATAATAGGAAATTAGATGCAAGTTGTAAATCCAACCTAACCTACCCTTGAATGCAGGCAGAGTAGGAATGGTGAGGATTTTGCATTTTCATGTAAGATAGGATTTGGATTCTCAAAATCCAACTCACTATGAGTTGGGAGGTTTAAGGGGTGGGTAGGGTATAGAATTTCCAAAACCCTCTCTGAACCTGTCCCATTTGCAATTACTATGTACCTACCTTCTATCAGGTTTTTTATTTAGAGTAAATTACAATGACCCTCCTTGTACTGTAGGGTTAGTGACAAAGACCCCCTATACTTTAATTTGCAACAAAGACACCCTGAACTTCTACGTTGCGACAAATACCCCCTTGTCCGTTAAACTAGATTACAGAAGGCGTTGAATTAACAAAATACTCCACTAAGCTTTTTCTATTTTCTTTTTCTTGCCATCCTCTCTTAAACCTAACTGACCCAAAATACCTTTAATCTTCGTCGTAAAAGGAAAAAAAAATTAGACTTTCTTTGGTGAGAAATCTCCATCAGTGAGAAATCTAGACTTTCTCACCAATGATCGTCACAAGAAAAGGAAAAAATCTTTGACAAGTTCATTGGTGACGTCCTCTCATCTCTCTCTGCTTCTTTCCTTGTCTCTCTCTCTAAGAAAAAAGAAAGAGATAGTTAAAAATTTACAATAATGGTCGCATACACGCAATGCACAAAATGCAACGAGTGCAGTACGGAACATCTCATGACTCACACCATCACACGATAAACACTGAAGCCAGTGAGTTGTTTTATTTTTATTTTTTTTTGGGGGGGGGGGGTTTCAAAGTGGAGTCTGGATCTCCTGCCCACGAGAACTCTGCCCACGTTTATCGCAGTCATACGTGGAGAACATCTCATCCTCTGCATAGTATTATGTAGGGGAGATGTTCCCAATTCATGGGAGTAGTGTATTGTGGGTAGGTGTGGGCAGAGTTCTTGTGGGCAGTAGATCCGAAGTCGTCAAAGCATGCGTGTGAGATGTGACCCACTAGACCTACAGTCATGGTTTTATTTTCATGGAATCTCTAACTCATTGATAGGCAACGAAGAACCTCTCTCTCTCTCTCTCATAACATGCTGATGCTATCCAATATAAACGGTTGTGGAATAATGACACGTGGCAATCATACCAGCATCCAAGGGACAGTGCTGCCCATCACCCACCGTTGATGGTGCAATTGTATATTAATATAGTAGGTTATGGGTAGTTTAATTTGTTTTTACTAATTCCTACTTGGTTGAGGAATGAGGATGAGCATTTAAAGATTTATCAACGCTAGCGGTTAGAAAGCCATAGCCATACTACTACCATGGTAAGAATGATCAAATGTTGGTTGGGACTTTTACCTGAGAAGGGAGGTCGACATTGTTACTTTCTGATTATGATACATATAGCCATCAACACCAATTATCAAATTATATTGGTTGGATGCTGACCACCTCCTGCGACCCCAAAATTAACAAATAATATTGTTGCTTTTTCATTCTTACAACTTACACTTCTTGTTGGTTTTATTCTTCTTCTGCTCCACGTTTTGTGAGAAAAGGGAGATAGAGTGATGGGGAATTGCCAGGCCATAGATGCAACAACACTGGTAATACAACAAATACAACTGCCAAGTGGCAGAGTGGAAAAGTTACATTGGCTAGTTACAACAAGCGAGATCATGAGATTGAACCCAGGTTACCATGTTGCTCTTTTTATCGCTTTGTGTCTCCTAGAGGAGTACAAATGTGAGGACATTGTTTGAATAACACGTAGCAAGATTCTTCGCCTAACTGGTACTCTTGTTCTTGGCCAAGCCTGCCGTTTCATCACCTCTCAAGGTTGCGCCTTTTATCATCGTCTCTTTGCTTGCCTGTCATTACCAAATCTTGCACCTTGCACCACTGCCGCTACGAGTAGTTGCGGTGATGACATCCGTTGCTCTCTCCTCTCTGTCATTTTCCTTCTTCTTTACCTCCCACGCTCTTCTTCCATCCTTTCCTCTGCTCCTCTTTTAATCCCATTCCCGATTTCCTCTTCCAATCTCAATTCTTGTAACTAAGTCGACCAATGTTGTCACTTTGGTCCCAAGGCAAGCACTCAAATATGAATAGTATAAAGTGTTAAAAAAATAAGATGATTTTATAAATTTATAATATATAAAAGTGTGAGTGCAATGTAAAACTTCTTTTGGAATAAAATTAATCTTTAGAATAAGTATAAAAGTAATTTTATTATAGCTTTATTGTCACATTTAATGGGTACTATTATGATTATATTTGTGTATTTAATCCATTTCTAATTGCAATTATTACTTTCTACCTCATTTAATTCCGTCTCATTAAGTCTTATACTTAAGGTATTAAATCCCATTTTCTCTTATTAAATCCTATATTTTGAGTTATTTTTCAGTAATAAATGTTACTAATTAGATCTATGTTAATATTTTTAATTAACAACATAAACCCATATATTTTAAAATTGATTAAAAAACAAAACCATTCTTTATCCAATTAATGGCTAAGCAATTCAGCCCACATATTTTTATTGATAATGAAAATGAAATACATAATTTATAACTATCAAAAATAATATAAAAATTAATAATAAATAGTTCAACTTTTGGGTTAAATGTGTTAACCTTCAATGTCATAAATAAATACTAAAAATTAATCAACTATAAAAATACAAAAATAAAAAAAGTACATAAATTTTGCAAAAAAAGCACTTAGGCACGTATAATATCATGTACTTATCATATTAAACAAAAAGCATGCATGACATATCATAGTTATTTTTACACAAAAAATACAAAAAAAAATTATAGAAAAAATTGAACACATTTATGATTCTATATTTACACTACTATTAAAATATGAATAAGATTGTAGAACCTTATTTTGACTAAAATCAAGGTTTTAAAAACCGACCCATAACCAAAACCTCTTTGGCTTCTAGTATCCAGGTCAATGGTTCAACCGTCCAGTTTGAACGGGTCAAAATGGTAAGATGTAAAATATAATGTAACTTTTTATTTTGACTGTTAGATTAGGATTAGATTAAAGTCAACTGCATATATACATTATTATGAAATGGGAGTGTGAGACTTTGAGAAGGAGGCGGCTGGTTAAAGCTAATAAGTGAGAAAGAAGAAGAAGAAGAAGAAGGAAGGAATGAAGTGTTTCCGGAGGTGGTTGTCACTATGTTCACCGGTTGTTGCTGTAGAACTGTTTTGCCTTGAGAAGAAGAAGAAGACCATCACCACCTCTACAACACCATTTGCCCTCTTCTTACATCTCTCTCATCTCTCTAAATCTCTCTCAAATCCCACATTGTTTGCTTCATTTGTATATTTCAATTTTTAATATAAGATTGATGTTTAATCTATCTTATCTTCCATTAATTTTTTTATTTCTTTATTGGAGTTACAATTTTTTTTTATTGTTACAACATAAAAAGATTCATAAAAATAAGAAAATTCAAAATCAAAATGGAAAAACTAAAAACCTTCACTAATTTTAGTCATTGGGAATAATCAAACAAGATTATGACTAGACATGTTCATGGCAGGGCCCATTCAAAATTTGGAAAAAGCCAAGCTCGAGCCTGACACATGAACAGGTCTAATTATGACATATTAAAGTTTATTTTTTATTTTCTTAATTTTATTCTAAAATAAAACAAAAATTTGGAATTAGTTTGAAAGCAACTTGAGAACCATTAACCAGGTCAAACCTTTTAATGGTTAAATCATCAAAGTTAGTGGTTGTCTTGCCATTTCAATATTTTTTTTTTCTGTAAAATAGTAGTATAGGGCCAAAAATGGAACTAGTGACCTAACTGGTTCCTGGGCCAAACAATTCGATCGTCTTGTTTGGTCGGATTTTTAAAACATTGACTAAAAGACTTATTTTGAATTTAGTCCCTATTTAATTGTAAGGTTTAAGTTGTAAATTGAACTACTGCTTTTTACCTCATTCAATTCCCTCTATTTAAATCTTACTTTTTTGATAAATGAACAAAATTAAAAAGATATACCAAAAAGATAAAACACTACAAAAGGAAGAGTTTAGCCAAGTAGAATGACTTATTAGGGGTGTTCACATTAAATGTCAAACCAACCAATCCGGCCTGACCCTATCTGAGTTGGTTGGTTTTTTAAAACCACTGGTTGGTTTCAATTTGTGTGAGAAAATAAACTAACAACTCGGTTTAGTTTCGATTTTCATGTATAAAACTGAAACCAAACCAAACTGACCCAACCCTGCATGTTTAGGAAATTACTAATTAATCCCCACTTGATAATCCTTAATCCTTACTTACTCCTTATCATATTTAACTTAAAATTTAAGTTATTAATTACCTATATTATTTTGCTTATTATCTTTTTGGGTTTAGTAACCATTGCGTTTTTTGGAAACAAGCAACCATTGCTTTCAAGGAGTCATGCAATGGACAAACACGTTGGGTGTTCGGACTGTTGGAATCTTCACTGTTTTGTTTTGGAAAGAGAACAAAAAGAGAGGTTAAAGAAATATTGGTAAGTGAGTGTTTGATACGAATCTGGATCTCCTACCCACAACTTCCTACCCATGTCCCTGCCCATGTCATAAATTTTGGACACATGTCCATTAACATGTGTCTTTTCTTTACATGTGCAGAATTGCATGTGAAGCCAAAAGGATGTAATGGGACGGATGTTAAAAATAATTACTTTCCCCTTCCCAAGAACCCTAATAGTGGTTCGTTATCTCCATTCATTCTCTATAGCGTACTGTTCCAAGAAACTTCACAGACAACCGACAACCAGCAACTGGCGACATGCTCACCCGCATCTTATTCTCTTCGTATTCCATCAGTTAACCTTCTTCTTTTATTCTCTACAATGTCCTATTCCAAGAGATTCCACCGACATCTGATAATTAACAATCGAGGACGTGCTCCCTGATACACCGGTGGTTAAGTAACCTCAACCAAGGGAAGAGAGGATTTAATTAATTAGTTAATTAATACAATTGATCAGATAGAGAGATCAATTTATTTGCAAGGAGCTGGCATGTGGGTTCCCCCAAACTCTGGCTGAGCATTAGAACACAAGGCCAAGGGAGCCAAATCATCGGGTTTGGTGTTGTTGTATTTCGAATCGATGTCGACAGTTGAACGTCCTCACAGGGCACCTGTTTGCTGCACGTGATATTGACTGCAACCTTTGATGCCGAGGTGCCTATGATATTCTTGAAATGAACATCGCTAATCTTTACACGAGATGGCTGCCGGCCGGAAAATAAAACAGAATCAATCAGTGGTTTCGACTTCTGAGTGATGAGTATATATAGTAAATATTTTTTGTATTGGTTGAGGTTACTTAACCACCAGTGTATCGGTGAGCACGTCCTCGATTGCCGGTTGTAAGATGTTGGTGGAATCTCTTGGAATAGGACGTTGCGGAGAATAGAAGAAAAAGGTTAACTGATGGAATATAGAGAGAATAAGATGCCGGTTGCTGGTTGTCGGTTGCCTGTTAAGTTTCTTGGAACAATACATTGTAGAGAATGAAACACTATTAGGGTTGTTGGGAGGGGGAAAGTAATTATTTTTAGGTTAAAAAATTAATTGGGGTAACGGGTCAATTCTGAGTTCTGACGGGATGGACTTAACGTCTGTCTACATCCTTTTGACTTCACATACAATTCTGCACATGTGAAGAAGAGGCACATGTTAATAGACATGTGTCCAAAATTTATGGCAGAGACATGGGTAGGAAGTTGTGGGCAAGAGATCCGGACTCGTTTGATACTTACTTGCAGTTGGAGTCTTCATGTTGCCTGTTGGAGTCTTGGTGCCGAACCAACTAGGGGTGTTCACATTGGATTGTTTAAAACTATTTTAATTGTTATATAAACCGATTAAATTGATAAATCGACCCTTCATGTTTGAATCAGTTTTGCTTTAAGGTCAGTCGATTTCGGTTTAGTCAATAAGTAAACCGATTAGGTCAGGTTAGTTGAAGAAAATGACTCAAACTGACCTGTAAACACCATTATGGCCCATCAATGATAGTTGAAACTTCACAATTGATCTAATTAACATATATTTGGTGTTTATGTAATGATATTTAAATTTTTCAATCCACATTTGATTAATAATAAAAAACAAAAAATAAAAATAAACAATATATATATATATATAAATTTTAGATATATTATTATTATAATTATTATCATCTATTCACGACGGATTGACCCGATTGTACGGGGATCATTGTAATTTACCCTTTCATTTATTCTTTACATTTGGGAAAGAATAATTTTTGAATAATAGTGAGTGGTGACTGGTGACAGAAAACTGTCCATAGAAAAAGGCGGGATCGAATGACCAAACTTGTAACGTCTTTTGAAACAATGGAGTTCTAATATCGAACCAGTACAGCCAGGGCTCATTCGAGTTGCTCCCTCCGTTCCCTCGCCCTTACCATCTCCCGTTCCCTCTCTCTTCAACCTCGTTTATCACACTCTCCATGGGATGTTGTTTATGAGACTTTGCAATGGGAGGGTGTTTCTCTTCTGCAAACGCAACTCTCTCCCAGAGAGCTAACCATCGCAAACCTTGCGCCAAGGGTGACAAAAAGGATGTCGATGATGTCTCCCGAGATTCTGTGGTCGTGCCGGTGCCCAAGGTCGTCCTACCGGCGGTTCTCACGGAGTCCACAGGAAACGACATTCTGAAACGGTATCACCTCGGGAGCGAGCTCGGGAGAGGAGAGTTTGGGATCACGCGTCAATGCGTAGACATCGAAACGGGAGAAAAACTAGCTTGCAAGACGATTTCAAAGAATAAGCTTCGTTCGGAGATCGATGTGGAGGATGTCAGGAGGGAAGTGGAGATCATGCGGCGTTTGCCTGTGCATCCGAACGTTGTTAGGTTGAAGGAGTCTTATGAGGATGAAGAGGCCGTTCATCTCGTCATGGAGCTCTGCGAGGGCGGCGAGCTCTTTGATCGTATTGTTGCCCGTGGACATTACACGGAGGGAGCTGCTGCCGTCGTCACCAAAACGATTATCGAGGTCGTCCAGGTAGTTGTTTCATTTGAAACTCTCCTTGCATTTTCAATTTTGGTTATCGTTCTTTTTTCTTTCACTACATGTGACGATCAGAATCTGTAGACGTTTTTTTTTTCCTCTTAGTATTGCTTTTCTTATTTGGAATGGAATAATTCTGGACAAACCCTTATAAGCTGCTTCGGTTGCAAAATGTGGACAAACCCCTACTGGAACAACTGTGATGATAATATTGATAGGTAATGGTCTGAAAATTTAGGATATTAGACTGAATATGTTACTGACTTACCGGCTGAAATATAAAATCTCCCTCTCATTGTGACTATGAGTCATGGATTTTATTTTTTATTTTTTTGGTTGATGGGGCTACACAACGAGTGACAGCTAATCCCTCATACCCAATCCCTCCCTCCCCAGCCTTGGTGGCAGCAGGATTTGATCCCAAGTCTCCTTTATAACCAGCCAAGTTCAGATCTGCTACCAACACGTCCCAACTAGTCATAACAGTCACACATTGGGGACATCTAACATCTCCCCATGAATGACAAAGGAGATGGAATTGAGTCTGCTACTCACAATGACCTCACTGCCACATCCCACCGTGTATTGGGAATATCTCCCATGCATAATAACATACAAATATGGGAGATGTTACTGATGTGCGGCTGGTGCATGCTGTGAGGTCGGTACGAGGAGCAGGTCTGGACTCAAGGAGATGTTCAACAAAGGAGATGTCCCCAATGGGGCTGCAGTGGCCTGTTGGGAGCATTCTGTTGGTAGCAGATCCCTACCCTATCCAACCAAGGACCCTACCAACTGAGCCATCATTAGTTGGTGGGTCATGGATTCCATGGCCTCTCAAACAAGTTGAACAAAAATGTAAGATTTTCAGGTTACCCAATGCAGCATAAGTAAGTTCTGAACTCTTTGTGTAGTTTTGTGGTATCGTAAGAGTGGATTTATAAAATTGATGGAAAATTTGATTCCCTATAAAATGGATGGAGAATTGTTTAGATTGAAATACTTAAACTATTACTTCCACCTCTTTTGCATTGAAAACTTTATTTTTTCGGTGGACATAAGTGACAAGTTAAACGGTTTGGGTGTCATTGGCTCATCGTTATAGAAGCCTTTCTAGTGTACTTCATGTTGAACTCTCTGCCTATAGAGTATGGACCCTTCAAGGTCTCCTATGACCAATGATTTAAAAGGCGCGCCTCAAGCGTGCCTAGGCGCACAGGCGAGGCGCATTTTGGGGTATGCGCCTTGCCCAGGTCCTAGGTGCACCTAAGGCGCCTCAGCCCAGGCGTGCGCCTTTTTAAAATTTTGTGCTTTTTGCTTTTTTTGAGTCCAACGGCTGGGATGTTATGTTTATGTATTTTAATTTTAGATATTAGGTTTTTTAAATCATTTATTTTAAAATTTAAGTTTATATTTTTATTAACATTCCTTGCACCTTAGGTGCAAATTGGCCCTTGCACTTTTAAAACATTGCCTATGACACACAAAAAGGGTCATGGAATTTCAATAGGTTCTTAACAATGCATGTCCAGGAGGAAAATAAAGCATGAGAAGCTGGAAACAATGAATTTGGTGCTAAAGGGCAAAAAGAAAGTAAGCCTCACAAAGGGCAAAGGTTAGAAGATGACCAAGGAAAAGGGAAGGACATGTCTAATGTGCTTCTTCTATAAGAAAAAGGGTCACTTTAAGAGTGACTTCACCCACTCCAAGAAGTGGCTAGAGAAGAAAAATGATTAGAAGGGAAAGAATGCATGTATAAATCTATCCCTTGTTTGTGAATTGCATTTAATGGAAGTTCAACGAGGATGCAGGAATTGAGCCCAAGTGAGCAGTACATCTATCTCGGAAATGGAGGCCACCTCGAAGTGAAGGGCGTAGGAACCTTTAAATTATTACTTTCCACTGGTTTTGTGTTATTTTTGAACAGAATTGTTTTTGTTCCTACGTTTTCCAGGAGTTTTATTTCAGTTTCCAAGTTGACTTTGGATGGTTTTAAATTACTTTTTATTTGGTTCAAAATTTGATTTATTTAAACCTAATAGATTAGTTGGAAATGGTTTCTTAGTTGACAACCTTTATAAATTGGACTGCTCATTGGGTGAGACCAAATTGGTTCTAAATTGTGATACATGTGTTAAAAGGAGTGCTCAAGAAGAGAACTCACTAGTCTTGTCGCATAGAAGATTGGGTCACACATTAGTTGACAAACTGAAAAGGTTAATGATTGATGGGACATTACAACCCATGGTTCACATATTAGTTTTTTTTGATAAATGATGGTTCACATATTAGTTAACCCACTCACTTTTAAGGAAGCCATGGATGTTTCAAACTTTGTGCTTTGGCTAGAAGCCCTTGAAGAATGAGCTAAGGATGATAGACCCTAGAATCTCTCTTATCTCTCGTAGTTGTTTTGTAACTCCAATTTGAATTTTAAATAAGATATAGGGATAAGAGAAAATAGGGAGTGGTTGAGGTAAGGTATGGGAGGTGTGTGTTTCTTGTTGGTTAATACTTGAGGTGGTTCCTTGATGGGAGGAACCACCTAGAGTGTAGGGTGGATAGGGTCCCTCCCTCTTAACGTTCTGGAGCAGAGAAACCCCATTCATTTTTTCTAATTTCTACTACTATTGTACATGCCTTTGCAAGAGAGAAAATTGTTGAGAGAGGGAGAGTAGACTTTAGCTATCTAGTCAAATACTAGAGAAAGAAAAATAAATAATTCAGAAATAGAGAAAGAGGAGGATCGAACATGTCTTGGGTGAGATTTCAAGATAGAAATTGAAAGCAAAGGAAGGACTGAAGGAGGATCAAGTAAGGTTGCTGGTCGATCCATTCAGAACTATTTGGGCAAGAATAAAACTACAAATCGGTCCATGGCAATGGCTGCTGCAGGTATGATTAGAAAATTAATTATTTTATTGGTTCTTTTGTAAATGAGTTGACATTCGATCAACCCAATTAACCATTTTATTCAAAAGTCTCTGTGACACCATTTTCTCTGAGGCTTCAAACTATCCTTCTACTTCAGCCAGATACTCTGTTACTGTCTCTTTGTCAGGAAAATCACCTCTAATATTTTTGCTGATTTTGGACTTCATTATCATTTTGCATAGCCTATCAGAGTTTTGCCAACTCTTGTGAAATTCCTTTTCTTCTTTTGTGCTCTCATCTGTAATGACATATTTTTTTTGACCCATAGGACCAGATCTAGGTTTGCACAGCCTAAGGCAACGAGAAGACTCTCTTTCCATTCTTGGAAGTTGTTCCAGTAAAGGTATTGAACTAAGGTCAAGGAAGTTAAGATTAGTTGCCACAAAAGCAAACAAATTATAAGAACTTTTGAAAACACAATTAAGTTTTAACTTTGGGCATCCAACCCAATTGCATTGTGGCTAACCACCTAATGTGGAACTAGGTGTTGGTTAATTTGAGTATGATGGTCCCGTACATTTGGGCATTTGAGATAGCTCCATCCATTAATTAATTCACATCTATTTCACCCCACCCAATTGCCAACCTAGTAACCATTTGCCTTTGGGTCCACGTGATCACTAGTTTGTCAATTAGATCCAACTTGTAAATAGTGTGGTTTCCTACTACGATTTACACTGATGTTGCTTTGGCTATGCCTAAGTGTAATCCAATTAATCTAATGACAGCTTAATTTCAAGGATGTGTGGTGTTTGTAAATCAATCAATTTGGTAGCTTAAGCATCTTTGTGTTGGATTGAAGTCTTTGTATGTATGAGTATTTGGCTGATAAGAGTTCTTATTAGCCTATACTTAAGTTTAAGTTGTCCTGTACTGGGCCTAATCCTGTTTAATGTTTTAAGTTGTCTGGGTGTCCCATCACTAATCAGGGGCATTCTAGTAACTTCCTGTATCATTGTACTACACCATAATATAAATAATAGTACTGTCGACTGAGGTGAGAGTTCGACATTCCTGCATCTCTTCTTCTTCTTCTTCTCTTTTCTGCTACTTCGGCTACAGTAATTTAGCTTTCACTTTGAACTTGTTAGAGAAACTGCATGTGTGTGAACAAATTTCCTTAAAATTTCAACTATTATTAATAACCGTAGCATTCATTTCAGCCCAAAATCATTTATAAGGGAAGCTGCAATGGGCTGTTACACCCATTTCAGCCTAAAAGTATGCATTAAAACATCCTTGGGCCCACCAAATTGTAATAGCAATTCGACTAGCCCTATTCATTTGCTACTTGTGGGCTCAAATGGAGTGAGTCTAGCTACAACAATTCAAATTGAAATCATAATAGAAAGTTTTTAAGAGAAGTTACAATGGGCTGTTACACCCATTTCAGCCTAAAAGTATGCATTAAAACATCTGGGTCTACCACAATGGGTACATCTTAACTTGTCTTTGTCAACTTCCTCAGTCTTCTTCATCCCTACACCACCCTTTTTATTTTCACTTCCTCCCTTAGCAAAGAGAGTAACTTGCTGCTCCCTCTCTAGAGGATTCATGGCCATCCTCCTACTTCCCTCATACTAAACCAAGGAATACATTTCCTGAAGTGATGGGAGTTCCTTACTCCCTAAAATTTGGACCTGAATGGGCTCATAACTATGGTTAAGACCAGCCAAGAGGGCAAACACTTAACTATTGATTCACAAGTTTTTTGTACTCTTTTGCATCAGACTCATTCTTCCAGTCAACCATTTGATAATAATCAAGTTCCTTCCGCATTGAGTTAAGGGAAAAATAATAGGAAGACAAACTTTTCTCCCCTTGTTTACAATTGGATGACTCAACCTGTAGCTAATAAATATGAGCATAGTGCCTTTGCTTAGAGAAAATAGCCTTAACTTGATCCTGAATCTCCTTTGCTGTATCAACCCACATGAAGTTTTTCCTTAGGCTAGGGTGAACGGAGGTTGCAAGCCAAGACATAATCAAATAATTGTCTTGGCCCCACTTATTACAAGCTGTACCAGTCTCTTTTGGTTGAGCAACATCACTAGACAAATGTCCAAGCTGTACCGGTCTCTTTTCCGACCACTCTAAATAATTCAGTCCATCAAGGACAGTAATAGCAATAGGGAAACCCTAGATTTCAGCCCCTGGACTGACTATATTCTAACCTCCAATGACTTTGGATATAGTTGAATCATTAGTTGGCATTGCCAAAACACAAATTGGAATGGGATCATCAACTGGAACTGGAAGAGGAACCACTAGAGGAGAGAGAGGGAAACATTAGGACTAGAGAAAAACAGAATAGACTCAAAAAATGTGACGTCAGGACAAATAAATGATTTTTGAGTATTAGGATTATAACACTTATACCCTTTCTAGGTCCTAGAATAGCCAAGGAAGATATACTTTGTAGAGCATGCATCCAACTTGTCTAAACTAGAGCCTAGATTATGAACGAAACACATACAACCAAAGATTCTGGGAGTCAAAGGAAACAAAGACAGAAATCTAGGTGCAAGTGGTTGAAGGAGGGGGATAGAAACACCGGGTTCTTTCACTCAGTGGCAAACGGTAGAAGAAGGAAGAATTTCATTTCAAAGTTGGAAGTCGAAGGAACAATTATTTCCCACCCGGTAGAAATAGCA